>BTSY01000004.1:4048985-4558985 GCA_036245785.1 Pristionchus fissidentatus | reverse complement strand
CGTGACCTACGTTCTCTCCACGACTGTTCGATCGTTTCTCTCTCACAAATTCGTTTTTTCACCTCTCAAAGAATTATTTTCACTAAGAAATGAGGAAGAATTAGAAGTTTCGGGAAAGGTCAAGGGAAATGGGCAAAAGAGAAAAATGGCCTGACTTGAATTTGATGTCAATAACTTATTTTTTGTAAAGTTTTAAATGATCCTATTACATCATACAGTGTTCGGTACGGAATATTTTCCAAATAAAGGCCAGTGCATTTTTGAAAGTTCAATTTGTCCTGCACTGGTTGTGACTCAGCGAGACACGTCATATATATATATATTTTTTTTTGGATTCAGGTTGAGTATTTCGTGAGTGTGCAGGAATACTGACATACCGTAAGGCGGTTGCCATACACCGCCAAAACTCCGGTCGAAATCTCAGAAAACTCGCGAGTGTCCATCAAGAAGCTTTGAAGAAAGACAATATTATGAGGATGCTTCAAATGAACTTTTGCCATCGGGATGTCGCATTCGCATCGTCACAAAGCAAATGATTGAAATAACATAGTTTTATGATGTTTTGTGTACGACTATTCGCCTATTCTGCCGCTACTGACTGGACCGGTATTTGCAATAGCACAAATATCGGAATGCTCATGACTCATTTTCAATACTTTGGCAATGGATGGCAGTAAAACTGTAGACAATCGAGTGAATAAAATCATATTCGTATCCTTCTGAATGACATCGCTGGTGTAAATTGCTGCATGTTCCTGAAATAAGCGAACATTTCTTTTGCTCTTTTCGTTCCATAACGTCATTCCAGAACAGGAATCGCTGGCGGTCGAAATGCTGCTGCTGACGCTGTTGGTCTCTCAACTTTTTGATCGGTGGGGACGCTATAAAACGCGCGCGGAACAGGGTGCAGCCGCCGCACTGCGCACCTCTGTCCCGTTGCTCTTCCCAGGACGACATTCTTTGCCATGCTAACCAGCTCACGCTGTCTGAGTCAGCTTGGCGTTCCGTATACTCTCTGTCGAAGCAACGTTGCGGATTGCAGATTCATTCCTTCCGCACGATGCGCGCCTTCTTTCTCCTCGTCGCTGTTATTATCGCCGCAGTGTGCGCGCAGGACATGATGCAAGGCGGCGCTGACGGTACATTACACTATAGTTCTTTTGGTATATTGAATGGAATAATAAAAAAAATGAAAATATTATAGAATTATTCGATTTATGGAATGTCTAAAGTAGTAATTAAAGATTGCATTTATACAGGCGTAGTTGCCAACGGCAAAGGGGGTCTCGGCCGTTTCCTCCGTCATTTCGATCAGAGAGGAGCACCGTACAACGGATTCGAAAACTTCGGCGGCGCTCCAGTATTTGCACCATTCGACATATTCGCCTAACCGAAATACTACTGAGGTGGGGCAGGACGGGTTCTGAATTTTCAAATCGGTATCTGTATTTTTCACATTTTTAACCATTTTATGCATGCACCTCTGACTAATTGTGACGAGGGGCATTTTGCCCGAAACGTATCATCGAATAAATCAATACTCAACTGTTCTCGTCTCATCACACGGTCATACAACGATTATAAACATACGGTTGCTCTTAAAAATTCGCTCCTTACTCATCTTCATGTCATTAGAAATGTATATAAATTATAAATTAGAAATGTATATAAATTTTTAAAAACGGATACAAAATACTTCAATAGTAATTGCAAGTGACCAAATGATACAGAATCCGCTTCAATCTTAAATTAATATTACATTACTTTCGTGTATTCAACAGTCGGACATCTTATTGGAGCAAAACAATCATTGAGCTCCAATTCCAAGTAGAAAGAACAACCAACAACCTTCGAAATCATATGTAAAAATGAGAAATAGAGCGGGTTTTATGATAGAACCCTGAATTTTTGCATAGTGTCAATCCTCATTACGCATGCGACAATGATAAGATGACTCATGGCAAGATCGAAAAGCGGTCAGTGAGTTCGATAGATGGCGCAAACAACGTGAACGATTGTGAAATGAGAGATACCGCTCCCTTCCTTCCTTATCTCTCTACTTTCAATGGTTATACGGTTGGAAAGCAGTTGACAGCCTAACTTTCACAGTTTGATCTTTGCATCTTTGATCTTCGAAGAGGAGCTAACGGAATGGAAACGGTTTTACCTCGGGCCGTAAAGAACGATCTATTGAAGAAAGAAATTGAAAAGATCACGTTCACGAGAGCAAGGAAGGTAGAAAGTCCAATTCAAAAAAGTTTTTTTTTTGTATAAATGACTCTTATAAGATTATTCATTGGATATCGGAGCAGGAAGTATACCAGTGTCAACAGTTAATTTTCCTTTAAAAATAAAATTTCGATAACAAATTTTATAATTCCTCAAAACAAGCAAACAAAAACATTTAGATTGTTCATCAGTTAAATCGGGATCCGGATGGTAAGTTAGGACTGCAATTTATGTTGAGCACAATTTTACCGTTTACAGGATTCCATAACTGCGAAGAAACATAATTCACAGTTTCGTTTCTATGCCATGGATTGACCACTCAGTGCTCGGAATCATGGTTCAAAAAATATCATCTCCCTCGCTTTTATATATATATATATGCGATCACAAGGAAACGCGGTTCAAATTAAGTTAAATTAAAAACGAATTCAGTAGGAAGACAATGCATCTAACAACGAGTCACTCAGAGAAACTGATCAATTCTCTGGACTTCACTAATAGCCTTGCCGCTCTGGGGAAGAAACTGTGATGTCTGTAGTTTGAAGGGGAGCTAGCGTTAGTGAAATTTTTTTTTCTTTTAACAGTTTACCTAGTTCTTATGACGCATTTTACTACATAAATCTGCAAAGTTTTTTCTTCACTAGTTTGTGTTTGACAACAACGGAAATTTGAAAAGATGGTGCTTCTTTGCAACTCGGCCACTTTTTAACACTTCAACTTAGCCGATCTTTCAGTTGCGAGTGGGAAAGATCAGGTTGACTTAGAGAGGCGATCAGAGAAAAAGAAAAGACGCGTGGAATAATCGAGAAGGCGTGACGCACATAAGGTTTTCCACGCACGCGACATGCTGACTATAAAAGAGCAGATTGGCCTCGTAGAGATCACAGCGTCACTGCCCGCCTCTTACAGTATCCCAGCCTTCAATCGATACATTATCATGCGTGCCTCAAGCATCGTACTGCTTCTACTGGCCATTCTCGCTCTTGCGACCGCCCAACTCCTACCAGGCAGCACCACTGGTTAGTCTTACGAACGAAGCCTCTCACAGGGAAATAAGTCTACCACTCTAGACTTCTAGCTGTAAAGCGACGACTTGAAAAGTACCCTCGCTCCGCTACAAGCACTTGAAGACTTTTAATCCCAGAAGTCTAAAGTCGTAGATTATTTTACCTCTGAGTGTAATTGATCGCCGCACATGACACTGCTAATTTGTTTGCGGTGGTCGTATACTTGTCTAGTGAAAATGCAACTCCTTAAAGACGCATTCAGTTGCGCTCATTTTTTAAAACTACTCATGATCATGCCTAATCTTCAGGAGGCGTTGCTAATGGCCGAGGTGGACTTGGTCGATACTTGCGTCACATGGAGAACCGCGATTCGTACTACCCCGAATTCGCCCCCAACGGATTCTACCCCTACGGACAGGTATCAAGCCCAAACTTACCGTTGTCAGAAGTTCTGAAATAATATTGATTATAACTCAAGTAGAAACAAGTTGTTTCAGGTAGCCTTCTTCGGATGACTAGCGTTTTCTGGAGCCGTCAATGGGCTCCAGGGAAAAGATAACGCGGCTACCGTATACTACCCACACGACAATTCGCTGCTGACCACGATACACTTCCTCATACACTTTTGCGCACTATTTTGTTGTTCGAAAAAGTTCCGGAGTCTTGACGACAATAAACAGTTTCCGTGACGATTTTGCTCGCAGACGCAATGCACGAACTTTGAGTGCCCGTGCGAGATCTATCAAATACACGAGAGATAACCGGGTTGCTGACGGGGGAGAGAAAACTGTTTAGCGATATTTTTCTTTGGCCCTTTTGTGTGATGAAATTGCGATCAACATGATCACAAATGGAGCAACCCCGTTATCTCTCGCTAGTGTATTTGATAGATCTCGTTCGCTCACACTACTCAGCTATGCATTGCAGTGACACGGCTGCGATAGAAAGAAAGATCACGAGATCTGTCGCAAACAATCTTCGAGAGCTGAATAAAGAGCATGCAATTCAGGTTGACCGAGAGCAATTTCACCTACCCTTACGGCAACACATGATTCCAAACCTACAGATCAGGGATAGAGCGAGAGAGTGTGCAAAAGTGAGAGAATCCCTCTCGATTTCACACGCTCTCTCACTCAAAAGGCCTTTCTGTAAGGTTGACCGGCCTGTGGAATGATGTGGGCAAGATAATTGTAGTTTGATGTGATGCTTGCCACGCGAAATCACGTTTGGTCCTATAAAGGAAAAAGAAGGGCTGAATCTTGTACGAATAATATTGTGGATTCTCAAAATGCAGCAAACTGGATAATAATTCTTTTTTTTCTGACAATTAGTGCATGATTTATGAACGAAATAAGTTCTATAAATTCAGAGTATTCGCCTAACGACATGTCTCCTATCTCACTTCCTGATTTGAACAGATCAATCTCTTGTTGACATCTCAATCGGGGTTCGCTTTTATTGCGTTTGTGCCCTGATTAAGAGAGAGATGCGATTGGATGGGATTTATAGGTGATAAAGAAGGTTCAAAAGTGTGACGATGCTACATCTCTTTCAATGATTAGTCGATACTTGACCACGTGAGAATTAAAGTTATTGAGTGTTGGGTTGAATGCGGTGAAGTTACTATGATCAATTTCACCGACAGGTTTGAAGAAGGAAAATCATTAACCTTCTTCATTGAATAAATTACATCTTGCATTGTATCGTAGTAAACATATTCGTCTCGCTAATAAATGACCATCACACAAACGCTGGAGTGCATTTTCGACAAATGGGGATACTGTAAAGTGAATTTCGGTGAAGAAGACGGCGATACGACCCCATCAACAAAATTCATTGCTAACAACATAATCATTAGAAAGATTAGCATTAATCCTTTAGTAATGGCACATTTTGATCTGTATTTCCATCTCTACGAGGCACTACCCATCCGTTCCCCCCCCCCTTTCCCCCCTACCGCAGCAGCCGAAAAGAGATCGAGCGCGCTATGAATAGCGCACAACGATGTACAGAATTAGCCGCAGCAGTAGGCTATGTTTGGAAAATCGGTGGTTGAGGCCAGTATATAAGGAGAGTCGGATCTTTCCGACCGCAGCGCTACACAAAATTTTCTGCTATCGAAATACTGATGAAATTATTGATTTGATTTGAAACGTTCTGCGCTCTTTTCTACATGAGACTATTTCGAACGCGATTTTCAAATTTAACAACATTTGCCCTCTTGATCGCACGTTGCGTCTTCCTGAATGTTGCTTCCAGTGACATTCTGAAGTGCGTGACAAATATCGTACATATTGAGCGCACATATGACTCAATTCTCTCCGCCTTCTGACATTTCCCTTTTCTCTGGTTTTCACTGTTCTCTTCACGTTGATTCATTCGCTCAGCAAGCTACTGCCATGCCTATCCCCTAATTCCTTGACCTTTCCGTCCTATGACTACCAACAACAGAGACATAAAGTTCGCTAGTCTCATTTTGCCTAGAATGCATTACGTTCCAGAGATATTATTAGAAAGTGTCATTTTGATAATTTTTTTTAAAATACCAATTTGAAGTCCTTAACATGACTGCTTAGTTATAACGAAAAATCGATAGTTGCGGGAATTCAAATATTTATTTTTTTCTCGAAAGGTTTAAACCAACGCTAATGGGGTTAAAGTTCGTCTTGGGGATCGGTGAACGTTCCATTGCCATTTCATTTGTCAAGGACGTCATTGATCACGATTTCATCGAACCAATCTATTCGGAGTAATACGTAAACACGACAAGGGCGGTCAATCGCAACTCTTGAGTTAATAAATATTAACTTTATTTCATAACAGATGCAATTTTTCGGATGCAATTTTGCAATGCAAGACAAGGGCGGCCAATCGCAACTCTTGAGTAAGGAATTGTCACGGAATGCACAACCCGAAAAATTGCATCTGTTATGAAATAAAATTAATATTTAATTATGTAGTGTGTTTGTAGTATTGTTGGTTGTGATTCGTCTAATTCGATTTTGTGTGTCTCTCGATAGGAGTCTCTCGCTAATGTGAATACGGTAGTGGTCAGTTGAAGAAACAATTATTTCGAAACATATTATTTAGCATATTTTTTATAAGTGATGCCAAAGATGTATGAGAATACATAGGTGAGCCACGAGCCTAACCAGGGAATAATCGAGCCGATGAAATAATCTAGTATGACAATGATACCTTGAAAAACGTTGGCTGGGAAAATGGAACGTAATAACAGTGAAAAGCATAGAGCAATGGATAATGAACTTTGCGATTATCAAATCGGGAATTAGCTGCACGTTCTGTGGAATATGAAGTGGATTCATTTTTCCCGCTTGAATTGCTTTATTTGTTTCGGATAAAATATTTATGCTTACAAAAGGTGTTGACCACATTGGACATGATGACCCTTTGTGATTTTTTTCTTCAAAAATCAATACCTAAATATTCTCCGTATTCGCTTCGTATCACTCGGTTACATTTCGATTCGAGTAACATTTTGACCGCTACCAACTAGTGATATCACACTAAATCTCTCTCGAAATGGGTGAAGATGAACCAGCGATAGACGGCATGACGCAGTTGTGCTTGCTGAGATCAATAGAGCGGCGTGGGTATAAAAAGGGAGGAAGAGATTGAACGGAGAGACCAATCAGTTCCCTCGTTCTCTTCTCTTTGATCTTCCAATCATGCGCTCACTTCTCGTTCTCTTCCTTGTTTTCTTCGCTACCGCAGCTCAGCACATTCTGCCCGGAAGCTTCTCTGGTACGTCTAGAGTGCGAGACCGTTGTCTCTTTATTTCGAACAGCCTCTAGCCCACCGACCGGTGATTAGAGTTTGTTTCGCACTCCACACAAGTATGGTACAATATTCATAAAGTGGTTTCGTAGTTCGGACAGTTTTTGTCTAGAGAATTGTTTTCCGAATTTCATCGGAAGATGGTTACGTTTCCAGGTGCCGTCGCTAACGGTCGCGGTGGACTCGGCCGATACATTCGTCATCTCGAGCACCATGACGTCGACTCGTATTACGGTAACGGAAATGGATTCGGTGGCTTCGGGTACGCACCTCAGTCAAATTACGGCACTTTCGGCTACTTTGGATGACTAGCATCGAACTCTGAATGTTTCGGCAACACCCAGAGCTACTTCCTTATTGCCGTCGTATTGTTGGATATCTCGCCTATGCACTCGTTTGTTATGTGTAGAAAGCAGTTGCTACTAATAAAGAAATATTGTGTAAATTCGCATTTTTAAAAGTGAACATTCCCATTCATTTAAGGCGAAATATATTCCGGAAAAATCGTCGTCTGTCTCTTTTTGCATGCTTTCTCCAGTGGCAATCCTTCTCGCGACAATGAATACGGCAATGGTCAATGGACACATAACTCGATGCTTATTTGTATATTAGGCGCCAAAGAATTATAAGTGATATGAAGAAAAAACAATGTGAGACTAACCAGCAAAGAATTGATTCGACGCAATATTCTGGTATGCCTATTGTACATTGAAAAAATGGCCAATAAAAAGGCATTTTAACCGTATGAATTTGCGTAAGAAGACGAATCGAGAAAAAAAATAGCAGGTGTTTACTAGCACGCTTAATGTTAGAATTATGAAGAATATGTCATGTAATGAATAAATAATTAGCAGCGAGTGGCGTAGAATGAGAAGTGGATTCGTTTTTGCTCGGTTCCGGTGATACATGTATTTGTTTCGAATAAAATGGTTACGTTTACAGAGACCATAGATTTCGACATAGCGGAAAAACGTATTTGCCGCTTCGTATCACTCGGTCGACTCGTGTGTGTCGAGTAACATTTTGACCGCTATCACCTATTGGTATCACATGAAATCTCTCTCGAAAAAGGAGGAGTTGAACCAGCGATAACGCATTTGTGCTTGTTGAGATCAATATAGAGCGGCGTGATTATAAAAAGGGAGGAAGAGATTGAACGAAGAGACCAATCAGTTCCCTCGTTCTCTTCTCTTTGATCTTCCAATCATGCGCTCGCTTCTCGTTCTCTTCCTCATTTTCGTGGCTATCGCAGCTCAGCGCATTCTGCCCGGAAGCTTTTATTGTACGTTACAAGACAATAGTTACAAAATTAATTGTAAACTCTAACTATCAGGACACCTAACTATCAGGTCTCATAATTTCTAGTAGCAAATTGTCCTCCAGAATGATAATACTACAGTACACTTCGAGAAATAACGAAACAACAGGTTGCGTAAGAGTCAAATCACTCTCCGCTCTCTTCATTTCTCACTGCTGGAGCGGTGCATTTGCCTCTTATGCAACCCGTTGTTTAGTTATTTCTCGAAGTCTATACTACAGTCATGTTGTTGTACTATGTGCGGCAAACATGACTCATTCGTTGTGTGCTCATTCGGACAATTCTTTTTTTGTTTTTTTTTTGGTTTTGATTTTTCGCACTCGCTACCAGCAGTGGGCTTTGTTCACTTATGTTTTCTCATTGCATTATAATATAAATTTACAAATAATTGTATGCGCCATATATCATGATAGATTGTTATGATATAACACTCGATTTATATTCACAAAGAAGGAAATGTTTGTTTATGTTCTCCTACGTTTCCAGAGTTTGAATTTCTTATGCTATTAGTGTTCAGATTTTTCTCCCCTTCAAGTCTATGCAATGCAGGCTTCTATCTACACGAATCCTGTTATCGATGTAATCATACCTGATTTGCAAGTGTTTACTACTGATGAAGAATTGCAGAATTTCGTTTACTATACTCAAATGTTGATTGCGATACTTGCGTATATCTCAAACTTCTTTCTCTTCTACCTCGCAAACACTTGCGCAAAGCGAGAAATAGGAAAATACCGTTTCTTGATATTCTTCTTCGCCGCATCCGACGTCTACTACAACACATGGCATTTGATCGTATTTCCAGTGAGTTCGAAGTATTCTTTGCGAAATTTGGTCTACGTTGCCACATCAAAACGTTTTTTTTAAAAAGTTGTACAGAGGTATAGATGATCTCATTCTGAACAAATGTAGACAGTGTTAAAACCAATAACTGAAAAATTTTTAAAGGTTCCTGAAGTTTACGGGAACGCGTTTTTCATGCGCGGACACGGAATGTACGGAACATTGTTCGGGCTGGGAATGTACGCCGGCGCGTACGGCCACGCATTTCCCATTTTCATTTTCCACTTTTTATATCGACTGCTCGTCCTGAAATCGTGAGAACAAAGCCATTTCATTGTTCCCATTAACACTGATTTTTCATCAAATTTCCAGTCCTACTTTCCTATCGCACTTCACCATCTTCTTTGTGGGACTTGCAGCAGCAACGGCTGTCGCCAACGTGCTGTGGTGGGTGATGACGAGACTGAGGAAGGTGCGACCATGGTCTCCACTAGAGTGCGAAATGTGAGACCACGGTCTCTTCATTTTGCACACTCTCTAGACCGGTCGATAGGCGAGAGAGTGTGCGAAATGAGGAGACCGTGGTCTCACATTTCGCACTCTAGTCTCCACAGTTCATTCACCAGTCGTGGTCTCACTTTTCGCACTTCAGTTTTGACCGTGCCAGAGAGCATACAACGATATTTTCCAGTTTTACTACCTATTACTTTCTGTGGGCTCCCACTGAGGAGAGCCTTCTCCTCCTCACGCCACTCTTCAACGGGTCCATACCTTTTACCGTTATACACACTATGGATCACGCACAGCAGCATTCGATAGCGCTCTTCTGGGTATGATTTTAAGTACAGTATCGATCAAAAGGGGGACAAAGAGAAAATTTGAACTCCTGCAAGTATCGAGTTTTGCTTATATCTCAGCTCGACATATACAGTATATGTAAATCGCCCCCTTTTAATGCGATCGCCTCGAGTCGCGGCGATATGAGATGAGTCGCCTCAAATCGCCCTATGTCGCCTCGGCTTACAGTAGTTTCATTTTTGACTATATCGATATTCTAAAGACATGATCGTGTTCTCCGTGAAATTCTCTATCGGATTGAATATAAAAAAATAAAAATAAAATAGTTTTTAAAAATTGATTTGAAACATACCGTAATCCGATCATGTGCTGACACACTTGGACTACCGTAGTTATATTTGAATTGCGCAAAACCTGGCAAGTAGCCAAGTCGTTTCTTTCTCTTTTCTTCAATTTTCTTTATTTTACTTGTTATTATTGTTAATTCATTGTAATTTTGTGTTCAGATCAGCCCCCGGACCTGCCCGAGACCAAACGCTATGGAGGATCGCCGACGACGGTCCGCCACGCGTCAGTTCAGTGTTTTTTTCCCTTTGCTTCTCTCAATTGACTTGAGCGGAATATAGCTTGTGCTGAGCTTTCCAGCTCTTCCCCCGTCTCCTCGGCCGCTCCCTTTCCCTGCCAGTTCCAGTCTGCAGGGTTTCAACCCTCCGTTCTGACCAGGTATGCTTTCTTCGAGTTTTTTTCTAATTTCCCAACTGATAAATATACTGAAAGTATGCGTAATGTATTGACTAAAATCATTCATGTAGTGGCTAAAGGCACTCATTTTAAAATGCACATGCATGTTCTATGAATTTCTCGGCTGAAACAGTGTTAAAATACTTATCTTGTTCACGCCGTGCTCCATCAAACAAGGTCTAAAGTGTGTTTCCTTCACTGTTTCTATTGATTTCACGATAAATAATCACGGAATTTAAATATATTTAGTTACATTTACGCACATAAATGATTATCGAAAGCAAAAATATTGGAATATATATGATTGCAGCTACGCCCGAGCCCAGTACTCGTCATCTCCTGATTTTTACAAGACAACATGCGAGGTAAGCAGTGAAATTGCGAGGTAAGCGCTGAAATTGATTTATATTCACGAAATATTTAATGGATAATAAATATTCCCATGAACAGTGAGTAATCTCTTATTTTGGCCTATTGTACCACCGATGGTATGCATCTCTTGCACCTATCTATCTTGTGCATTCAGTGATCTACAGCAATTAAGAGACCGGCTCGGTAAGACTCGAGCACTTCCGGACATTCGCGCCAGGACTTTCGAATTGGCCCATCATACTCATACCATGGGAGCATCCCGTGACCCTATTTTCAAAAGTAGTCGAATTTGTGCCCTGAGGCTCAAACCCGTCTCGGGTAGTACCCAAACTCGAAAAAAAATTTTTTTTCAAATGTGTCCAAGTCATTATATAATGCCTAATATTATATGTGCATTATGTTTCTCTACTCTAGGAAGCGTGGAAACACATTTTTATTTGGATACAAATCACTTCCAAATATCGAAAATCGAGATCGACAAGAGGTTTTTTTCGAAAACTAAACGTCTCTAACACTAGCTCTCAAGCACATATTGTGGCTAATTTAATTCCGCATATATGTTGCTATTTGCAAGGAAATCGGTTGATACTCAATTATAAAAAAAATTCTCCGAATGTTTTAAAAATTCATTCTGAAAGTACCAACAACTTGTAAGGCGAGATATGATGAGTATATCGTACACTCGCCAGAGTGCATCCACTGACAGAAGAACAATGAAATACATCAACTCTGAAAAAAATTTTTTTTTGAAAAATCCATGAACCCGGGGTCATGGTCCAAAATCTCCAAAAAAATTTTTCGCAGGATTCGGCACCTACTCTACCCTAGCAATGTTCTCGACGTGTATGCACAATTGCACCTACTTAGGAGAGTAGGCGATGTCCGATTCTACTGAACTGAAAAATAATAATTTTTGAGATTTCGCACCATGAACCCCCCATCATGGACTTTTTTTTCTCGATATTTTACGTTACTCGATTTCTCATTATTTGTTGTCAAATGAATCATTTGACCTCTTATGAGAAATATTTATCCATTGCAACTTCTGAGATGCAGGTAATGGCAAGTTGTGAATTTCATTCACCTCCAGGAATGTTAGCAGTGACTCCCTCAGAACCTGGAGCCTAGATATGGGATGCCTTTACCTTTACCAATAACGCGTAGTTATTTTTTGTAAAGGTTTTCTCCTACTTCTGTTATGCATTTTTGTAGCACACGTTCCAGGCCAGAAACCGCGAGTTCCGCAGCAGATAAATTGCTTTTTTGTTTACCCGCCGTGCTGCGTTTCTAGAGTCTTACGGAAGATATTTCCACAGACAGTCTGTGAGTCTCTTTCTCTTTCTGTTTCTATTTCTCACGGTGGTAGATTGTGTGTTGTAATGTAGCAGATAATTCAACTGTGTTCACTTTATTAGGTAATACATTAGATTAATTCATCGGAAACAGAGTGATGATGTGGTCTTTTCTTTCCTTTGTGAAGGTCCTTGGGAGAGAACTCCTCATCGTCCAATTCCATCTCCTCCTCGTTCTCTTCCCCTTCGAATAGATTGTGATGTTCCTCTTTCACCGCCACTCTGAAGTGTTCCTCCTCGTTGAAGAGCGGCTCCGTTTCGAACTCCAACTCCTCGTCTCCCTCCGTTTGGAATAGGTCATTCACTTCATCGACTTCTTTCTCATCAATCTCCTCCACCTCCTCCTCACCCACCTTCTTCTTTTTCGTCTTCTCTCTTAGCGCTTTCTCTCTGGCCTCTATCTTAGTTGCCTTGAATCCAGTGTACACTCCAGCGATCTGTCTACTGTTCAATAGGTCTTTCCTCGAAAACTTCAGAGATCCTCCCCCCCTCGCTTCTCTCATTAGTAACTCCGCTCCTCTCGCATCAGTCTTCACTCCAGTTCTCTCACCCTCATCGTAGATTTCACGAAGGAATTCTTTCACCGCGGGGGGGAATCGATGGCTCTTTCTCCTCTGCGGAAGTGCCCACCCCATAATCTGCAATTTTCCATTTTCGTTGTCATCAGTGAGATAACGTACGGCATCGTCAACCACTTTGCAGGCAGTGGGAGCATGGACAGCTTCTATGAAGCTAGAGAAGCTGTGTAGAGAGTAGTCCACAACGTTCATTCTCTCGGGACGTCTTCTATGATTTCCCAGAATAAGATGCTTCTCGAGATCCTTCTTATGGAGGTATTCTTTCGCGCAACTTTCAACTGGGCATCGATACAGAGCAGAAACGAACTTTTTCTTCTCCTCACATTTCTTAGATTCGCTCGACTTATCACAGAAGGCGTCTTCACCATCGAAATCGTAATCATCTTCCTCCTCCTCCTCCTCCTCATCGAACTCTTCATTGATTTCTTCTTTTTGTGCATGTCCCCTTGTCCTCGGCTGTCCCAGTGGATTCCAGAAGATCTCTTCAGAGAGCGCTCCTCCAGAATTCTCGTATACGACGAACGCATCATTTGGTGGGAGAGTTGAATAAGGAATTATCTTGCCCACTCCGATTTTCCAGTATCGATGTACACGGAGAGCATCTGTCTCATACGTGAAAGCATTGAACATGGAGAGATCGGGAATCTTTATGGTCGATAGCTTCGGTTCCTTCTTCGGTCCACTCCCTTCAAGTCTGACAAGAGCATAGCTGATTCCTGGATACAATTCATTGTGGGTGACTGCATCAAAGAAGGCTGAGGGATTGAGGACATCCTTTCCAGAGTCGGCGTAGTTGCGGACCTTGCGCTTGACTTGAGCCGCTGTCCGATCGCAAGGTCCTTTTCCTGCCTGGGCCTCGCTGAAATACCAGCCCACCACATCGATTTTCAGTTCCTTGGCGATGCTCTGGATTGAGGCAATTGTCGTCGAGCTCTTGTAGACTCCTGAACATTAGAGGTGAATTCTGTTCCATGGTTTGTCATTTCTTCATCCGCTTGATCAGATCGAATGTAGACCTTCTTGATTCCCTTCCATTTGAGCTGTTTGAGAACGTCCTGAGCAATAGCCGTGACCGTTGCTGAGTCCTGAGAGTAACAAAGAATTGCATATCCTTTGATGATTCCAATATACCTGAGAGTTAATGAGTTAATGGACTGTTCATGTTTTGGAAATCTCACTTGTCGCACTCCTGTGAATATGTGCACGAAATTGTGTTGATGGTAAACTCCTTTGATGACGGTGAGAGCGTGAGAGATGTGCCACACCATTCCGCGCTGACCATACCAATCGACGGTAGACTCGCGGGAATGGTGTGGCAGGAGTTTCATGGCAAAGTCCATCGTCAGTTGAACTTCACCTTCCTGAATTATTTACCAGTTGTATAATTTAATTAGCTTGAATAAAATACCTTCAGCCCTCCAACAGTCGACACTCGATCATGCTCAGACTTCGCCGTCCGTATCTGATGCGCTTTGAGCTTCAGAATCTTCTCCTCCCACTCATAGTTATCTCTCCTCAGTGTGTCGATTTCCTCCATCATTTTCTTGTCATCCTTGTGTTTCTTAGCCAGTTCCTCCAGAGTCGCCCTCATATCTCCGAAAAAGACTTGGAGGGTCTCACATCGATGGCAGATCCGATTGTGAGAATGAATCCATGAAGGAGGTCCTTTCACACAATCGACTTGGAATCGAAGATGATCGGGGTCACTCAGTGCGAGGCTGCAAAGCAAAAATTAAAATTTGAGTATACAAGGAAAATAAGGCTATAAATATACCTCCAGCAGTGGTCGCCGACAGTGGAGAATTCCTTGCCGTGAATGACGTATTCAGTCCTCAGATATTGACGACTTCCCAACATTCTCGATCGGAGAGACCCATGCCAGCTCTTGTCGATCCAGTTCCTCTCAACCATAGTATCGATCGCCAGAGCAGCTCGATCAAATGACTAAAAACGTCAGTGAGTCTCTGTATTTAGCTACTATTTCTTACCTCCATGGCGTCGGCGATGATGATGTCGACGCCATGGAGTGACTTGCGTCTCTCGGCAGCACAGATTTTCAGAATTTTCCTTGCTGTCGTCTCTGGTAGAAGCAAATCCTCCTCTCCGTTCTCGATTAACTCTCTGCAAATTGATTTATGTGATTTTATGCGCATATTCAGTACCTCTTATAGAGTTGATAGATTTCTCCAGTTCTCAGTTGACGAAGTGTGTTCGTGATTTCGACCCAGTGTTTTTCACTGTCCTTCACCCATCTTGTTCCATACGGTAAGCCGATGCTCACTTTATAACTGCAATTTATTCATTGCTTTATGATTGAAATTTTACAATGTTACCTGGCAATGAAGGCGAGAAATCTGTCGACCTTGGCTCGATTGTACTTTATCCTGTGATGAGGGAAGGACTCGACATGGTAGCCGCGCTTGGCATACCGTCTGGCCTCGGTTAGATAATAGCGGGAAAGTCCAGGAAGGTATCGTTGGATCTCGGGGAGCGAAAGATGGGAAACCATCGAGAGGACAGCGATTCTCTCGTCTCGAGATTCACTTAGTTCGAATGCCTCCTGGATGTGGGTCATCATCTTGTGGTAAATTTCTGGGCGAGGTCGTTCGTAGGGAATAGTTCCCCCGAATGCAGTGGCGATCAGTGAGTAAGGATCTTGAGGGGCTTCAATCTGAGCCATAGTATGGGCTGCAGAATAAAGTATGGCTGCCTTTCTCCTCTGAGACCTTTCCTCCAACTCGTACCAGTTCTTCCTCGCAATTGAACTGTCGAGACCGATAGCTTCCATGAATGCTTCATATGCAGCCTTGACCTCTTTGGTGATAGTTGGAGAAACGAATTCCTTGTTGATTGGACACTCACGATGGTGGGGAGCGAAAGCAGGGTCATCGAAGTCCCGAACATCTGAGTAGGGATTGACGTCTCTTGTGATGGATGGAGTCTTCGAAAGGTCTCTGCCAATAGGCGGGGGGCGAATATTGTGTCCACTGGCTTCGACAACTTCTTGGCCAAGAATCGTGCGTGCGATTTCATTATGTTCTTGGCAGACGGCTGTAAAATTTTTATTTTTTCCTTGTTTAATCACATTTTTTTTTCAGAAAAGAACAAGCCTTTCCGAAAAACAACATGGCAAAATTCAACTCACGGAGGCCAGGATGGATCAGAACATGATTTCTTCTCAGAATTGCTCTGGCCTCATCTGCTTCAATATGATGAATTTGAGCTTGCAGAACAACATTGTTAGGATGCTGATCGAATGGAGGTGGCATTGAGCAAACTGGGAATGTTCCTCTACCTGAAAATAATATAATCACTCCCCTTCAAGAGTAAAATTGGCTTACTATGATATTGGACTGTTTTGTAGTGATAGTATCGTTTGTTGTCCCAGTTAGAACCAAGCTCTGCCTCGTGATTAGCACAGATGAATCTTTTGCCGATCGCATCAACCTGAAGTTTTTTTTTGAATCCAATAATTTACCTAATCTTACTTGGTTCTTATTATTCCAGTCGATGTCGTACTCGCCTCCCCCTCTTGCAAGAATCAGTGCTAGGTAGTTCGGTGACTGATAATTTTGGTTGTGCTGAACGTCGAGAAGCTCGGCCATTCTCAAACAAAGTCTTGACACTTGTACGTGAGCAATTTGACTAACTTTTTTAGTTTGCCGCCGCACTCCCTCACTCGAGAATGAGTCGGTCTATCCGCTTGTCCACCATCTGCTATCCACTGCTCATGCTCGCTCTTCCTTGTTTGGGCGAAGTAGCATTCTTCCTTTCCTCCCTTATTGTATTTAGCAACAGATTGAGCAGCGAGAGCGATTCCGAGGGCGACGAGAGCGTCGTCATCACTTCTCTTGTCTCTCAGGGAGAGATCACCGAGTGGATGACCGAAGTTGGTACAAGAAATGGCGAGAAGTAGAAACAGAAATAGAAAGAAACGCATGACTCACAGAGTATCACGAGAAATGAATCCCCTCCCGAGACTCTCGCGCCGCGTCGAGGAGTAAACAAAAGTGTAGTCTCTCTCTCTCTTTTCTCACTCACGATAAAGACGGTCGTCTTTAGCGTGAGCATTCTCGAACCCCTTCCATCCAAGAAGAAGAGAAAAAAAAAAGGGGGAAAAGCTGAATAAATTGAAATTTATCGCCTAAATTACAGCATAAGTGAAGTAATTTCGAAATTAGCAATTTAACGAACACTGAAATATTAATTATTCGAATAATTTTTCGAAATGATTACAGGGACAATATGAGATAAAAAAATTTAAATGGTGAAAAAAGAGGGGGGGGGGTGTCCGTGTACCTGCATCTCAGAAGTTGCAATGGATAAATATTTCTCATAAGAGGTCAAATGATTCATTTGACAACAAATAATGAGAAATCGAGTAACGTAAAATATCGAGAAAAAAAAGTCCATGATGGGGGGTTCATGGTGCGAAATCTCAAAAATTATTATTTTTCAGTTCAGTAGAATCGGACATCGCCTACTCTCCTAATTAGGTGCAATTGTGCATACACGTCGAGAACATTGCTAGGGTAGAGTAGGTGCCGAATCCTGCGAAAAATTTTTTTGGAGATTTTGGACCATGACCCCGGGTTCATGGATTTTTCAAAAAAAAATTTTTTTCAGAGTTGATGTATTTCATTGTTCTTCTGTCAGTGGATGCACTCTGGCGAGTGTACGATATACTCATCATATCTCGCCTTACAAGTTGTTGGTACTTTCAGAATGAATTTTTAAAACATTCGGAGAATTTTTTTTATAATTGAGTATCAACCGATTTCCTTGCAAATAGCAACATATATGCGGAATTAAATTAGCCACAATATGTGCTTGAGAGCTAGTGTTAGAGACGTTTAGTTTTCGAAAAAACCTCTTGTCGATCTCGATTTTCGATATTTGGAAGTGATTTGTATCCAAATAAAAATGTGTTTCCACGCTTCCTAGAGTAGAGAAACATAATGCACATATAATATTAGGCATTATATAATGACTTGGACACATTTGAAAAAAAATTTTTTTTCGAGTTTGGGTACTACCCGAGACAGGTTTGAGCCTCAGGGCACAAATTCGACTACTTTTGAAAATAGGGTCACGGGATGCTCCCATGGTATGAGTATGATGGGCCAATTCGAAAGTCCTGGCGCGAATGTCCGGAAGTGCTCGAGTCTTACCGAGCCGGTCTCTTAACTATCTCTAATTTCAGTTTTCACCATTTCTCGGCGTTCCCCGCGTTTTCGTGCTGCACATCTTCTATTAGATGAGTATTTTGCCTTAACTTATTAAATGATTCAACGGTTTTGTGCTTGTGATTGACTTTTCAGCCGCCCCAGCACGTGCTCTCCCCAGCCACGATCCGCTCAAAGATGCTACCGTACTCAATGAATTAACAATAATAACATGTAAAATAAAGAAAATTGAAGAAAAGAGAAAGAAACGGCGGACTTGGCTACTTGCCAGGTTTTGCGCAATTCAAATATAACTACGGTAGTCCAAGTGTGTCAGCACATGATCGGATTACGGTATGTTTCAAATCAATTTTTAAAAACTATTTTATTTTTATTTTTTTATATTCAATCCGATAGAGAATTTCACGGAGAACACGATCATGTCTTTAGAATATCGATATAGTCAAAAATGAAACTACTGTAAGCCGAGGCGACATAGGGCGATTTGAGGCGACTCATCTCATATCGCCGCGACTCGAGGCGATCGCATTAAAAGGGGGCGATTTACATATACTGTACGCAAAAATCGATAATTGGTGGAATTCAAATTTTAAAATTTGCACCCTCTAATTTTGCACTCCCTATTTTTTCCTTCCACTTTGTACCCCTGATTGTTGCACAGCAAAAGAGCACGGTTCTCCAACCCCCTTAGGCCACACGCTCTCTCGTTCGTTCAACGAACCGAGAGAACGGGAAGGTTGGAGAACCGTTGTCTAAGAAACGACATTTTGGAGATTCTCCTATATTAGTAGCAATTTTGCGCTCTATGCATATCCGAGATCTCCTGTTAAGGGGTAGGAAAACGAGCGCTTTTGGCGACAAGAAAAAAGTTTGCAACTTCGATTCGGACGAAAGTTGATTGATGTTGATCAATGGGGTCTAAAAAGTTTTTTTGAGTTGATTTTATCAAATTTCACAATTATCGATTTCTACACATAAAAAAATCAAATTTAAGTCACTCTTTCAATTTTGATCTTGCAGTGTACAATTTGTTTATATTATATTTTTTTTACTATTCCTATAAATTACTTGTTGTGAATAATCCTGAAGATTCCCATCTTTAATGAGTTTCAGGGGAAACCTATTTTTCAAGTATAAAATCGATAATTGCTAAAAACTTTTCTCTTAAACTAAAAAAAATTATTTCAAAAATCGATTCTACTCATTTAGTCTATGCTTATGTTAGCATATGTTTCTCCGGCTCTATTCGAGTTGCTTGGGCTCAAGAAAATTGATTGGGTCCAAAAAATTACATCGGGCCCAAGAAAATAAGTTGGGCCCAAAAATAGGGGGCCCAAATTTCGATTGTTTTCTAAAAGAAATTTGAACTTTCGTCCGAATCGGAGTTGCAAACTTCGATCTTCTAGATCGCATTCCTACACCGTTAGAGGAGATATAATCGCACTTTAGGCGTTCGGGACGTTCGAGGGCCTTCGTTGGAAAACTTTACTGGGTGCAGCAATTATCTTCTCCCAATTGCTAATAACTTATGCAGTAATCATCGTCAGCTGCTATCGCATTAACGAAATATTTCGGTAATGTAACTAGGGTTCTCTTATTGGAATCAAATGGAATTGTGAAATTTGGGGAACAAAGGAACGCAGACCGCAACGCTTGCTAGAGAGTGTGTGAAATCGAGAGGGTCGAGATCAGTTCAACTCCAATAAGTTCCAATATGGGAACCCTAAATGTAACCGTCAATCGGAACATCACAATAGCTAAAAAATAACTAAAAAATAAATAAATCATAGCGTAGCATAGGTGGTATGCCTGTAGGTACAATTATATCAGTACGTTTCCCGCAAAAAAACATGGACAAACCCGTACAATAAAAAGTTTGTGTGCTCTATCGATTACTGTTTGTTTGATGACTTCAAGTTTCGAATTTGCGTAATTATGAGTGTTCAAAGTTCGAATATATTCAACAAAAAGTGAGAACTTCGAATATATTCATAACTAAAGTGAAAATAACTTAAGTATATTTGTCTCTTCAGGGAGTTTTGTTTAGAGATCAAAAGTGACCGCCATTACGAGCTGTATCTACCTATGTCATTTATTTATTCAAATTTTATATTTTGAAAAATACCTAAAAATTTGAGACTATTTTGAAAAATACCTAAAAATTTGAGACTCGAAAATCAGGCCGAGTCCAGTCACCAGTTTTCGATATGTTGTTGCCCTGGGTATAATCTATCGAATCCATACAATTACATGATGTATCAAGGGCGGGATAAGGTTGACATTTTCAATACAAAATTATATGAAACGCGCGAAAACTCCTCATTTCAACCTTATTTCACATGTTCGACGCGAAGTAAGCGGTCAAAAATTCGCATAATTCTCATTTCACACCGCGCAGTTCGCGTCGAATGAGGAGAATGATGGTGAAATAAAGGTGAAATTAGGAGTTTTCGCGCGTTTCATATAATGTTGTATTGAAAATATCAACCTTATCCCGCTCTTGATACATCATGTAATTGTATGGATTCGATAGATTATATCCAGGGCAACAACATATCGAAAACTGGTGACTGGACTCGGCCTGATTTTCGAGAAAAAAGTCGTCAAATTTTTAGGTATTTTTCAAAATGTAAAATTTGAATAAATAAATGACATAGGTAGATACAGCTCGTCATGGCGGTCACTTTTGATCTCTAGACAAAACTTCTAGCTCTTCTCCCTGAAGAAATATACTTGAAACACCTTGAATCTATTCGAACTTTGAACACTCATAGGTAATTATGCAAATTCGAAACTTGAAGTCATAAAATAAACAGAAATAGATAAAGCACACTCAAGTTCTCACTTTTTGCTGTACGACCATGGTTGTGTATTCTTACGCGAACGCACTGATATTCCTAGCTAGGGATGCCAAATAAAGAGTGAAATGAAGAGCTTCCTCTCCCGACAAAGGAATTCTCATTCCCTCCTCTCTTCAAGAAGATAGGGAGCGGTCGTTCTACTTCATGAAGAGGGAGGCCCCTCTTCAAGAAGACTAATAGTGACAGTCGACTGATATTTCAATCGAACAGACGCGTGTATCTCTAATTTGCAAGATATTAGTGTAGATGTCCCGAGCCAATCCACTTTAGCATGTTTTGGCAGCCATGAAGCTCAATGTCGTTCACTATTCCTTCTTCTTGAAGAGGGGGGAACGACTGCTCACCTCTTCTTGAAGAGATAATCCCCCTCTCATTCCACTCCTCTTCTTTTCGCGAAAATATCTTCATTTGGCATCCCTATTCCTAACCAAATAACGACTGGCATCTCTCAGGGGGCATCAATTTAGCAGCACCACTATGAAGTTGCACAAACAACTTTTCCGCACTCTCGAATACCAGGTGAGTATATTTAAACAATAACTTTTTAAATGTTTTACATTTTTTTACTATTTAAAAAAATGTAACGCAACTCTGTCTATTTCCTTCTTTTAATACGATGAACTACACCAGGCCTTCATTCCACTGTTCACTGCATATTTCCCGGCGGCAACTTGTGTCATCTTCCCGCTCACGGGTATGTTTTATGTTTCAAAGGTGAACGCATTGCTGATTCGAATATTTATTGTTTATTTAAAATAGTTCACCGCGTTTAATTATTTTTTCTAAATTTTCTAGAAAAAAAATAATTGCGCGACAGTTCTCACTACATACTTTTATTTTAAATCCAAACATTTTCACAGTACAAACACATTTGAGCACACTATACAGTATTCTGGGTCTGGAGTAGGGATGGCGAAGGAAGAGTAAAATGAGGTGTTTTGACTCGCGCATTATCGCTAATCATATGCAAATGAGAAGAGCGAGCAATTCATTATTGAGCTAGATGGATCGCAAATCTATCAGGGAACACATTCTGGCTTTCCGATATTTTCACAATGCACGTAGTTATTCCAAAACTTCCGGAAAAACTTCCGGAATCTTTAAGTACATCCCGCAGGTCTCCCCTTCGAGAACTTCGCCGTCTTCTGTCCATTTGCGTGCGGTACTCATCCACTGATCGACCCGATCGTTCTCTTATTCACAATCACCAGCTACCGGTGAGTTCCTTTACTCGGAGTAGGATTGAAAGTTCGTTTTCCGTTTCGGAGAAACGGAAAACGAGAGGCATTTTTCTCCGTTTCACGGAAACGGGCCTTTTTGGAGATAACAGCCATCTTTTAAAAAAATATCATCTAACCAATTTACCCCGTTTCATTTTGAGGCTTTTGACGCTCACAGTGAATTTATTTCATCTCCCAAAATGGCAATAGGGTTGTTCAAATTTGTTCTTGCTCTCTTCATTTCACACACTCTCTGCGCTAGGCGGCGGGCGAGAGAGTGTGCGAAATGAAGAGAGCAGGAACCGATTTGACCTACCCTAATGGGCAGTTTTCCGTGAAGCGGAGCGATTTCTTTTCCCCTAGCGATGGATCAGAAACAGACTGCCAGGGGGTAAGAGAGAGTCCGTTTCGCGAAAACATGCAACCCTAGCACGGAGGGATCAGAGTACAACGTTTTCTATAATAACACACAATTGCTTGTGGTTCCTCTCAGAGTGCCTGTTAATATATCATTTGGCATCAGTAAACGCATATTCAGCGGGAGATTTCTGGAGATCATCAGAGTATTACCGCTGTCCGACAAACCAGTGGCGAAGATTTTCATGTCCACATCCGTGCAGTCCAAAACGGCGGCTTCGATTCATATGTGAAGATAATGTGAGGACCCGACGTAGAAACTGTCGTTTAGAATTTGTACTTTTTTGCGCTTTGTACTTTTCTTCGCTTTGTACTGTTCTGCAATTATACTATTCGGCAGTAATAAAACTATGTGTGCCGAATGTCTCACCTTGCTTCATATTTTACGGTCGGTAGCAAACGTTAGACATTTGTCTTTGTATAGCCTTGTTTACTATGATGTATGACCTCGGTGTTTGCGCTCTTCTCTTTGTTCATTTATTCATTTACTAACGAACGTTTAACCGTCGAATGCTAATCTTTTCCGCTTTATACCATGTAATACAATATTTATAAATGTCGCTTTGGGGCGCTGATAAATATGGGGTTTCGTATAGGTTTCAGACGTGGTCGATGGTCTTCTTAAAGGGATACGGCATCGAAAAATAAGTTATTTTTATTTTTTTTAAATCAGAAAATTCTAAGAATAACCGCGAAAACCGCATATTCTTACGATTTTTTAAAAAATTAATTATGAATTTTCAAAGTTGACGAAAATTAGGTATACGGTAGCACTTGAATCCGAAGACTTACGCTGTTTAGCGGCTGTAGAATCTCAAAAGGGATGATGCCGAAATATTTTTGCGGTTCTTTTTTCTGATTCGTCCTCTCGGATACTCGCCATAGTCGAATCAATTGCAAAAATCATTATTTTAACATTGCTAAGGCCTTTTTGAAATTTTGCAGCCCCTAAACAACGTAAGATTTATGGATGCAGGAGCTACAGTATACTAGCCGGGATGTATTGAGGTGAAGTACACTACGCTCTATGCATAGTTCTGGGTGCAGGTTCGGTCCAGAGGGAGCACGGTAACCTGCTTCCGGTTCGGTCCAAGAGTCTCCATGAGTTTTCCCAATTGGCTATCCATTGCCTATTGGGTACCCCTATACCTGCTCATTATTGATCAATTCGTGTGATGCTGGGTAGGATACGCATCTGCGTGAAACAAATAGTATTTGACGGATTACTAACTTATTCTATGCGAGGGAAAAGAGGGGGAGTGAAATGAGGCATTTAGAAAGTTGTTAAAATATACAGTTGAAATATTACGGTATCGCAACCGTGTCGCCCTTATATTTCAGATTCCTCATCGGTGAAACGAACTCTCATCGTCACCGCGTAGGTTGGTCAATTCCACTAAAGAAGAAGCACGTTCTCTCATTTACTCTGCATAAATATTAGAGCTACGACATTTAGTTGCACCTGAAATCTCAGTATTCGTGAGAAAATATTCCTTGAACAACAGGTGAAATGTAACTCACTTCGTAATGACAGACGCAAATTTACCCCTACCCTTTTTCTTCCATACCTTCTGCTAGGTCACAATTATCTTCAAGAGAGACGCAATATCGAGCCTGCGATCTTTCTCAATTGAATGTCCCGCAATTCAAGCGATCTAGTGTTGTTAGACGGAGACCTCTTTCTTATTATGTGAGTTACTTCAATGTAATACATCTTCCAATATATTTTGCAGTTATATGCGAACAATGGAGGCACTAAACTTTGTCGCATGCTTTATCACACTACGAATAATTCACGTAATCGATGTGGGGGGAGCGTGTTCATGAACACGCTCCCCCCACATCGCTTCCCCTTCATCAATTTGTCGTACATTTCTTCTTGTACTCAGGTTCATAGCGCGCGATCAATGGGCTCATTCAAGTGGTGTATCATTCAAATTGTACTCATGTCTCTGCTCTCGCAGCAACTAACCCTATTTGGACCCATATTTCTCATGCCAATTCTGGGTTCGTTGAAAACTGCGCTTGAAAACTGCAGCCGCTCGCCTTTTCAGGCGCCTATCAATACATCGACATAACCGGCGAACCCTTCGTCATCCACGCAATTCTGGTTTGAAATACAATTTTTGTCTATCGTACACCACAATCGTGCAACAAAATTTTCGTAAATGCGCGATTACAAGAAATGGTATTTAAAAAATGAGGATTCATGGGGAGGGATAGGAAAAGGGGCCAAAATGAGGGGGAGGAACCCCGGAAGCGTGCAGGAACAGGCAATGTATGTATTGTGGCGCTTTCAAAGGACATTTAGAAGTAATCCAGAGTTTTAGTTTCAACATGGCGTTTGGGAATCATCGCAAATAGAAGCCACGCAGCAATATCTGTTTACGTAGTACAAGTATAGTAAAAATTAGAGTGCGAAATGTGAGACCACGGTCTCTTCATTTCGCACACTCTCTACACCGGTCGGTGGATGAGAGAGTGTGTGAAATGAAGAGACCGTGGTCTCACATTTCGCGCTCTAGTAAAAATGGTGTGCTAATCTTACAAACTCAGAGCGCATGGATCCTCTTCTCCTTTCTCGACTTTGAGTCCGTTCTGGATGGTTTCAACTACCGTTGCAGAGTGTTGCTGAACTCGTTCTATCCTCAATACACGAGCCCGAAATACTGGGTTAGCCGCCTTCCCTAACATACTCCTCTCTACACAGAGCGGCAATTTTGCTAGGAAAACGCTTTTCCAAGTTTTCGTTTCTTGGAAAACGTTTAACACTCTCCTCACTCCGCACACTGTCTCCGCACAGGAGAGAGCGTGCGGAGTGAGGATAGTGGCACACTGGAAAAGCGTTTTCCTAGCAAACTTGCGCTTTGCAATTTTTTTTGCTGATTTTGTAAAATACTTAAAATTCAAATGGCAATTCTGCGCATTAATAACATTCAATTTTTTTCTTGATATAGATCCCTCGAGCTAATCCACACAAACTGAGAGTTGCGCAGCTGTGCCGATGAAATGGAAGTGCTCTAAACACCTACAATCGAAGCTTTAAATCAATATTTGATCTACTAAATGTTGTCAGAACACGGTGCGCAAGGTCTCATTTGTAGAGTTCACCGAGAGCTCTCGAATAAGCTTTTGAACGAGGGATTTGGCTCAAAATGAAGCTTGCCATTTGATCGGGACACTTCTCGCCTCACGTGAAGACAACAAGTGGGCGGAGCTTGCGTTGGCTAATCATAATTCACTATAAAATGGCCTTGTTGTGGGTGACCAACGATAAACGATTCGATATTTCAGATAATAAAAAAAAGAACCTAGTTCTTATTGTACGTGTAGAATAGTTTACCCCGAAATAGCTATGGTAATTGGTTTACTGTTATCGACGAAAGCATTGCAGAGAGGCCTTCCGTAGTTGAGTGCAGCCTGTCTTACCGCACGGGGCCGATAGCTCCAGCTGCATTTGTATGGAGGGGATGCAAATCGGAGGAAAGTGAAAAGCAGAGTTCGAGAAATAACGAAACAACGAATTGCGATTGAGGCAAATCACTTCCCACTCTCCTCATTCATCGCAATTTCTGTCTGCTGGAGCGGTGCATTTGTCTCTTGTACAACCGATTGATTTGTTATTTGTCCAAGTCTAGTGAAAAGTAAGAGTGCTGGAGAGGTCAACCGAAGCCTACCTCATCGTAGACCGCGCAAGTCGAGTTGTCGAGTGCAAAAACGAGTGGAACTGACAGAAACAGGAGCGCAAAACTGGAGCATCCTCTCTTTGCTTGATTCACTTTCCCACCGTCTCCTACTTTTATACTCACTGTGCAGCAAAATCTGTCACGATGCGACTCTCCTACAAACTAGCGCTCTCTGTCTGACGGATTGCAGATATACTATGTGAAATTGGTGAAGGAGAGTGGTTGGATAATCGGCCTCACGGGAAACATAGAGCACTGATATGTGTTCTTCTTCGTTCTTTAATGCTGAATTATGCAGAATGTCGACCTTGGGCGAACTGTGAATTGTTCTGCAGAATGAATTGTGACTTTGCTGTGTGTGCGGACACAGTGATTGTTCGATCTGCCGATATGGACAGGGATAATGCGGGAGAGGGTGAGACCCTCCTTTATGTTTCTCCCGCTGCATATCCCAGTTATCCTCCCTGATGTGTTCTTTTGAAAAAAAAAAACTTAGTAAAATGTGAGGAAATCCGTTTTAGAGAATCCGAAATGAGGGTTGTGCGGCCCAGTCCTGCGTTCTTACAAAGAACGCGTTTTAAAAGTGAAAACGAGCAAGCGCGTAGGATGACGAGGTTAGAGAGCCGGTCATTAACAATGAAAACCTCGAAGAATCGTTCTCCTAGCAAATTTGCGCTCTGTGCGTGCTAGCACGCGGAAGTTCGTCTCAGGCTGTTACGGCGTCGATCAGAAGGATGTGCTGTAGAGCGTCAGACGTTGTCGCACCAGTGGACAACGCCTTTTCGCCATCCGCTCGAACCAATTCCATAGGTCACCCCTCAACGGCGCCAGAAACGTAGCCGATTATATTTACGGTATGCAAACTGTATAAAGAAGAAGTCGTTTACACATGAAGTTGACACTAGAGACCTCCAAAAGGATATTCAATCGCCTATTTAAATGCGATAGGCAATTGGCCAATCGCCTTTCCTTTGTCAGGCTTTTCACTATTATTCATTGTCACTATTCCAATCGCCTTTCTCTCGGTGCGGTCGTTTCTTTCTCGGTGCGCCCTTTAGCGCCCATTCGAGACCAGCTTAATGCGGTATATGAAGCCAACAATGCTATCATGGGTGGAAGGAAAAGGAAGAGGAAGAGCAGACAATGGCACATTGATCTACCGTATTGCTTGACTATTGTGGCTCGCTTACAGTATACCGAAAATATGAAATTGAGAACACCTATTCGGGAATTTTGCTGGAGGTACACCTCGAGTAGACAATTCCAAAGTATATAATATTTGTGCTTCCGAATCCGGGGTTACAGTAGCGAAGTTACAGTATGCAAAATTTACGGAACAAAATTTAGTCGGATTACTGCTTACTCGAGGTCTACCTCCTGCTCCTGCGATCTGAAGGCTCGAATACGGTAGCACCGATACCGTAACCTAACTACCGTATACCCTTCGAATAATCATTATTTACTCAAAGTCTCACTCATGTGAAATATCCCCTGTCCAACTGCTCAATTTCATACTTCCGTGTTACGGTAGAATGGATTACGGTACATTTTTCCGTTTGGATCCTCCATAGTTATGCTCCATAGTTATGTCTCATCTCACTTGGACTTTGGTTGATCAAACTCCCAAACCAATACTGAATGTTCCACCTGATAAAAGTTATATCACCTCACTCAATAGGGTCCAATCGCCTTTTCAATCGCCTTTTCAATCGCCTTTTCAATCGCCTATTGGATTCATTCGCCTATCGCGATATCCCTTTGGGCCGGTCAATCGCCTTTCCACGACAGGCGATTCGCCCTTGTCATTTCACCATTCGCCTATCGCCTATAGCTGTTTGGCGGTCTCTAGTTGACACAAATCGCCGCAATAAAAACACGATGCGCGAAATTATCTCGTATATTCAATACTTGGCCCGTGGCCCAACCCCCACCTTATATCGCGAGCCTTTTGCAACGGAAAACACAAGAACTCTTTACATGGATTGATATTCTTCCAAAGTGTGTCTCGATGTGTTCCTGTCAACCGAACTTTCCCTGGACCGAAATGTGTCCATAAGTTTGTGCCGAAGTGTGTTTCGCACTATAGTAGAAAGAATGCACTCATGTTTATCGCACGTAATTCACAACGCGTTGTTCCCCCGATCAGGTGTATGTAGAATGTGGTTTGTAGTTCCCTACCTCTTAACCCTCACTCTTCTCATTCCTATTATCGTTTCTCACTGAAACATGCAGCGACGTGCATTGAAATACCTCAAGTTTGGAGATCCACGAGAGGTTTGCTCTAAGATTATGATTGTTTGTCAAATCTATATTGAGATTGAACATCTTTCAGGTAACCGAACTGGTCACAGAGACGATCTCAAGTGACATTGGCCCGTCTGAAGCGAGTGTCGTTCATCTTGAGAATCACTTAAATTTGGCGATATTCTTATTCTCATTATGCTTATCTTGCCCAAAGAATCAATTGATATTGCTCCCGAGAGGTCACGAAAGCGTTAGCTCTACGGAGCAACATCAATTGTGATTGATCTCGTAAAACACTTTAGTGACACACAAACACACACTTTATTTAGAAATGTTATACGTCAACAAACTGTGTTTGTCTGACATAATATAACATTGTCTTCAACAGGTGCTCGATGGTTGGCTTCTCCCGTCAATCCACTCGATATCAATAAGATTCAAGGAGCTTACATGCTGAAGCCACCGCTGCCTGCAATCGGTGGCAGTGAAGGAGTAGGAAGAGTTGTCAAAGTATGATCTTTCAAATAGTGATTTGAAAACGAG
Source organism: Pristionchus fissidentatus (assembly GCA_036245785.1). NCBI lineage: Eukaryota > Metazoa > Nematoda > Chromadorea > Rhabditida > Neodiplogasteridae > Pristionchus > Pristionchus fissidentatus. Next base: position 4,529,852 of record BTSY01000004.1, on the reverse strand, counting down.
TCCGAACCTCTTCGCTTCGCACAATCACTCATTGGCAAACCGAGTGTATGAAATGAGGAGATTTGGAGATTCGAACTCGTTTTTAAACTCTACTTGCAAAGCCTAATTAATCTATTACCTCGAACTGTATCTCATTGTTATGTGGTTTCTCAGGTTGGTCCATCCGTCACTACCGTATCTCCTGGAGACAAAGTTACTACCTTCACCATCAATTCGCCCTGCTGGACTGATTATTCCATCGTAGAAGAGAGTGATCTGACCAAGATCGACCAGAGAATCACACCGGTACGCATTTTGTAGTCAGTTGTTTTACGATTTTAGATAATTATCTTTCTCTGAATGCGTTCAGAAGTGGTTGGGTTGCCACAACTTCTAATTTCGGAAAATTGTGGAAATAATTTGTGCTTCAGTTGCAAGGGGCGATAATGATGATTAATCCTACAACTGCATGGTTGATGATAAAGATGGGAGGAATGGAAGAGGGAGACTGGATTGTGTAGAATTCAGCCAATTCAGGAGTGGGAAGAGCCGTTATTGAATTGGCTAAAGGTTTGCAACATTCGACTCTTGTCAGTTACTAGTAGGGTTCCCTTATTGGAAGTATTGGAAGTGAAATCGCTACCTCCACTCTACATTTTACTCACTCTCTCGCCAGTATTGACTGCTCAGTTTCTTTGGTCTTCCTATTTCCCATTTCGAAGTCGTTTCGATAAGGAAATTGCAGTGAAGGGCTACCATACCATCAACATTGTGAGAGATAGACCGAATATCCAGGAGCTCAAGGTTTGCCAATTTATCTTTGATGAATCAGAAACCTATTAGCAAACCGACCATACCACGCCCCTCACGAGAGGCTCGGCTCAGAATGGCATTATTCGTGCACAGACCAACATTATCGATATATCTTTTTTGGTGTTTTCAGGTAGCATTAGGTCCAACTAAGATCCCTGAGATATATTACCGCCTAAAGTTCTTTCCCCACGGTGCTGCTACCTGTAGTAGTTGCAGCTTGCAAACTTTGAGCCTCTTTTTGAGCAGTTCAACTAAGTTTTCGTGAAAACTTTTCGCTTAGAGGTAGGGTTATTTTTAAACGCTCTTTCGATCTGTGTTATTTATTTTATCAAATCATAAATAAACTTGCATATTATCAAAATATATTGAATTACAGAAAATCTGTTCGGAAAACTAATGTAATCTACACATAGGAGTCTGTAGAATGTGTCTAGAATCAGAATGGTATATTTATGCTCCCTCAACTCGGGAGCTGACTATGTTTTTCGTATGAAAATGTTCTTTAAACCCCTATTTTCAACATTAGACACCGCAAATTCGAGTCTCCAGCGAGGAATGACACGGCCTCCCAGTCATTTTGAGGTTGGAATGATGCGACCTCTATTGTCTGCGAGCTCAAAAAGGAAGTTGTAAGTAGGAATTTACTATTTTCATACGAGAAACATAGCCAGCTCCCGAGTTGGGAGAGCATAAATATACCATTTTGATCCGAGTGACATTCTACAGACTCCTATGTGTAGATTACATTAGTTTTCCGAGCAGATTTTCTGTAATTCAATATATTTTGTTAATATGCAAATTTATTTATGATTTGATAAAATAATTAACACAGATCGAACGAGCGTTTAAAAAAAAAAAAAAAAAAAAGATTTCATGAAAACTTAGTTTAACTGCTCAAAAAGAGGCTCAAAGTTTGCAAGCTGCAACTACTACAGGTAGCAGCACCGCGAGGAATGAAGCGAATAAAGTGTAATATATCTCAGGGATCTTAGTTGGACCTAATGCTACCTGAAAACACCAAAAAAGATATTTCGAAAATATTGGTCTGTGCACAGTCTAGTTCGAGCCTCTCGTGAGAGGCGTGATACCGCTCAGCACTAGAGTGCGCAATGTGAGACCACGGTCTCTTCATTTCGCACACTCTCTCGACCGGTCGATAGACGAGGGAGTGTGCGAAATGAAGAGACCGTGGTCTCACATTGCGCACTCTACTCAGCACCGGCAGAGTAGTCGATTGCAGACGTATGTTGAGTCCTCTTGATTCCGGTTCAACTTTATCTTATATCTTCATATTGCGATTCAATTGAGAAGAATGATCCTGACCGCCTGATGTGATAAATAATAGAAATTTAGTTGAATTATATTCCGATGAGATCAATTTCTACGATGGCAGTGACTTTGCGAAATCTTTTTTCATGATGAACTCACTCGAATGGGTGGAGATCTCGTGTGGACAGAAGAAGAAGCGACAATTGAAGGAAGAGCATTCAAGGTACAAAAAAATTAATAAATTATTATTATTATAAACAGGGTGAGATAATTTGTGATCAATTTCGTCACCTTGTTGTGATATCGTCCCTGTCATGTCTACATATCATTACTCACAAATTATATATTTCAATGACATTGGACATGATAAATCTGACCTTATCAAATGACATCATCTAGAATTGATTCAGGGCCGACCCAAACTCGCTCTCAACGGAGTCGGAGGAAAGAGTTGTCTCCAGATATCGAACATGCTATCCAGAGGAGGAATGCTCATCACTTATGGTGAGCAATAGAGTGCGAATTGTGAGACCACGGTCTCCTCATATCGCACACTCTTTTGTCTATCGACCGGTCTAGAGAGTGTGCGAAATGAAGAGAGCGTAGTCTCACATTTCGCACTCTGGTGAGAAACACTATAGATTACTGTCACTCTTTTACTATGAATTGCACGTTTTGAAACGAAAGGAAAACACGAAAATATATTGAGGTGGAATGAGCAAAGCCCCCCATGAGATTTCAACTTCTTCTTTGGTATTCAACAACATCACATCAATCGGAATAGCAAATGGATTGTGGATGTGGGATCCAGCGAATAAAGTGGAATCGGATGGAATGCTGAGGGAGATACAGGTTTGACTTGTGTGGTCGAATCGATAATGAATAATTGATCAGCAATAATATTTTTTTCATTTCCGGAATCCTTATGTAAAACTGTACTAGCGAAACTACTTATAAAAACAATTTCCTGGAGGTGAAATCAAATCGACTCGATAATGAGCATCTCATCAGGACTATTTCATTCGCGGAGTTCTCAATCCGCCTCCAATGGATATTCATCCACTTGAGGATTATGCAATTGCAATCAAGAATTCGATGGATGGCAAACACGCAAAACAAATGTTTCTGATACAAGAAGAGAAGACATCCAAATTGTGAACCGACTCTTTCTCATCTCCTTTGTGCATTCCCTCGTTTCAACTGTTGATAATAGGAGAAGGTCGCTACGAGCTTCTCCTTTGCATAAATGACGTTTTTTCCCCTATTAATTGGTCCCTATAAATGATAGATTCGATAAATGCCAAAATGAGAGTGCTCCTCTCGATATCACGCCCTATCTTACTCTAAACCCATTGGCCGGCCTGTGGAAGAATACTCCACCATTCATCACCGCATCATTCCAACCCTCCAGAAAGGGGTCAGGGCGAGAGAGAGAGTGAACAAACGTAAGAGAGTTTCGCTCGATTTTAGTCGCTCTCACTCACAATCTAAAATTGGGCTCCCAAAGTGTTCTTATGGCTTTTAGCGCACTGTGCGTGAGAGAGGTAGATTGTATATAACTCCCCGCGGTGCAAGGAGCCCATAATCCCTCGCCCCCCCCCCCTCCACACTTGCTAGTGTTTGAACATCGAGCTACACGATTAGCTCCCTTACCTCATTACACAGTAAACAACCATCTACCTATGCACTCCCACAAAGCAAGATGATGATGCTGCTGCATCTGCTGCAGAATTCTTCGAAACTGTCCCCTGCACGAAAAAAAAATGATAAAAAGGAGCGGTCCCCTCGAAGAGACACGAGCAGCGAGATAAAGAGAAAGCGACTAGTTGGAAGATGAAAAGAGGTAAGAGTCTCGATTGTGATACTTCTCGATAAGCAAGATACGAGAATCAGAACTGATACATCATGTAGCCTTGATGTCAATTCATTTGAATAAGAAAGGAGGAATGTAATAATAACTCTCACTCCGTTGTCGTATGACACTTTCGCTCACCTGCTTTCAACGGCGCCACATTTGATTTATGGTGCATTCACTGTCGCCTGACCCCCTCATTTGGAGGTCAGAATGCTCTAGTGAAGTCAGGCGACAGTGTATGCACCATAAGGGAATCCGCTTCGTACTGAGAATTCGCTTCGTCGCGTAACCTTTACGACGTGCGGGCACGTTTCTAAACGTGCCCGCACGTCGTAAAGGCGTGTACTCTACAACTGGCACCTCGCATCAACGAGATACATTTCCAGTTCTACAGGAACATCACCGGATTCGTTCTATTTTTTCAGGAACCAAAGGATAAGCCCGATAAAGAGTAGTTCGGAGTCAATGCGTTTTTGTCTTTCCACGGTGAAAACGTAATCTACGGCAATGTATTGAGAATTCATATTGTTAATCAGTTCTATATGTTTTAAAACGCACGCACAAACAGTCTATAGCATTGGTGATTTATTCAGTAGGGGTAGTTGAGGAAAAAAAGAAATGAATAGTCGGCTGATTATAGAATGGATGGGAAAGAATAGGCAGAAATTTATCCGATCGGTTTGGTCACACAATCAGCGGCAACCTCAAGAACCTGAAATTTCGAAATAATATGTATTTTCGAAAAAATCGACGATATTCACCTGCTTCAATGCTATCGGTGACATGAAATCCTTGGCTCGGAAGGTCTGCGCAAATGCAAGTTCATTGGTAGCAAACGCTGAAATGAGTTAGAATTCTATAAACGGCAATAGGCGCATTTCATATCAGTCAATAGTGCTTGGATGTGGATTGGCCAGTATTTTCATAAGTTGCATTCTTCCATTGGGGCCCAAATGCTCGTTTCAGGTCATCTCTCTATCTGGTAAGGTGTCAATAAACATCGCTGCCATTCTTCAAGCAGGGGTAACAGGTAGAAAGCTAGAAATTTCTAAATCATTGACCAGCCTTTCAAGGTTCTCATGATATTTGATTTTATTTAAAAAAATATCAGACACCTCTACAGAATCCGCATTTATCATAGCAGGGAACGTGGCTGCTGAAGGCTTGATTTTTTATCGCCGTGCAATCTTTGACTCCTTTCTGAAACAACCACTTGTTTAAATTAGCTCTGATTTCGCTGAAAGTGCTGATGTTATACTATACCCTCTAAGAAAAGCAATGGCCCATGTTGGACCAACTCACTTTAATTAGATCCGTTACAACAAACTCCGCCAAGCAGTTGCGGGAGCAGTTGAGAAAGATCTTTCCGACGGAGTCGAATTTGTCGTCTGCGATGGTAAGAATTGAAAATGCCGCTTGTTTCAGAAAATTTTGAAAGTTTTATATTTCCGAGTATCTGAACGGCAGTTCCAAAACATACCATCACCGTGCCTATTTATGATTGAATATGAGGACCTACGATAAACGACTCGATATTTAAGCCGTTATTCCTGTGAAAATTACGGTAATCAGTATACTGTTATCGACGAAAGCATTGCAGAGAGGCCTTCCGTAGTTGAGTGCGTAGCCTGTCTTACCACACGGAGCCTCTTTTTCCAGCTGCAGTTGTGTTAATGTCAGAGGAGTGGGCAAAAGAGAATAGCTACGGCAACACCTTCGGCAAGCTAGAGGGATACTCTACCACAGTGGTCTACCCTCTCTCGCGCTATGCCTCTTGTATGCTTCCTTTCCTGTACGCAGTTAGTGCATCGATCGAGGAAGGAAGCAAATCAGTGGAGAGCGGGCTAATTATTTTGGAGCGGTTGTGAAAAGTAGGAATGCAAGAGAAATGAGTCGAGCCTCACCTCATCGTACACCGCGCAAGTCGAGTTGTCGATCGCGAAAACGAATGGAAGTGACAGAAGGAGGAGCACAAAGTGGAACATGTTCACTTTTTTGAATCATTTCTCCTTGCTTCTGCTTTTATAGTGATTTTCAAGTGAACTTTGCAAGGGGCGACTCTCCTGCATGGTAGCGCTCTCTGACTGACACATTGTGGATATACTGTGTGAAATGTGGGAAGGAAGGTGGTTGAATAATCTGCCTCACGGGAACAATAGAGCACTGTTATGTGTGCTCTTCGTTCATTAATGCTAGATTATGCAAAACATCCACCATGCAGAATCTTTTGTGAGTGTACCATGGTACTTCGATCTCGAATTATTCGTCAGATGAATCTTTGATCATTCCTCCACTTATAGGAAATGATTGTGTCTGTCTGTTTGTCTGTCTGTCTGTCTGTCTGTATGTTTTTTTTTGTTGCAGCGTGACGGACATTTTTCCATTTTCGCCATAAATCGCTTCAAATTTGCGCAATCTTCTCAGAACCTTTTGCATATGATAACTGATCAGAAAACCTTTCAAAATTTTAATATAAAAATCCGCTAATTTCATAGCCAAGTGGATAACGCGTCAGACTTTGAATCCGAGACCCCCAGGTTCAACCCCCGCCGCGGGCAAACCTTTTGCCGCATTTTTCGAAAGTGCCAGAAACTGTTCTAACACGTTTTTTTTAAAACCGTGAAACACGTTTTCACCTGTTTTGCCGAGTTTTAACGTGAAAAATCGAAAATTTCGAAAAGTGTCCAATTGATGCGCAGAGCGTAGGGGATCACAGGAAAAGTGGTTTGCGATGTCAGAAACGTGTCTGAACGTGTTCTAACACGTTTTAACGTGAAAAACCAAAAATTTCGAAAAGTGTTCAATTGATGCGCAGAGCGTAGGGGATCACAGGAAAAGTGTTTTGCGATGTCAGAAACGTGTCTGAACGTGTTCTAACATCTTTTAACGTGAAAAATTGAAAATTTCAAAAAGTTCCCAAATGAACCGGGGAGCGTGGAGAATCGCGGGAAAAGTGTTTTGCGATGTCAGAAACGTGTCTGGACGTATTCTAACATGTTTTAACGTGGAAAATTGAAAATCTCAAAAAGTTCCCAAATGAACCGGGGAGCGTGGATAATCGCGGGAAAAGTGTTTTGCGATGTCAGAAACGTGTTCGAACACGCCAAGGAAATCAACATACGGTATCCTGCGTTTCCGTTGAGAAAGGCTCGTCAGGCTGAGAGCGATCGAAAAAAGTTGCCACGGAGCCACGAAGTGGCGTAGTGGCAACTTTTTTCGATCGCTCTCAGCCTCACGAGCCTTTTGCAACGGAATAAGCCAGTACTCTTTCTAGCGATTAAGATCCCCCAACATCCTAAGCTCTCCCTGGACCGTACTTGGAGCCGGCTACCGAGGTCCCCCCTGGACCGTACCGGAAGCAAGCTACCGAGGTCCCCCTGGACCGTACCTGAAGCAAGCTACCGAGGTCCCCCTGGACCGTACCTGAAGCAAGCTACCGAGGTCCCCCTGGACCGTACCTGAAGGAAGCTACCGAGGTCCCCCTGGACCGTACCTGACGCAAGCTACCGAGGTCCCCCTGGACCGAACCTGCAGAACTATGCATAGAGCGTAGTGTATGCATAGAACGTAGTGTATTTAACCTCAACACATCCCTGCTAGTTGAGAAGTATGTTTCGCATTACCATCTTTGCGGAAAACTCTTTAACGTGCCTTTCATATTAAAAACAAATGTCATCTGATGTTCTTTACTGTTTATTGAATCTCTATATGGACAGGGATGTAGCGGGAGAGAGAACACGTTGCGGTCAAATTCTCGCTTCAAACGGCTCATGACTCGTGCTGCCGTGGGCTCGACGAAGACACCTAAACATTATTATATTAAACACTACCATAATTTTTTTATTAAAAACTACCATGATTTTGAAATATAGATCATCTTGAACTGTTGTTACGATTTCGGTCAAGCCTTAGAAAATAAGCTGCTTTCTGACAAAATATCCAGGAATGTGTGAGAAAAACTATTCAAAAGGCACTTTTATATTTTATATTTAAAAATGTTTTCATAACTTTTTTTTATGCTCAGGACTTTAAAAGAGAATGCAGCTGCCTTAGGATTATCGATTAATGCGCAGAAGACCACATTACTCTCGAATTGCACATCCACCCGCAATCCAATAGTTATGCAAGGAGAGGAGTTCAAATTCGTTAATGATGCATCATATCTCGGGACTACGGTATCGTTCCCACTTGATCCTGCTCAGGAAATCGATAGAAGAATAAGATATGGATGGGAGCCTGGAGCAAAATTCATGATTTGATGACGTCAACTCGTCTCTCGCTAAATCACAAAAGGCGAGCCTTCCATGATTCCAAACCTACAGATCAGGGTAGAGCGAGAGAGTGTACAAAAGTGAGAAAGTCCCTCTCGATTTCACACGCTCTCTCACTCCAAAGGCCTTTCTGTAAGGTTGACCGGTCTGTGGAATGATGTGACTAATAACTCCAGTTTTTTGTTCTATACGGATCTGAAATCTGGACTCTTCGAGAGTCCGACAAAGAAAAGTTACGAATTGCTCAGTGAAAAATGGAAAGGAAAATGATCGGGATAACGCTACTACATCGATGGACTAACGAAAGACTCAGAGAAACAACGAAGGTCAAAGACTGGGTTCAACTCGAGCAGAAGAAAAAAATGGATTGGGCAAATCGAGTACGGCGGATGGATGGTTCCACCTGGACTCGAGCGTTAACTACCTGGATACCGTACCGCAAACGGGACATTCACATGCAAGATGGAGAGACGAGCTCAACTACACTATCGGAAGAGACTGGTGGTCCATTGAACCAACGGAATTCAAATTAAGAAGAGATCAGCATGCCCCTTGACCTCACCTCAAAGCATGAGTCTGATAAAGATTATTATTATTATTATAACTTTTTGCCGCCAAGTTCAGATTGAGCCACTATTATGAATATTTGCATGAAGTATTCACAATATCCAGGCTCGATATGTGAACGGGAGCCGGGAGACTCACGGGGAAATAAGTCTAAGAAACCATAAGTCTGAATTGGCAACAAGCGACTTCGAAATCTAACGGGCGCAGAAGAACAAAACATCCATCAATGGACTTTGAAACTCGTCGCTCTCTCTTATGTTTGGACTGACCCCTGGTGTGCTGTATCGGTGTGTTTTCGGAATCGTCGCTCTCCCACACCAAACAAATAGGTACTTGGTATGACTTTCTTTTATTCGAACTGAAGATGCCTTAGACCATGCTCTATCTAACTACGTTGACACTCCCGGAAAATGGCCAAAAAACAGGAGTACAAAGAGGAACACAAAACTCTACAGAAGGTCTTTCTTAGACTACGCTAGAACACAAAATACCCCCTCTTCTCTTAATACAAGAGATATTATGTTCCGATCTGTTCTTCTTCTAGCCTTTGTGCCTATTGCTTTCGCAGTTCTTAACAGTGGTGAGCTTCTCTAGCTGAATTAAGAAGTTATGCAAAACATACTGGGGGTAATTTCTTCATAAGCTCAGACCCAGTGGAACAGCTAATTGAAGTGAACAGAGAAGGACAGACACAGAATTTTCTACCGGTGCGTATTTTTGCTTGTATTCCCACACCTCGATTTCATTTCTAGTAAAGAATAAATCAATTAATAAAGTTTAGCAGGAAATGTACTGGATTCTCCCCTTTTTACAACGCAATATAAGTTTAGGTTTAATTATTTAATGACAGCGCTTCGCTCGTTGTGGTGTTGGATCGATACTGAGAGATAAAAGACAGGGGCCGATCGTTCCTCTCCCTCTCGGCCCCTTTGTTGAACCATTCGGAATGATGCTGCAATGGAACCGAATATTCACTCGACGATTTTAATGAGCAAAAGATATATATGATATTCAATATACATGATAAAATATTTTAAGTATGTTTCCCCAGTTTGGTAGCCATTTATATTCTTGTCCTTTTCTCGCAGTAGTGGAAGTTTATAATTATAAACTATGAGCGACCGATCGGGGGGGGCATGTCAGAAGCGCAAACGACAAAAAGCGCAACGCCCTTTTTCAACTCATCTAACTCGGATCAAATAGATCGACGTTGTTCTGTTCAAAAGCAACAATTTCCCAATCGAAAGAACTCGCAAATATCTTGTGACGAGCTGCAGTATATTCCATTCAATAATAATTATGTCAGGAGGAACTTCCAAGGAAATTTATTGGATTTTTTTGCCCGAATCTATGCACCACCGAGGAATTGAGCGCCCACATCTGATCTCCGTTTACTCCATGATCAACCCAGCACTCAAGCAGAAATTTGAGTCGAATTTTATAGCGACTCAAATTTCTGCTTGAGTGCTGGGTTGATTATGGAGTATTCGCGCAGCGGGTTTCCACAGAATTGGGAATAGTAATTTTTTCCGCAAGCCTTGAATCCCATGCTACATGCTAAAGTCGATGGCTTCACGATTCCGGTATGGTTTTCTCTCTCACTCAAACGGTGTTATGCTGCGCAAATTTCAGGGGGTGCAAGGTGCACATCACTTTTATGCACCCTTTCATAACTTTCTTCCTAGTGAGGCTACAACTTCCAAACTTGATACAGATATTGCAAGCCATGTTTGGATCATTTTCCTTTTTGATTGGAGAGATTTCGTTCAGTTTGAGCTGAGTTACACTAGTTTTCCACCCTCGGAGGGTGGAATTCCACCCATGAAATTTGCGCAGAATTAGTCGAACCTCTCCTGATTGACATCGCACATCGAGATGCCTATTGTGAAAACTATTGGACCTGACAGAAAGAGGATCGCACAGTAGAGCCTTCATTTTTTCGGTTAGTTTTCCCACCATCTTTTATCGTGACTTATTATTGTTAGTGAAATCTGTCAGAGGCGACTGTTCTGCATGGTAGCGCTCTCTGAATCACAGATTGAGGAAATACTGTGTGAAATTAGTGAAGATGGGTGGTTCGATACTCTCACAGCGAATTTGCTAGAATATAAGCAAGCATCTTTCTAGGAAACGGTTTCCTGGAAACTTCTTGCTTACATTTAAGCAAGTTCGCTTGCTTACTGCAAATGGTGAGAGAAATGGAGAAACTCTCTCTATAAACTCTCTATATGCTGCGAGAGTGCTTACCGGTGTTCATGGCAGAGACTTCGCCCAGTGAGCCCCTCGAAAATAAGCAAGTAACTTGCTAAGCAAATGAGTTAGCAAGCACCTTTCTTAGCAAATTCGCTGTGAGAGTAGTCAATATGATCTTCCTCAATCATATTGATTATCGAACCACCCTCCTTCACACATTAGAAGCTATCTGGTATTTCAGCCGATCTTTATTTGATGCTAGATTATACTAAATGTCGACCTTGCACTAACCGTTGTATAAATTTTTGCATACTCCTCTGTCACTTTACTATGAGTGCGGCGATCTCGAATTGGTCACTCAATCAAGGAATCATTGTTCTCCTATCCCTTACATCGTGATTATCAGGGTGCTCCATAACATTACATTTTTTGCAATTCATTTTTGGTACGATAAATTACTGACTTATTGATTGATTTAGAGTTAAAACTTGGCTTTCTTATTTCTATCGTAGCGGAAACAATTTGTGAGTGGCTGTATGTGAAAAATAATGTCGATGTTCTTTATTATTTAATGAGTCGGATGCCGATATGGACAGTGGGATACAGCGGGGGAGTGCTCACGGAGAAAAGTCTAATTGTAAGCTGGCCAGCGACGACTTCAAAGTCTAATAGAGGCAGGGAAGTGAGTCGATTAGACTTTGAAAGTCGTCGCTGGCCAGCTCAGAAGTCTAGAGTCGTAGACTTATTTCCCTCTGAGAGGAGACGTCGCATTCAAATTCTCGCTTCGAATGGCTCATGACTCGTGCTGCGGTGCTTGCTAGCCGTTGACACTTTCGTCCTGCAGATAATTCAATATTTGCTTATCAAAATACCAAAATTTTTAGCACTTCTTTAATTAAAAAAACATTCATCTTTAACTTTTTAAAGCTAAAACTAGTAAGCTTTCTGATAGATGTTCCCCTCATGATGGCGCCAAGTGTTGAGCAAGGCATTATTGTAAATAGAGAGAGAGTGCGTATGAAATCGAGAAGGACACTCTGCCTTTTGCACACATTCTCGTCCTGACGCTTTTCTGTATATTGGGAATCATGAGGGGGGGGGCGTACCGTGGGATTGTGGAGGGTGTCGGAGTGTGACTGAATCCCGCGTGGTCGAGATGCGTTGAGAACTTGGGCGGTGCGGGTGAGACACTCATCCGATTCATCGATGAGAGAGATGCCGTTGAGTACTTGCTGCGAGCGTCTTGCGCGCTGCACATAGTGCGTTTTCTTTGCACAATTTCCTCCCCGGCGCTCGAATGTGTATTATCGTACACCTATTGATGCAATTGCCTAGTCTAATGCTACAGTCTAGTAGTATATTTCTTCACGAGGTATCGTTCTCAGAGCGCGAAGTCTCCAGCTTTCCTTACTCATGAGTGTTCACATCTCCTAATAATTGGAGACTTGATGTCTCCATCTCTTAATTTCGCATGCTCTCTGAGCTGGAGACAACATCTCCAGAGTAAGGAAAGTTGGAAGGAAAATTTGTTAAAGTTCTACAATAGGTATGACTGTTTCGCTCCCTTAGCGTCAGACAGTCATACCCCTCCTGGGGGGAGCTCGTCAGTGACGGCCCCAGGAGTGGTTAGGTCAATTTAACTTTTTTCAAACAATAACAGTTAGATGATAAACTAGAATCTTACTGTCTAAAATGGACTACGAATCGAATCAAGGGAAAGGGAGAGGAACGAGAGATGTTTTCGAGTGAATGAAAAATACCGACCTTGCAGCAAAGATGCGGCCACACGCGCATCGCAGTGAGCACGTGCAGATGACGATGGCGAAGAGAACGATGAAGACGAGAAGGAGATTCGACCTGGAGAGGAGAGGAAAGGTAAAATTGAACCGGAATCAACAAGCGAAAATTCGGACAACGACAAAATTTCGATGTATTAGAGATTACTCTAGAATTAAAAAAAAGTAACGATTTTGCTAGCAAAGTAAGGCGAATGGAAATCAACCATTGGACCAGGGCAACTACGTTATTGACCCCATACAACAGGACGCGCCCCCAAGGCCTCCCCAATACTCGATGGAGAGACGACCTGAAACGAGCAATCGGGCCCCAATGGTGGAACGCAACAAATGAAGAATATCGACCCATCCTCATCTGAGCTCATCTCATCTGAGCACAAATGAAGAATATCGACCCATCCTCATCTGAGCCTGACATGATAAATAATTGAATTTGCTAGCTCACGAAAAGAGATTAAGCGAGAAGGAGAAGAACAACTCATTACATAATTTTAAAGTAAATCCACCCCAGTCTATTCCGTAACTGTAAAGGTTCCACATCTGCTGTATTGATCTAAACTATGATCTAAACTAGACAAATTATCGTATTTCTTGCTTTGATTGCTAAATTTGCTACTATATTTGTAAATAACATTATGATTTTTTTTGCTTATTTTAGAGGGGTCGTACCAGTCCATTGGCGGATGGTTGAGATCCGCAGTCATCGTGGATGCCGACCGACCGCCAACGAGCAACTCGCAGTTCTTGATTGATGGTGGGAGCTTCTCGACCAGGACGTAGTGCACGGAGATGTCTGTACGGGGGCTGAAAACACAGTCGTCGTAATCACAACGCATCGACCCCGGGGATGTCAAAGTATTCGGGTTAGCTGTGTCTTACCGACCCTGCAGCAAAGTCTTAAAAGACTTAAGTTCTTATAAATAAGACTTTTGAAAAGGTCATGGGCCTAATATAAGACTTTTTTTCTGTGTGTAGGAAAAAAGTGAACGATATTTTAGACTTTCCTTTTTGCTAGTTTGCATTCCAACTCGGCGTCAGTGAGAAGCAGAACACTCACCGATTGTAAGGAATGCGCTTGGTGACCAGGAATATTCGGTCTAATGTAGTCGTGATGGGCAGTTCGTACTGCTGAAATGGCCCAAAAAACATATTGAATTTAGATGAGAGAGAAAACAAGACAAATCGTGTGTTTCGTTATAGATAAATGCATACAACACATAGAATGATGGACGCAGTGTGGAAGATAGAGAGAGAAAGCAGTTCTCTCTCTCTCTTCTCAGATAAATGCGTTGGCCAAATTAAATTATATTGTTTGCACGCTGGGAGGTTGCGTGAATGATGACTAGTTGTGAGGTTTGTTTGTAATTTTACAGTTACATACATTTCCGGCGGATTCTTTGCTAATTTTTTCGCAGAACTAGAATGCTAAAGTATGCACAACAAACTTTAAATGCTAGTGGAAATGTAAAAAAAATGGAATTGCCAGTAGAGTGCGAAATGTGAGACCACTCTCTCTTCATTTCACACACTCTCTACTTTTGTGGGTGGTTTGTGGGTGAGAGAGTGTGCGAAATGAAGAGCGCGTGGTCTCACATTTCGCATTCTAATTGCCAGTGCCCACCTGCGGTAGAACGACGCTACACTGTGGACAATTCGGGCACGTGGCGATGAGGGAGATCTTCAATTGTGTTTGTGATATTTTAATTAATCGAGGACTCGTTATAGTTATATTGCACGAGTGTTGAATGGATTATGTGGAATTATAATTTGGATGGGGAACGCGGAATTTGAGGAGTGGTGAAAACGGGGAAAAGATGTGAAAGTTCGCCAGTTAAAAAAACGACTAAGCGATCATTCCAAAGGCCTCGAGTTGTCATTTCTTGCCTCAGACAACCGGGCCTAATTGACACCCTTGCTCTCGCATTCTCTCTCTCTCCACTCATTCCCGGAATTCTCCTTCCGTTTTCTCTCGCAGTCCCGTTGAGATCTCACTGTTCCAAAGTGTCGAATTTCTAATGGGGGGATTAGGAAGTAGAGTGAACTCACGGCCGTGAGGAATAAAACAATGAAAATTCGCTGATGTCTCGTTAGTCTTTGAAGGACACGCAGTGCAACATTTCGTTGTTCTGCGCGTATTCTTAAGAACGGGGGGGGGGAATTATAATTTGGATGACGGAAGCTAGCGGCTCACCGTTTTTTCTCTCGCATCTCTCTAAAAGCAGATAATATGCCGGCGCGGCCGAATTTGTCTACCACTTTATTGTTTACAAGTCGCGAAATATGGGAATACGAAATACGAAAAAAGCACAAATTCACAAGTACTCGTTCAAAATAACGAAACGTTCCGCTTTAGAGTGCGAAATGTGAGGCCTCGGTCTCTTCATTTCGCACACTCTATCGCCTATCGACCGGTCTAGAGACATACCTGCGCGTACTGTCCATGTGAGAAAAAATCGGTTACCGGTGTACGGGTCCGCGGCCACCACCCTCCACAACGAAATGTACGGGTCCGCGGGCGACATGGGTCAAATGGTTTTCAAATGGCTAAAGTCGCGTGCAAAAGTGCTCTCAGGCCATAATTTTGAATCTTTTCTGCTCAATTTAATCATTAATTAGGCGCCTAAGAAAGGTAGCGATACTCATTCCTCCACCCGAAATGTCGAAATATCAATTTTTTCTACGGGTCACCGGTCTAATTTCAAAAAAAAAAATTCTCCACGGGTCCCCGAAACAGCTACCTGTTTTGGCGCTCAGGTATGTCTAGAGAGTGTGCGAAATGAAGAGACCGTGGTCTCATATTTCGCACTCTATTCCGCTTGCGAGAGAACGTCACAAAAACAAACAAAAAAAGAGTGCACCGTAAACGAATAAATAATAAAAGAACGAGCCTCGGAGAGGAAGAGGTTCTTGAATTCCGGCAGTTTCGCAGGGTCCGAGCAGAAATCGTCGGCGGAGAAGAGGTTCCAGTCGACGAGAACGCCTGAGAAGGGCTTCTTCGTCTCTATCTGTCGTCTCTAACCGCTCTTTATTGCTCATCTCGCTCAAGAGCCGCAGTTTAAAACACTCTTTCAGCACTCCCCCGAACAAAGGAGGGGGTAAACTCAGAGAACGCAAATTATGATTTTTAGAGCTTCTCACAAAGTATATTTGTAAAGGTTATGTTATAACCTTTTTTTGTAGTTTAACCGTATTTCACTTGTATTACACTTGACGCAATCGATATTGTAACCAAATTCAATTATAACTTTTCCAGTGTTAACAATTGTAAGCAGTGAAGACTAGAGTTCAATCGCTGGAGTGACTGTCGAACAAAGCATTTCCTGGAAGTTGTAGCTTCACTAGGAAAAAAGTTATGAAAGGGTGCATAAAACTGTTTTGCACTTTGCACCCCATGAAATTTGCGCAGCATCAGACAATGGAACCAATCGAACGTTGCGCCTCGTCAACAGCAGTGAAGATAAAAAATGCGTAAAATTGCGCACCAGAACTGTGGTGGATGGGTGGCTGGACGTCGGCGGTGGTGCTGAACATATTGCCGCATCGAAGCACGGCGAAGCCAGCAAAGCCCTGGGCGGACTGGAAACACTCATTTGTATACTCAGAGCGCGAAGTCTCCAGCTTTCCTTACTCTGGAGTGTTCACATCTCCAGTTATTAGGAGAAGTGATGTCTCCATCTCTCGATTTCCCATGCTCTCTCAGCAGGAGACAACGTCTCCAGAGTAGGGAAAGCTGGAGACTTCGCTCTCTGAGTACGGCGTATAATGTGGATAAAGCTCTGAAGTGGGAGAGTGTCCCTATTTGAGGATGGCTTACTATGATGATGGCGAGCTACCTGGAAATGGTGGCCAATAGGAAACAAATAAATGCCACTCTCAATCTTATTTTTGTAATTACTTTGAATGTATCTAGTGCTAAGAAAATTTTCATTTCTACGCCTGCATTTACGAAATTAGCACCTTCGGCGGCAAATTTGTGGTTACTATTTTAGCGTTGTCCTTACCAATTTAGCCAGCTGTAACAGTGTCACCGACCACAGAACGGCTTCCATTGTACAACAAAACACACAGAGACGCGCGATTGTTGTCCTGAAACGAGCGAAATTTAAGAAGTGGCTGGCGGCGTCGAGATTTCGAGGAATAAGTCAAAACAGTACCGACGAACAAAATGA
The DNA here is from genome assembly GCA_036245785.1 of Pristionchus fissidentatus. NCBI lineage: Eukaryota > Metazoa > Nematoda > Chromadorea > Rhabditida > Neodiplogasteridae > Pristionchus > Pristionchus fissidentatus. The sequence continues at coordinate 4,512,940 of BTSY01000004.1, read as the reverse complement.
GAGGGCTGACTGAGACAGTAAAATAAAGCTGGTGCTTGCATGGAATGAGCGATGTGGTACAGACACAACAGAGAGGCTAAAGTCGGGCCGAGCAGAACACGCGACCAACTCTCTGAATCATAAATCACATTTCGCAGAATCACGAGGCGTGTTTGCTTACAGTCGCCAGATCCCATTGCATTGTGGGTAGCCGGACAGTCAAAGGGGGGCTAAAATCGGGCAGGGAAGCCGCGCTAAATTGGTCGAAATTGCAAACACAATTTTGCGCAAGCGCGGGAGGGCGCGGTTAGCGTCATTGTGCTGTACGGTCTCTACGTATAGTGATCACTTCTTGATTGACAAATCGCCGAAATTAAATTCCTCCGACGGATCTGTGTCCGAAATTGTTCGAACACCAGCACACAACAAGTCTACTCAGAGAACAAATTTGCTAGGAGAACGGTTCTCCAACGTTTCGTTTTTAAGAAAATGTTCTCCACCCGTCTCATTCCTTACGCTCTCTCTTTTCAAAAAGCGTAGTGCGTCGCTGTAAGAGAGCGTGTGGAATAAAGAGGGTGGTCTTTCATTTTAAAAGAAATCATTGAAGAACCGTTCTCCTAGCAAATTTACGATCTGTCTATGCTTCGCGTGAGGCTAATGCTTGTAAAATACTACGAAGGCGGGTTTCCCGTAGGCTCCTTCATAATAATATGGTGCGCAAAAAGGCGCTGCGAGAATATGTTAGGCCATTGAGTCGCGCCGAGATTAATGTGGTCGAACCTCGGATGAGGAGAAAAAATGGATGGAAAAAATCGGAGACGAGGAGAAGAACAACGAAGTCATCAATACAAAAAGGGCTTTGAAATGAGAGAGCGTGTAAAATAGAGAGGGACTCTCTCACTTTTGCGCACTCTCTCAACCCGTTTTTTTTGCGGTCTTGGAATCTTGTGCGACGACTTCTGTAATGTGGAGGAGAAGTAGAGAAGAGGAGTGGGTGAAACGCGACACGTCGTCTCCCCCCTCCCCCCCTTCTTCTTGTTAGAGGACCCGTCATAGTGTTTTGAGGCGGCGTCCCCATTAGTCGCCTGCCTTGTGACGGTTAGCTCGCACGCGAAAGGTCCCCTTTAGAGGCTGCACTGTGAGATGTTATTTCTCGAATGGTGTTCGTTTGGCACGTTCCATTCGTAGCGCCCTGCGAACAATAGAGCTTACCGATAGGTTCCACGAATATAGATTGATAATATTCCGCCAAATAATTGGATTGAACGCCTCTACTTAGAAAACGCTGAGATGGCGTCGGCAAAAACGATAAATAATGTGTTGAAACGCTCCATGAGAGTCGGAGGACAGTGAAACTTGAGCCGCGAAAAGCTCACGAGCCTGGGGGCGAAACGTGCTCTGAATGGGGGGGGGGATTTTAAAGGATGAGTGACTCAAGATTAGTGCCGAAATCGCCTCTTCCTCGTGGACGGGTCGACGTCACTTTGCTTTGCAGTATTCGCACGTTAAAAGTTCCTCCTCGTTTTTTTGCATTTCTCCTTCCCCCCCTTCGGTCCCTTCTCCTTCCTCACTCATTTTTAGGGCTTGAATTCTAGATTAGGGGATATCTCTTCCGCCTTCCACTTTGCCGCACGCGCAGTTATGCTGTAGCAAATGTACTGACAATGGGTCACTTATTCATGCATTCAATTTCCTCTGGTAATGTGAAGTCTCGTGCACCTGAGCAAGATGTTAGCGAGAGTTGTGTTTCCACAACATGCTATTGTACCCAAGCGCTATTGTGATCAGTGATGACGCTTCATTGTGATGAATAAGGACTACGTACGCAAAATTTTCACTGTCACAAGACAAATATTTAGTCCTGTGTGAAGAAGGGTTGCAACCCTAATCTATACGGTGTGAATAGTTTTTTTTAAAAATTATTTTCAGGTCAATGAAACTTTTACATAAAATAATGATCGCCCGTGTTTCGCATCCGCAGTGCCCCATGATGACCTAATCTAAAGCGGAAAAGGTATTGCTCGTTCATGCCTGGAATAGTGATCATTCCATAACGTATCAAGCGCTCTTCGAATTTTCTTTTAATATCTCTTCGGTGAATGTGCATTTCCCAGAGAATTGTGTTTATTTGTGAATACAATATGTATTTTGCACTCTTTATTTTCTAAAGTGATCGACAATCATCGCGCGGAGAATATAGTATGCTCACTGCTTTATAATTGACAACAACAGCCAAAGCTACTCTAACTAGTAGTAAGTAATGTTTTTCTCGTTGTTTATGCTTGTCATCGTTGCATTTGCGAATCAAAAGCTGCGGATAGATGCAAATAGACTAATCAAGTGCTTGTGGAAATATACTCACATTCACTGTTTTCCTCCAAAGTATCTCAAATCATAGCAAAGCCCAGACATACGTGGATATTTCACTCGCGTGAGCTCTTTCCGAAGGTGTGGTAGGGCACCTTACCGATTGCAAACCATAGGTCAAATGGGTTTTTCGCAAGTTCGCAATTAGCATAGGGCGAGGGATGTACACAGAGTCCTTCATGTGTCTGTCCTGCACTCTCCCGCTATGTTAATCCGGTTTATATGCAAAGTGAAGAAGTGCCTATCTTCGCACGCGAAGACCTATTTGATGTATGTTGCAAACATAGTTGCTACCAATTTGCCGCCGTGGTGGATGGGAGGCGTGGTTGGCATCGGCGGGGATTGAACTCGTCAACCTTCGAATTACTAGCGGCTGCTTACACCACTCGGCCATCCCTCTCCTATCCGGAGATGTGGTATTGCAGATGACTGGTTCGTCCTTCTCCTGGCTCTTCACCGAGCCCGTCCACTCGCTTTTCTTCGCTGGAACGAGTGGCATCTCGTTTCTGTCCAACGGAGTCCTCATTTACGCAATCATCGTCGCCAACTGCAAGGACATCCATCACTATCGCTATTACATTTATAAAATGATACGATGATACCAAAAAGCCGAATAACGAACTTCCGTTGTTTACCATACAGGAGCATTGGCGACCCTCTCGCATTTGCGTGCTCTCTCGTCTCGGTAAACACAGGAACTCCTCAGTTCGACATTTTGTTTGATCGTATCATTTTATAAATGTAATATCTCATCCTGTGCTTTGCGCTCTGTGATATCGTCGCCTCGTCCATGCACCTCATCGCACTCCCGTGTATCACGTGAACGCCAGTGATCCCGACGTCGGATACGTTACTTGGAAGGTCGGTTGATTGTATTATGTATGTCTCAGTGTAACAAATGCATATTTGACACGGACTTATTCATCTAGTGGGGCTGTATGAACGGGCTTCATTAATGAGCCCAAGTGAGCGCATTTCCAGCGGGAGAACGTCCAGACGGGGCAGCTCGAATGGTACACGCCAATTGTGATCGCAATGGCCATTTGTTCGGGATTATTCGCAGAAACGGGAACGGTTATCATAGTCTGCACTGGACTCATATCGACGTCGATAAGGTTTTCCCAGCAATAAACTACATACAAAACCCGATTTTATTTATATCTTTTAGATATTCCGAGCTCTCTTCGAAAACCAAAAAGATGCAGCAACAGTTGTTCCGAGCACTGCAAATTCAGGTAAAAGTTTAAGCGCGAACAAACAAGTAGAGTGCGAAATGTGAGACCACGGTCTCTTCATTTCGCACACTCTCTTGTCCATGGGCCGGTGAAGAGAGTGTGCGAAATGAAGAGACCGTGGTCTCACATTTCGCACTCTACAAACAAGGCCAACTCATGCAATCGATCTTTCAGACTGCCGTGCCTTGCGTGTTTTCTTATATCAGTGCGTTCGCGTAAGGAGCGCAGATATTGCCAAAATTCCGTACAGCAAAAAGTGACTAGTTGTGTATTTCACATATTCTGATAGCCCTTGGTATGCTCTATCGAAATATGCTTCATTCATTACCTGATGTCTCTAATTTGCATATATACAGCACGTCAAACTTGAGCTAAATTCACGGTTTTTGAATTGTAGGTCATCAGAGAGAAGAGATACGGATTTGGTGGTTTCAGCAATATTGACCGCCTTGACGAGTTGCATCTTCGTGTGTAATTTGATTATGCAAATTTTCAATTCTAAAAATTCTTGAAAATTTCAAAGAAGATTTTCTCGAAAACAAAGCGAAAAATGATTCCTATTTTTTGATATGTTGTGGCCTTGGTCATTAGCTATCGAACAAGCACAATTTGACACGTTTTGGAGGGTGGGTATAGACTCAAAACATGGAAAAACTGATCGTTCCTAATAGAGAGGAATCCCTCATTTCGCTCTCATTCCACCCATTCGAAGCGGATTGCGCGGTCTAAAATGACAGATTTACGTGCATTTCGGCCGATTCTCTCTCCATTCCTCTCATTTGAATCCATTTAGACCGCGCAATCCGCGTCGAATGGGTGGAATGAGGGCGAAATGAGGGGTTCCTCTCTATTAGGAACGATCAGTTTTTCCATGTTTTGAGTCTATACCCACCCTCCAAAACGTGTCAAATTGTGCTTGTTCGATAGCTAATGACCAAGGCCACAACATATCAAAAAATAGGAATCATTTTTTGCTTTGTTTTCGAGAAAATCTCCTTTGAAATTTTCAAGAATTTTTAGAATTGAAAATTTGCATGAATAAATTACACACGAAGATGCAACTCGTCAAGGCGGTCAATATTGCTGAAACCACCAAATCCGTATCTCTTCTCTCTGATGACCTACAATTCACAAACTGTGAATTTAGCTCAAGTTTGACTTGCTGTAATTATGCAAATTAGAGGCATCAAGTCATGAATGAAGCATATTTCGATAGAGCATACCAAGGGCTATCAGAATATGTGAAATAAACAACTAGTCACTTTTTGCTGTACGGAGGGATTGAAATCCTTACGCTAACGCACTGATATCCCACTTGCGTCTATTTTGCTGTGTCCAATGATTGGTAGGAGCGTTTTCATATTTGTTGTGAGAAAAAAGAGGAAGAGGAAGATAGGTACACGTCTTTATTCGGTTGGCATTGAACAGAGACTCTACGCGACAATAATAGTTTACTCCTATTGTTGGTTCTTCGCTTAACGGCGAGTTCCGTCCTCGAAGAAGACTCCTCCATCGATAGCGCAGTACTTGGGGCAGATTCCGGGCTCGCCAGCTCCTCCGGCGGGTCCAGCGGGGCCGGGGGCTCCGGGGTTTCCGTCCTGTCCGGGCTGTCCGTCGGGTCCGTTGGGTCCCTTGGGTCCCGCCTGACCGGGCTGTCCATCCTGTCCAGGCTGTCCGGGGGCGCCGGGAGGTCCCTGGGGTCCGGGAGCTCCCTGAGGTCCGGGTGCTCCGGGGACGAGGGGCTCAGAGACGGCGGGCACTCCAGCCTCTCCGGGGGCTCCAGGAGCTCCGGGCTGTCCGGGAGGTCCGGGGGGTCCCTTGGGTCCGGGCTCTCCGGGAGCGGCATCGTTTCCGGGAGCTCCAGCCTGTCCGGGCTGTCCGGCGTCTCCGGGTGCTCCGGGCTGTCCGGGAGGGCCGGGGGGTCCCTGGGGGCAAGGCTTGCAGGGAGGAGGAGTGATGGGCTCGCAAGGCTGCTGGGGAGGTCTGCCGGGGTTTCCGGGGAGTCCGGGTGCTCCGGGCTTTCCGGGTCTTCCGGGCTTTCCGGGAGTTCCGGCGGATCCGGGAGGTCCGGGCAGGCAGCAAGCATCACAACCTCCAGCCTGCTGGGATCCTCCGGTGACCGGGGCCTCCTCTCCGTAAGCTTGACGGGCAACTCTGGTGCGGTTGGCGTTGGGGAGGGTCTTGAGATGGTGGACCTCGCTCCAGATGTCCTTGGCGGATCCCTGCAAGTACGATAGATTAGGGTACGGTATGAGAACGGTAGGTCCGACTAAGAGTACGGTATTTCAGACTAGGGTACGGTAGCTTACCTTGCAGAACTGGATCTCGGCGCCCATGGTGCGCTTGACGCCGTTGACGTAGTTGTACACCATCGGCAGGGTGACGCACACCGAGAGGACGGCGATCACCTGAATATCGCACAATTCAACTACAGTAGCTATGGGGTAGTTCTGTGGGTCAGAAGGAATATTACGGTAGTTCGGTGGGTCAGATGGTAGGTCACACTCACCGAGAAGGAGACGGCCGAGTAGGCGATGAAGCGGTACGCTTTGACGCGAACCATCTCAGTTTCCATTGTTGAGATGAGGGGAGAGGCGAACTCTGCTAGTTATGGCGCAAGGGGGAGCTTTTATAGCAAGGGCAGGAACGCACAAGGACGACCGGGGGAGCGGGCGCCCATTGTCTTACAGCCGATCTCTAGCGGGTTAGTGTCGAAGAGAGGAAAAAAAGAGTGCGTGAAAGTGAGAGTGGCAGAGTGGCGGAGATGGATGCGAGAGGAAGGTGACAACGGAGGTCATCGAGGCCGCTGTTGTACTACGCGCAATGATGGCACTGCCCTTAGGGAGAACCAGAGCGTAGATTACAATCGAGAATGAGCTTTGTTCGAGAACATCAAATGAGAGGTGCACGCTGTTTTGGCACTTGTGCAAATCTTGAGTTCGTGAATGATTTGTTGCTAACAGAGGTATACCATTACAGTCATAATGACATATTGTGAACAAAGTATTATAACTATTTATAACTTCTTTTTCCTGAGGTTCCCAGTGAACCGAAAAATTTGAAATTTTGGCAGTCGCCTTTCTTCCGCTTGTGAATAACTTATTACCGAACAGAATTTTAATAAAAATCATTTTACAAAGTTCTGGGCGGTTTCTCGTAGATCGTAATTTGAAGCCAGAGCCGGGATTCCTAACAAGCCGGATCCGGGAATTAGATTTCGTATTCAAATTTCTCGCCTGGATACCGATAAACCGTTCCCACAGTTGGGTGTGCACGAGCGGTTGGAACTCCAACCCAACAATAGCCTGGAGAGGTATTTGAATAGCAGTAAATTTGAATTCTAATTTCCGCATCCGGCTTGTTAGGAATCCCGGCTCTGGCTCGCCCGCGTCCCGGCTTTGGCTTCAAATTGCGAGCTACGGGAAACCGCCCAGAACTTTTCAAAATGATTTTTTATTAAAATTCTATTCGGTAATAAGTTATTCACATTCGGAAAAAAAGGCGATTGCCAAAATTTCAGATTTTTCGGTTCACTGGGAACCTCAGGAAAAGAAGTTATAAATAGTTATGATATCTTATAATGCTTTGTTCACAATATATTGGCATTTTGACTGTAGATGCACCTTTACATATATTATAATCTTTAATGACAGGGATCGATCTCGGGACGCTGGGATCACTGCCATCTTCCCCTCCATCGACGCGCTTTGTGTTGTTCTGCTCATTCCCCGATTTCGATCTGCCGTTTTCCGCGTGGTTCAACCGAGCACACACCACATCATTCCACAGGCCGGTCAACCTTCCAGAAAGGCCTTTGGAGTGAGAGAGCGTGTGAAATCGAGAGGGACTCTCTCACTTTTGCATAGTCTCTCGTCCTAACCCTGGTCTGTAGGTTTGGAATCATGTGACACGAGTTGTCAGACGCCGTCCATTCACTGACGCACCCAAAGTGAGTGTGATGAGAACAGAGGAATTTGACAGCCAAGAAACAGAGCTGGCCATCGCTGGTCGCATTAAAATCGTGTCGGCCAGCTGTGATGCTTACCAATAAAATACGTTTATTACGAGAACTTGCTGCATTGGGCGCAAAATTGCCAGAAGAACGGTTCTCAGTTGACAGAGAATCGTTCTAGTCCATTCTATTGTTTGCTTGCCCAAACGAGAGGGTGTGTGTAATGAGAAGAGTGGAGAATTGTTTTTTATAGAAAGAAACCTGGAAGACCCGTTCTAATAGCAACTTTTCGTTCAGTGATTGTGCGTCTTGGAGATGATCATTCAAGCACATTTTGCAATGGAATACCGTTTTCAATACTTTGGAAGGTTGCGACTAGGGTTCGCCTGCCAAGCAAGATCTTGGGATCCCGAAATGAGATAATTCAATTATCTCACTTCTTGCAAGAACAATGAAAACCATTTCAAGATCTTGTTTCTTGACAATTTCTTGGAAAGAAAACATAATCAATTCTCAGTTTCAAAATATCGCCTTAATCAAAATAATTATTCTTCGTAACATAAATATTTTGCATTGTAATCGCTTGATCTGAACAATTGCCATTCCTGATTCGCTTTATGATCGGTCGTGCGCGCAATAGGTGCTTGTAATGGTACCATACGCTCATGGATTCACTAATTTTCCGTGGGTAGGCTGCTATATAAAAATGACAAACAAAATAATATTTCCATTACTTTAGGTATAGACAAGTCGGAATTTCGAAGAATGAGGCCAAAGTTGTAAGATATGGGTGTTTTGCGTTCGTTAATAGCTTGCGTTGTTGCGTAAACTACTAAATTATTATAAACGATTTCACAAATTTCTTGAAATATTCTTGGTTCTTGTTTATTTCTTGGTTCATTTCAAGAAATAAACAAGAAATCTTCTCATTTCACTTCTTGGCAAGATCATTCTCCTCATTTCGGGAAAAATAGCGGTCTTTTTTCTTGCTAGGCGAACCCTAGTTGCGACCAATGACAGCATGAAAACAATAACTCGAGATAATGCTCACCAATAAAAACATCACTTTTGTAATTTAGCTTTGTGGTTATACGAGTATTCAACCAACTTTTTCGAACAAAGATCTCGACCACTGGTGTGACACATCGTCCAGCTTTGCTCATTCTCTTTTCGATATGGTTGTGCATTTGTTTTGTCTGCTGCGGTTGAAAACAATTAAGGCTCATTCATTGCAGATGAGTGGGCAAGACCGTCAACGTTTGAACAGAGACTGATTTTGAATTGGCATTATATCACCGCACACAAACCAATTGGCGTATCCGCATCAGATTATATCGTATCCATCGCATAGCTTGTCATCTTATCTCATCTCTTCATATCTTCAGCAGCGCAGCACGTTAGCACAGATCCTGCGCTGCGATGCAGCATTTGGATGCCGCGTACCCGTCATTCTTCTTCCTCTTCGCCCAGCCAGGCCACTCCATCTTCCTCGCCGGCACGAGCATCGTCTCGCTGCTCGCCAATTCCCTCCTCATCTATGCTATTCTCATCGCGAAAAGCTCGGACATTGACAGCTATCGATACTTGCTGCTCGGCTTCGCCACCTGCGACATCGTCACTTCGATGATGCATTTCATCGCACTACCGGTAAACATTTGAACAGTCGCAAAACACACACCTAAGCTACAGCTTGTATGCATAGGCTGTTGAAACACAAGTAGGATTGCCATTCAACGAAAGAAAAATGCTATGGTCCTTTCATGGCAACAAACACGCCCTTTTTCAGCAGGTTCACATGATGTCGTATGGTTTCTACTTCATCACTCGCAACGAGGGCATTTTCCGCAGCGAAGGGGGTACATGGTATTCACATTTAGTAGCGCGAACTTGTCTGTTCAGGAGGGCTATCACTATCAATCAGTTACTTCTTCATCGCCACGTACTACCAGACTTTTCTCATTCTGACCTACCACTTTGTGTACCGGCTCAAGGTGCTCACAAGGTTTGCTGAATGACTGATTCGTGAATAACAAAAGTTTGGTACGAGTACCATGAGAAGAGTTGGATCATGAGTTGGATTCAACCCTTCATTCTCATAGCTATGATTCGGCATTCTTACTAAACGAAAATCATGAAGATAACCACGTTTTCCCTCTTGAATAGGGAAAAATTTCACTAACGCTAGTTCCACTTCAAACTACAGGCATCATAGTTTCTTCCCCAGAGCGGCAAGGCTTTTAGTGAAGTCCAGAGAGTTGATCAGTTTCGCTGAGTGACTAGTTGTTTGATTGTCATTGTCCTGAACGTCCTACTGAATTTGTTTTTAATTTATTTTAATTTTGTACCGCGTTTCCTTATGATCGCATAAATATATATATATATATATATATGAATAGGGGATTTACAGAGGCCGATCGATGTTTGATGGCTGGTCCCTGACCAATTGGATACAGTTATGCATCGCGATTAACGTGCTCTACATCGGCGCCTTCATGTTCAGTTGCTGGTACGCGTTTGGTGCGGACGACTACAGCAGGTACAGTTCGACATGTGTGTTTGGGGCAATGAATACTACCAATTGCAACGAAATTCATCAACATTATGAATGCGACTTTCGAATTCTAATGAATACTAATATACAATTTTGATAAATCAGGTCGCTTGATCCCACGCTGCTCATCAAATGGTACGATGTGGACACTAGCGATCCGGACGTGGGATATATGATCGTCACTTATAAGGTCGAGTTTGAAACATATATTCAGCAAGCACCACGAACGTACACACAATCTTACAAACGAGCAGCATTTATTAATGTTGTTGCTTAGGGACGCCTTCCTAAGCCAATTCACTTTGAAAAGGTAGTGCGCACACTACCATAACGTAGTTTAACCTCAACACACCCTGCTAGTTCAGATTATCGAAAATTCAAATTATTTTTAAAAAAATATTTTTATCGTTCCTTTAATTGCTATTACATCTCCTTCGCTGGCGTATAAAGGTAAAAGGGTAAAGGTACTAGGTCTTCTACACGCAAGGCTGTCTCGACCACCCTATGCCTTAGTAGCAACGAGAGCCTGTCCTCAGGTGATCAGCGGTCTGTTTCGAGGCAATTCTCGTGTTGTGTGCACGTGAATCGGGTTTTGTATCATCTAAAAAAGTGAATAGGACATTCAATTTCAGCGGCCTAACGTCGACAGTGGCGAGATGGAGTGGCACGGCCGTGTTCTGATTGGTATGGCGGTCGTCGCGAGCCTGTTTCTAGGAACAGGCGCGGTTATTCTAATCTGCATCGCCCTCATTTCGAAATCGATCAAGTTAGTAGATAACTGGAGTATAGAAACATGTCATTTGCAATATTCAGCTCAGCAGATCTCTCCACAAAGACGAAAAAGATGCAACAGCAATTGTTCAGAGCACTGTTGATTCAGGTGAATGTGACTATTCAAAGCTATCGTTAATACCTAATTGGCGGCTAGTTTTTTAATATTATTTTTACTTCTTTGTCTTTATATTTCAGTGTTTCTATGTGATGAATACCTAATTTATTACTATTTCAGACCGGCGTTCCTTGCGTGTTTTCGTATCTGCCCCTCGCAACAATTTTACTATTCCCGCTGACAGGTAAACACGAAAGTTTTCCGGACTAAATTGTTGAGAGTGATTGCGCGGTTTTGCGTGACACACCCAACAATGGTTATACATATCTTATTAAGGCATAGATCTGGGCGCTCTCGGCACTCCTCTCATCATGACCACTGCCATATTTCCTTCCGTCGACGCCCTATTCGTCATCTTTTTCATCCCCAGATTTCGATCCGCCATCTACCGAGCGATTCGGCTGAACGCGCGCGAGAACTCGACTACGGTCCATTCGATTCATTAAACCGACAATGTTATATTGTAAAGAATAAATGGGTAAACAACACACATAACGCCACATGCGATCAATGAGACCTGACATCAACGGCGCTTGTCAATTATTTTGTAATATATTCAACGAAATTAGGCATTGATCCTAGCTGACATTCGATTGTATCCCTAATCTCAAAACATATGTATTGAGCAAATACAATGTTTGACGGAGTGATTTCGAAGGGACACCACCTTCGTAAATACCGATATAGGCATATTTTCTAGTGCACTCATGGCAAGCACTCATGCTAATATCATTTTCGTGCTCTCATCTGTTTCTGAATTGCGTGTTCATGTTAACACAAGATCTTCTCTCCAAAGAAAAATTGATGATTTTTTATCCACATCTGCATGTATCCAGACTCCGCAGGATATCAGTTGTGTATGAAATCACTGAATCGGTGAAATCATTCTGGGAAGGGAGTGAATCACACCTGTCGGTCGTTTTCTGACCATATTGAATGTGATCTCAAGGACAGCCGGTCAATTACGGTAAAGTGTGATTGACCTATGATAAGCGATTCCCCCCCCCAAACCCCTCGTATAGGGTGAGATAGGCTCATGAAAATGATACACAAATCACATACTAATTCACGAATCGTAAGCGTATGTTTTAATTAATCGTCTTCTGCTAGAATTTTAACACATTTTAATTGTACGTACAACATTGCTAAATGTGAGACTACTCGACACCTTTTTGCCCTCTCTTCGCGGAAATGCCTTTGCTAAACATCGTACATTGTGTTGATTGTTGTCTGAAACATGGCGCACAATTCTTGCCACAATTACTTTCGCCGTATCTTGTAGCCGAGCATGCTTTGTTCTTACATCAATTCTCCTGTATTTTCTCCTGCTGTCCCTACGATTTGCGACTAGAAGTTTCACCTTTTCATGTTTTTCAACACTGCCAATTGGACGCTCAACGACAACTTTTCGATATTACGTTCCTGCATCTATCTATTCTTAAATCACTATTTTCGGTAGATCCTGCTTCTATCTGTCTCGCGATGGTCAATCTAACGCTCAGCGATGGCTGGCACTCCTTCATGCCCGTCTATCAACACCACATTGCGCTCACGACGCACGCCATTTCAGCAATCGCGCTCTACTTGATGGTGGCATTTTTACTCTATTTTATTTCTAGAAAAAAATAGAACTAATACCATTTGTTGCCAGATTACCAAAACGCCGCCATCCGGTCGTCCCTTCGCGCGATATCTCATCTGCTTACAAGCCAGTCCTTATTTTGTTGTTTTTTTTGCAAACCATTTTGCTCAGGATAATATCTATATCGAGTATCAGACAGTGTAAATTTTGAAGATTGTATGGAAAGAAAATGTTTCCAGTTGTCGATTGTTTCTGCTGATCTAAATTTCGGTCTGCTCGGTGCTCCAATCGCCCTTTACTCACAAAGAAAAAACTCTAATAATTAGAGTTATAATTAGAGTTTTAAACCCTCCGTCTCGACATATGGTGTTTTCCCCTCTAAAAATTAGAGTTTCAAACTCTAATGTGCTGACTCCGCCCCTTTACGCTCCCTTCCTCTTCTACCGTAATTCAGTTCAATTAGAGCGCATCGCGTGTCAGATTTGTGATTCCCCATCATTTCGCCCGTTCAGGATACCGTAATATCGTCGATATTATGTTGTCGATACGTACAGTGTTTAGCGGAAGAGCTTTAATGCTCGGCAAATGAGGATATTGCAATATTTTATCAACCAAAACAATACAGAAGAAAACGAGGAATAATTTAGCAGATTGGAACATGGGTAGCGAATTGGATCGACCCATTGCGGGGGGGGGGAAGAGAGAGAAGAGTGAGAGAATGCCTGCAAAACACAAGTTACGATTCAAATTTCCACCCACGATTTCTATTTCATCGAGGTACATTTATCGTTCACTATATGCGAATGAGAGTGGCAGAAGCTTCAATTCCTTGTCACATCGATCACAAATGTATCTGGTAACAATACTTGATACACGTATCAAATACGAGGCCAAATACTCACACATTTAGGAGTTATTCAAAAATTCTTACGGAAGAGCGAGCGTTTTTAGCAAAATATTCGATTTTAGCATATTTTCGACAATTTCCTGCGCATCATTTGCATACAATGAACGATAATCACCGAGTAAAAACAGATAATTTTACTCCTTTAGGCATCTCAACTCCACATCCCAGATAGTGTTCATTCAAACTGGTAGCTTATTTGTAAAAGTAAACTGATTATAATAAAAGTACACTCTAATTAAAATCACTATATGCACGACTCCATGAAACGCTCGTGATTCGGACTTTCGTTGTTAGCTAAGCGCAATAACAAAAATGGCTCACCGGTAACATAATATCGTGCCCAATCATGAAAATATATAATTATTGAAGATATTTACAAATATTTCATAGCGATCTGAAACCTTCCTCAGACAACCCCCAATCATGTATGAATGAGTGGAGGTTATCTGCGGCAACATTACAAATATGTTCATTAAAATAAACGAATTAAACTCGCCTCTCTCTATGACTCGAAGATAAACATTATAAGCAATTAAATCAGCTTGATATGTCTGCAAAGAATAAAAATTAAAGGATTAAGGAGAACTACCTGTTGATTCGTTGGAGTTCCATAGATACATGCCAAATGTAACTGCGAAAGCTGGACTGAAACTGAACAATCACTTTCAATCTATTTAGTGATACGGTGATGTTTTTTTATTGTCCTCGTGTCATAAACTGAATCAATGCGAGACTACTTCAAAAGAGGCACTTTGATTATTCGTTTTGAGCTCTTATGAAATCAAATAACTCAACGAACTGCGCGTATGTGTGATTCGGCCAAATTTTGTCAGTAACTCAAATACCACAAGTAAACTCCGGCGCAAATTTGCCGCAAGGACCTTGTGCAATATGCAGAGAATATCACCGCAAGTACGCTCAACACTTGTTGCAAACTTGGCGAACGCAAGTACAAAACAACGACAGCAAATTTACCGGCAATTTGATTGATCCTTGCCCGACTTTAACTGAGTAGCACGCAATACGCGCCCAAGTTATTTCAGTTTTAATTTTCGCAAACTTCAAGCAAATTGCCGGCTACAACAATATAAATGCGCTGGTATTACCCGCAACTTGCAAGAGGTCCAGGTTCCTGCGGCAAATTTGTGCTTGTTTTCAGTGAAGTAACTAATAATAATGGTAAAAGGACCACCCGTCTGCTCACAAACCTTTGCGGAGAGATCATATTCAGCTTCTCTTCGCCTCTCTATAGCTCATCAAACGAGAGGAGTGGACCTGAGTATGTATCCACAAGCAAAACCCGAACTCAGGAATAATTAATGTCGCCCACCTCGAGAAACTGACCTAATTTTAATGACGGCGAGCGCCAGGAGTCCTGGCAAGTGTACCGTGGTTTAGCGATGGTGTTGACAGCATCTACGCGGCGTCTTGACAGATAAAACCGACCGAGAAAACTCAAAAGCCATTGATAAGCGAAATTTTAAGTGAACGTGAAGTTTAACGAAACTTCTTACAGTATGGGTAGATTGAGTTCAATTTACTGTTAGCTTCAGGTCAGATATGTGATTCGTCGTTTCATTCAAATATTCTTTACAATATTTTTCTATGAAAAATCATTGTTAAAAACTCACCGATATACATTTCTTCTCAATGCCATAAAACGAAAATTTAAAACAGAGAAATTGATCGCCGAGATGGTCGAGGAGGCGCAGAGAGCCCCACATGACCTGAACGTGCTGCGGTCAATCTCTACAACCGCGAGGGAACAAATACGACAATCGAAACATAATGAATAGTCTTTAAAATAGTGAAATAGATAAATAAAAGATTGAAAATGTCACAGCCCGGGAGCAGGCGCGATTAGAGTTTGAAACTCTAATGTTTTAGAGTTTGCAACTCTAGGCGCCTTTAGAGTGGAAAACTCTAATTTTCTAGAGTTTGAAACTCTAAAAGCGATTAGAGTTTCAAACGCGTAGAGTTTTTTCTTTGTGAGTATCCTGTCGCAGGCGGTCTCTGCACTGGCTTGTTGTGCACGTCATTTGGCTTCTCCGGCCATGTGGTCATCGTAAGTTCCTCCTAGATTATTCATTATTCATTGCTATTCGACCATAAAAGTATATTATTTACAAAAAGCGCCTCAAACAAGGCTTGTTACAGTCATAAGGGTTAATGCGATTTTCTCCTGCTCTAAAATATATGCGACCCGTACAAACAACAATGGTTGTGAGTTTCAAACTGGTCTAGTCCACTTAAAGTAGCAAGGTGTTAGTGATGTAACAAAATAGGAATGTTTATCGAACAGTGAGTGTATTTGATCTACGAAGGAAATTAGCATTTTCCTTTCTGACAGCTTTTGAAAAAAATGACGTACTGTAGACTATAACAACCATAACAATCAAATTGTTTTGACTATAGTCTATAGTTTATAGTCTATAGTCAAAACAATTTGATTGTTCTGGTTGTTATAGAATACGGTCTCATATTTTCCCCAAACCACTCATTATCAGATGCTGATGTTCTTCACAGTCACCTATACTGGTGTCTCGATAATATACTGCTTCCACTTCAAGTACATTACGATCCTGGAGATGGTTACCCACCGACCAATCGAGGTTCGTCGCTTTTCTACCCCCGTTTTGATCAATTTCTTGTGTTTAGTCAACTTGCCCCAAGTTGTTCCGAATCTTGATCTTCATATTGTTTACAATTCCGTGCATCCTTCAATCGACGATGTACAGAAGTCTGGAGGGTGGTCCGGCCTTAGTTAGAAAAGCAAGTTGGATGTCAAAAAACAGTCCCCAATGAATTTCTATCAGAACTTTCCCACGCTCTTCTACCTATTCGAGAACCCCGAATACCACGCGTTCGCGTACGATTTCGGCGCGGAACCACTACTGGCCAAAGTATTTGCATCAGCCACCATTTTTGTAAGATTTATTTGAATCAATAATTTTAAACATCTCACTTTTCGCTTCATTTAAAAAAAATATTACTGTTGTTTTAAAGATTATGTTTCTCGCCGTTTTGCTGACGGCGTCGTTCGTGTACTGCACGTTTGCGCTACTCGCGCGACAGGTAAACATCGAATTTTGATCTGATGTGACACAGAATTGCTAGAATCTGCAAACAACAGAGTTACTATAGTCAGCCGGAAGCATACCTACCAGAATCAGTTCAAAACAAAATTACCAGAATCTGTACAAATCAAAATTACCAGAATCTGTACAAATCAAAATTACCAGAATCTGTACATAACAAAATTACCAGAATCACAAATGCAGACAAAAATATGAGCAGCACTTTCAATTTTGCTTTGTGTATTGCTCACAATGGAAAGGTGTTTTCAAAATTCTCGATCGAACTATGTTAGGCATAACAATACAAACTATATGAGGCTGTTCGCGTAAGGATCAACAACTTGTCTGAAGGACCTCGTACATCGATTTTCTGAAAAGCAGAAATTCTGGGGTTTTCGAGGGTGCTGATCATCATGGTGACGATCATTTTTCATTTAACTCATCGGCTGAAGTGTACTGTAACTACCGTTTTTGAGGCTATCTCGCCATATCTCATGAACCTGTGAACGAATTTCCATGAAAATAGTAGGGGTAATTTCAGTCACTGATAACGATGTAATATTCAAATTCAATTAATATGATACACTCCTTATTCTTCACGGTCAATTTAGTCGCCAATTTCTCCATTGATTGACCGCAATTATTGACAAGTGCCTAGAAAGGCCATGGCAAAATGACAATTTCTATTGTCTATCTGAAATTTCTCACTCTCATTCTCATTGCGCGCACAACGGTGCGGTCAATCAATGGAGAAATTGGCGACTAAATTGACCGTGAAGTGTTACAACGGTACATTTAAACTATGCATGTAGCATACGATTCCGAAATCCGAGAATAAGGCGCATCTTTCTATACATGTAAATCACGATTCTGGTTGAAGGTATTCCAAATCACATTTTTGAAATTAGGAGTGTATCGTATTAATTGAATTTGAATATCACATCGTTATCAGTGAGTGAAATTACCCCTACAAAACTATTTTCATGGAAATTCGTTCACAGGTTCATGAGATATGGCGATATAGCCTCAAAAACGGTAGTTACAGTACACTTCAGCCGATGAGTTAAATGAAAAATGATCGTCACCATGATGATCAGCACCCTCAAAAACGTAAGTGCCCACATTTTGAGAATACATTTCATTTTCAGTGTACATAGTTTTTATTGATTCTTACGCGAACAGCCTCATATCTATAACTGTACTTGAAATGAGGGTACATAATTGGTAAAAAAATTAAATAATTAAATGTCTTCATTTCGCGCACTCTCTCATCTTCTGATCGGTGTAGAGAGTGTGGAAAAGAAGAGGTCTGATTCAACTATAACTCTAGTAGTAAATGCGAATTCACAGTCATCCGCGACGAGCGAGAAGACGGTACGTTTGCAGCGGAATATGATGTATGCGCTACTGGTACAGGTACGCCCAGAGCCTTTCGGAGCTCCTTTCTCACCCATTTCGCACACATAGCAGTATGGTGTGTGTGTGTGTGTTTGTTAGGGTTGCCCGTTTGGAGTCGGTTTCGGTAATACGGACCCCCTGGCAGTCTCTTTTTCTCCTGTTCTCTCCCCTCTATCAGCCGTATTACCGATCTCTCGCTGAGAGAGTCGTCATACGAAAACCGAATTTGCATCCCTTTGCATGCATCGAATTTGAATTTGAATTTGCACGTGTTTGTGTAGAATGAAGAGTGTTGAAGGCGCATGAAAGCTTCCTTGTGAGAAAAGAATTGAGCTCACAACCTAATATATCCCGCATATAGTCAATCGAAATGGCTTTTTGAGATGCTTGAAAAATAATACGATTGATTTTCAATTTTTTTAAAGATTATCATCCCTATCATCATTCAAATTTCGCCACTCACCATCTACGCGTACTCAATTATCACCGTGTCCTTGACACCAAGTAAGGAAAATATTTTAAAAACCAAAAAAAAACAAAATAATTGGGCTTTAAACATCACAGAAAGTTTACCGCAATTGGCATAAAAGTCCTGAGAAATATATGACAAGTTACAGTAGTGGGTATTGCCTTACTTGGTCTGCCGTTTAATTCGGGTTTATCCATTCCGATAGCAATACCACGGATTTCTGTAAATTCTGATTTAGTTTTGTGATGGGACAATCCACAATTACTGTTATTATAATTTCCCTATGTTATTTGCGTGCAGAAAAAAACCCTAAATGGATACAATACGCTTTCGAGTGCGGATTAGATCGTTTCCCATAGTCGGAAGTGGAAGCCGAGACGAGTCAGATGTAGAAAACCGAAATCGTTTATTGAATTATACTTGTCAGATTTTAACAACGTCGTCTTCTGCTTCCAAATGACGCACGCCATAGTGCACACGGTTATTCTAATAGCAACTACTCCGAGCTACGGAAAGCCGTTCATGTGGTATATATAGTTTAGCAATTTTGAATTATATTCGATCCACTCTTCAGGTGGAAGCATGCAACTCGGCACGAAGGCTCCGTGGCACCTTCACGAGGATCACTTCCTCAACTTCTCGTTCTTCCCCGCCAGCAATCTACAGGGTGGCCAAAAAGTATTGATGCATGGATTCGTCAATATAATTTCATTCAAATTCAACGAAGGCACATGAAACTAAGTGTGATGTTCACCCATTGTCATACGGTCATAACAGAATGCAGTTTGTTATATCTGGCCGTCATCAACATTGGCGGCATAAAGAAGTAGACCAGGGACTCAGTGGGTGACGCGCCGTTTGTATTTGGTGCCAATATTATCCCATATTTTTGTGAAGGCCTTCTTGAGCGAGTTCTGATTCGAAGGGGTGGTAGAGCATACCTCCTTCTACAAAACTGCCCACACGGAGAAATCGTTCGAATTGAGGTCCGGCGATTGGAGGGAAATTTAGGAAGTTGAATTGAGCTCGCATATATGAGCGAAAACCAGATTTGGGCGAATTTTGAATGCTGAATCTTGCAGGAGCGTCCTTTTTTCTCTTTTGGAATCAAAGTAGGTTAAGAAAAGATAGGCGTTCTCTATAATCACTTTGATAAAATACCCCTTACTGTTCCTCCCTACATGCTTTGCAAATAAGATAGGGGTATAGGTGGTCGCGGGCCCCGGCACAAATAATGAGACACAGCAAATGGGAAAAGAGTGATGGGGCTGCTTCCATGGTAATAGTCTACTGACGTTAGTGGGTGACGATTCTCGAATTGTGGGCATGGGATTCCTCCTGCACAAAGAACTACGTTTCATCGAAATGTGCGGTAGCCGTCTTTCAGTCACAAACGGCGCGCATAATACCCATCTTGCGTCTTTGGAGCTGTTTTTGCATATGCGCTGCCGTAAGAACATCGCCTTTTCGCATCTTGTAGAGGACTCACATGAGTCAAGAATGCACCATGATAGCCATCAATCCTCTCAAGGTTCCGAGCTGGCAATTCATTTGTCTGATAAATCGCTATGGGCTGCGTTTTTCATCACTCTCACTACATTTCTGTTATTGCTGATGACGGAAATTTGGAGTCTACCAAATCTGGGACAGTCATTGGTATTACCTATCTTTTTGTTTCGTTAGACAGTACGGCGAACTCTCCGATGGGAGATACTAAATTTCTTTCTTATGGAAGTTATGACCTCTGAGAGAGTCCAAACATCAATTTTCGATTACCGCATTTTCCGTGGGCGTACCATGACTATAGGAAACTAGCCAACTAGTGTCACGTAAACAACAACAGTGGCCCAGTAATGTGTTATAAACGTTTTTGTCAGAACACGTTTTGAGCTGAGAATTTCATGCCTCAATATCGCATCAATACTTTTTGACCACCCTGTACAGACAAAAGCAATCTAGAGCTTTGCGCCAGCAAACTGTGCAATTATTGACATATTCCTTTTGACCCCGCAAACTCGTTTCCAACTGTGTTGTTTTTGCTCATCACTACTTCTGAGAGCAAAAATAGCGTCATTATGTGCGTTTGTGAGGAATAACAAAAAGGAAGAGTGTGCAGTTATGATAGTATGCATGGGAAAATCGCATATTTCCTTGCACATCAATTTTGTGATCCCTTATTTTTAACACGTTTTTCAATAGCCCCTGGTTAGGTGACCTCTAAACTGGAGTGAGAGAGTCAGTAGATCACTCACCTCTCCAGGAGGTCACGTCAATTATCGGCGTTGAAGCACGCTTTTGCATAATTAGCTCAGTTCAGTAGAGTTCGCTAATGAAACATGTTCGATACATAAGTGAATTTTGATTAGACTGTTTCATCGCTAATGAAACACGAAATGATACATGGTAATGAGGGATTTTGTTCACGAGATCATTCTGGATTGATGAAAAATGAAGAGTGGTCTATTCTTCTTTCACAAATGAACAGAGAAGGGGACAGAAAGAGAGACAATGACCGCTCGATACAAGAAGAATGGGGAGAAATGGTAGTGTTTCGTGTCTCGTGAGACATATCAATTACCATGATACTGTTTCATTAGCGTCTATAATTGAATTATCGTGTATCGAACATGTTTCATTTGCCAACCCTACAGTTCAGAGAGGAGCTATCGACAAGGTTTCAACAGATGAAATGCTTGTTTTAATGCGCTCTATACGATGTATCATCGATATTAATGATTATTTTGAATCTGACTGTCCTACGTTGGAATTTGTTCCCATATCATTTGCAGCACAGAGTTTTGAGTTCAGTTGAAAGAGCTCGACGAAAGCTTTCGAATGATATGCTGAACCCCACAATTTCGAGGGAACTTATGAATAGAAAAGATCGAAAAATCGATTCCGACGCCAAGGAAAAGTCTTTTCCGCGGGGTCAGAGAGACACGAGGGGAGAGGGAGGTTTGATCTACCCTCCTTCTCTTGGTTGCGTTGAGATGAGATGAGATGATGTCACTAGCCATTGTTCTGTTCATTAATTTCAGACCGCGCGGGCGGGGTTGAGTGGGTCGAATGAGACGAAATTAGGGGTTTCCCTCTATTAGAACTCAACGGTTTTTCATGACTGCGAGGATCCCCTGGAAATATACCAAATATGGACGAATCTGATAGATATCAACTGTATCCATAACATATAAAAAATCCAGCTATTTTTTGCTTCGTTTTCGGGAAAAATGAATTTCATGAAATATGCAAATTTCGGAAAACGTAAAATTGAACGACACCAAGTTGTCAGTCTCATCTTGGTGATCCTTTTTCACTATGTGAATGATTATCTTTATTTTGGCCTAAATGGAATTCGAAATACTGAAAAACAGCTCAACTTTGACAGGCTGTAATTATGCAAATGAGTTCAATCAGAACATGATACTATCAGAAAACAATAGACGATGCATAAGGCTATCGAAAACTGTGAAAAAAATGAGGATATGAATTGGCTGTACCGTGAGGGGTGCGATTCTTACGCGAACGCACTGATAATGTGTATATCATGTGTTTCTTTGCCTTCCGTTTTACTATACCGGGTACGCTTATGCGTCCGCTATGGTGACGTGCGGAGACTTCTCTCATCTTTATCGGATGCTACTCACTCGAGAGTAGGGACTAGAGTGAGGTAGAATGGGCGAGGCTGCTTCATCTCAGGTGGTGATTGATGAGGGTGATCTGGGGTAAACAGGCAGCCTCGCGGGTCCGGGGTAACTCATACTTCCTACACTAGTACATTACAATGAACTCGCTCTATTTAAACCCGTTGGCTGGGGGTGGGGATGCGGGGAAATATTGGCCGGCCATAGTTCAATTCTGCTTTACCGTGATTGTCCTGTTGTCCTCGAGATCACAATTCAACACAATTGGAAAACGTTGTCGGTAATAGAGTGCGAAATGTGAGACCACGCTCTCTTCATTTCACGCACTCTCTCACCTACCGACCGGTCGAGAGAGTGCATGAAATGAAGAGAGCGTGGTCTCACATTTCGCACTCTAGTCGGTATACGTACGACAGCGGCCGTTTCGCTCCCTTGCCCGATTGCGTGTACTGATTCAGTACTTTTCATAAGGCTGATATCCGGCGGAGGTTTGATGCATGCGGAAGTGAAGAAGTCTCCATCTACCATCAAGATTTTGTCGGAAGTAGGATGCATACATCCAACCTCCAGCGGATAATGAAAAATATATCGTTTCCTGTTTTGCATGTTGACGACGCCAGACGTCGTATATTGTATGAAACGGAGAAAACGAGATTCTTACTTTGATGCTGAATATCTCGCTTTGGAGTGAAATTGAGAGGAAGTTCACTAATATTGTAGAGAAATTGCTGAGGTGTCGTATCATTTGCAAAATCACAATTTTGCAGAAGTTTGCAGGCGATCTCTCATGATACCTCGCTCATTAATGTGGTGTTAGTTTTCGGAAAAAGGAAAATGTTATACTCGAAGTTTTGAGTCGATTGCTCCACGGAGAAGTGAGATATTAAATTGCGGGAATTCAAATCTTGGCCTTTTTTCCGAAAACTAACACCACATTAGGTTTGACAAGCTCTATCTCCGTCACGTACGAGGATATCATCGGATCGGAAGAGATATATAATTTCGCACGGGTGTCCGTGAATTTGCTAATGCCCAGTACGTGATCAGAACAGTCCGTGAGCATGTGCATTAGGGATGCAAGTTCGGTTTTCGTATTACGACCCTCTCAGCGAGTGATCGGTAATACGGCTGAGAAAAGGGAGAGAACGAGAGAGAAAGAGATGCAGTATTACCGAGACCGACGCCGAACGGGCAACCCTAATGTGCATGTCATATATTTCATTGCTTGGTGTCTGAAACTGCCAATTTCAAATCACGTGAGACATTACTTTCACTGTTACTCTCTATCTCGCAGCCATGCGTGCCCTCTGTTCTTTTTTTCTATACGCGCTCACCGCGTATGGAAAAAAAAGAACAGACAGAGTCATGTATCATGTAGAGTACGAAATGTGAGACCACGTCCTCTTCATTTCACGCACTCTCTAGACCGGTCGATAGACTAGACGATAGACGAGAGTGTGCGAAATGAAGAGACCGTGGTCTCACATTTCGCACTCTAGTATCATGTGCATATGATACATTTCAAAGCTTTGCGCCTGAAGTGTGTCGCAAATTTCAAGTCATCAGAGATATTACTTTCTCCGTTTTTTTTCAGTATCTCCGAGCGTTCACTAATCTCTTTCAACTTTGTTTTGCTCTTTTTTTCTTTTTCTTAATGAATATTGTAGGTATATCCTACTTCTGCTTCTCTCAGAAACATGGTTAATCTGACTCTCGGTGCTGGGTGGCACTCATTCATGCCCGTTTATCAGCATACAATCGCGATCACAACGCATTTCATCTCGGCAATCGCCCTCTACTTGAACTCTTTTTTTCTGTAAGGTGCTCACAAAAATGTCGATGTCATGTAAGTACGTATTTTGCAAGTGACAGGGTACATGTGTGAACTTCTCATTAGATTTAAACTGTTTCCAGTTGTCAATTGTTTCTGCGGATCTAAATTTCGGTCTTCTGGGAGCTCCAACAGCTCTCTACCCTATTCCTTGCGGACTATGCAATGGATTTCTGTGCACGGTATTCGGCTTCTCCGGACATGCAGTAATCGTAAGCGACGCCTAAATGGCAACGTTAATTTGTTATATTTATTCGACCAGAAGATTGCATTATTAAATATATAAAGCCTGCTTGGTTCAGTTTATCTAGGGCAATATGTCTCTTTATGCAAACATCTGAGTGACCTATTAACACAAATCGTGATCTAGCGTAAAACTATTACAAATTTAAAATGATACGTTCAATGAAATGGACTACTGGTGGTGTACTCTCTTTCTGTACCTCAGCGTGTCTCTCGCTTTATCATGCTCTCTCGCCAATCATTTCTGCGTTTAGCGCGGAATAGCAACGGAACGTTTTATGATTTTGGACGAGTGTTTGTGAATTTCTCATAGTCTAGCCCAGTAAAACCAGTTCTCCGTAATTCAAAAAAAACAATGAGAAAAACAGTGCGTTCTAGGAGCTTTGTGCACAATCTATTAACGGGTTTGAAATATCATTCGGAATGTACAGTTTCTAAGATTTCACGTGCTATAGTCAACATTATTTGTAATCCACCCTGGTTAACGGTTAGTTGATTGTTATAGAAATAGGCCACACGCACATAAACGGTAATAAATTGATTGATGAGTGGTTTCACCACGTCTGACCATGTCTTCAGATGCTGATGTTCTTCACTGTAGCATACACGGGTGTCTCTATAATATACTGCTTTCATTACAAGTTCGTTACGATTCTGGCGATGATCTGCCACCGGCCAGTCGAGGCTCGTCACATATTTTGTCCATGTCATCATCAATTTCCATTTTTTCAGTCAACTTGGCCCAAGTTATTTCGTATCTCGATCTTCATATTGTTCACAATTCCCTGCATTCTGCAGTCGACGCTACATCGGAGTCTGGAGGGCGGACCGGCGTTTGTGAGCAAGGTTTGTTGGATTGTAAAAATAGTACCGAATAAATGACTCTCAGAGCTTTCCCACGCTGTTCTACCTATTCGAGGACACCGAATATCAGGCTTTTGCGTACGATTTCGGTGTGGAACCACGACTAGCTGCAATATTTGCCTCAGCCACCATTTTTGTGCGTTTTATTTGTTGCAAGATCTTTCAGAGAAAGCATCTAGCTTCTTACATTTGGCTTCAATAAGATATATTTGAATGTAGAAAGTATTCTGGTTATTTTAGATTATGTTTCTTGCCGTTTTGCTGACCGCGTCATTCGTGTACAGTACATTTGCGCTACTCTCGAGACAGGTGAACTTTGCAAATTTGATCTACTCAGAAACTAAGTAACTCGAATCAGGAAATAGTGAGGCAAATATAAAAGCAGCACTTATGCTTTGTGCATTGCTCATACTAAGATAATTCAATATACTATTCGAATATGGGAAGCAATTTGGTATTTCGTGGAGATTATAACACAGCACTAGGTCGGGTGAGAACTAGTTTGCAATTTCGTCTCTGACATAACAGTTGTTTCTCGCCTCATAAAGTTCTCCTACAGTGTAGCGCCAGATCACGATTTTTTCGAACAAGTTAAATTTACCCAACTATTCCTGGTGCCGTCGCTGACGAGCTCCCCCCAGGAGGGGTATGACTGTCTGGCGCTAAGGGAGCGAAACAATCATACCTATTGCAATTTTAACCACTATTACTTGTAGTACACTAGAAATTAGCCATGTATATTGTAAAGTTATTCTATTTGGTGACGCAAAAATAACAGTCTCACGATTTTTGGTGACGCAATAACTTTCAGGGATATTAACTGGACCTAACGGCAACCAAAAAGTGAGAAAAAAAAATCTACATCGGAATTTGGTACCAGAATAATGTCGAGCCTCTTGTGATATATATATATATCGCAGCACTAGGACGGATGTGAACTATATTTCCCGGTGCCGTCTCTGACAAAACAGTTATCTCTAACCTCCTAAATTCTCATACAATTCCATATAACACGCAAAAAAGTTTTAAAAATGCAATATCGCAGCACGCGGCAGCGAGCGGGAAGACGGTGCATCTGCAGCGGAAGATGCTGTGGATGCTGCTAGTGCAGGTATATGCCTATTACATGCCGGACTTCGTTTCCAGACGTCTCTATATTTGGCAGCACAGCAGTAATGAGATGGTGGTGTCGGAGGCGCATTACAGCCTCTTCTAACTACTGAGCAATTCCCCAAAATTTTCGAGATCGCATACTTGCATTTTTGCAAAATCCTCTTACAATCTCCTTACTACGCCTCGATTAAAATCTCCTTACTACGCCACGAAAACAGCATGAGATTGATGATCCTATTTTTTTCAGATTATGATTCCTATTATCATTCAAATGTCGCCGATCGGCATCTACGCATACTCCATTATTACCGTCTCGTTCACTCCTGGTAAGGAAACACCATCAAAAACTCACATAGATATGTTGAACTTCACGCGCGTTTTCTCTTAGCAATTCTATAGCTATCGACATGAAAGTTCCAAGAAATATACGACATGTCGCAGTGCCATTCCTGGTTATTGCCTTACTTGTTCAGGCTTTTTTAATAAGTTGTGCCCATAGCGAAAGCAAAATCAGAGACTGCCGTTTGCCATTCAAGTTTTACAAACACGGGAAAATAGTTTTACCCAAAGCCATACCTGCACTAGTAGCATTTTTTTGGAAACTGAAAAGTGCCTGTCGCAGAGACCCGAACTGGCGTATCGAATTCCATTTTGCAGATTTCATTAACGTCATCTTCTGCTTCCAAATGACTCACGCCCTAGTGCACACCATTATTTTAATAACAACTACACCGAGCTACCGAAAACCGTTCCTGTGGTAACTATTTTTTTCTCAATTGGAATTGTACACAGTAGTTCGGTTTTCGTATTACGACACTCTCAGCTAGAGATCGGTAATACGGCTGATAAAGGCGAGAGAACGAGAGAAAAAGAGACGCCGTATTACCGAAACCGACGCCGAACTGGCAACCCTAGTACACAGTGCTCTCTTCAGTTGGAAGCATGCAGCTCGGCACGAAAGTTCTGTGGCAACTTCACGCGGGTCACCACCCCAACTTCGCATTGCCCGTGTTGTTCCTAAACAGATATCTAGAGTGCAGATGCTGCGCCGTTAATTATGCGCTTAATGTGACAAAATAGTTTTGTTGATCTTGACAAGTCAGTTCAAAGCAGTACTCAGAGGGAAATAAGTCTACGACTTCAGAAGTCTTGGCTACTGAGCGACGACTTTAAAGTCTAGAAAGTGCCGCTCCCCTGCCTCTAATCGAAACGAGTAGACTTATGAAGTCGTCACTCGGTAGCCGAGAAGTCTACAGTCGTAGACTTATTTCCCTGTGAGGATTTTCTCTCACTACTAAGTCTTAGAACATAAATCGCATTATCATGTGATGTTGTGAGGAATTGAGTAAAGGAGTAGTGTGAAGTTATGATAGTACGCACAATAGATAACACATATATCTGCTCTTCAAAGATGGAAAGTAGTGATATTCGCCGAATCTCACGCATCCTTTGTGACAATAGTCTGTGTCGCTGATCGCTTACAAACTTCAGCGATCTATAGTATGTAAACCAATATCTATTTTTGTATGTATGCTTCTGATGATGACATTAATTATTTGATAACCATGAAATCGATTAATTACCTGACATGTCTTCACTTCACTCACCACTTCGGGGCATTCCATATTTGCTATTATTGCATGAACTCGGCACAAGTTCTCACAATAAACACACGATGTGTGACCATGATACGGAAGGGAACAATGTTGATCTCATGCACTTTCTTTAACGAGACTCCTATGCTTGAGCTATTCTAACTAAAATATCACTCGGATAAGCCTCGATAGTTCTTCATGCTGGCTTATTTCTATTTCGTCTGCACTGGTAAGCGAACTCTAACAAATTGAAATGGGAGCAGGGTCTCTTGAATCTCTTCAACCTATAGGAGCGGCTAAAAAAAACCGAAATCACAGTTATATAAAACATCACAAATACCTTTCACAGGACTGTCGCTATTGACAACACTTCTTCTAGCAGCCGGGATATTGCTGCAACAATGTCGCTATATGCAAGTCTATAGGTATCACATTATCATCAGTTCCTCAAACAGTTTTTGCGTACCTTGATCAGGTCCATATGTCGATTTGTTCAGGTTGTACGTACTTCTCTATGTGTGCCACAACGGACTCGACACTGTTCTACTTCAGCTGTGCTCTCTTGTAAGCAAACTTATGATCTGTTCGAGTATACTTCTTTAGTAGTGGAAAGTATGTTCGAGTATACTAAAGAAATGAAAAGATTCCCGGGAACTTTACTTTTTGGGACTTTTTAGAGGTTACTAGAATAGCTCCCATAGTTCTCCTTGTAACACATACTTTGTGTAATTATGTATTTCAGAGTATGATCATTTGGCGCAACTCGTTTGGATATCTTGCCTTGGGAGTATTGCAAGGAGCGAGAGCAGTCGGCGTGCACCTTGTAGTCAACTCACAGTGCTTTCCTCTCCTTTGCATCTTAAGTTTCTACAGATACGCACAGATTGCACGGTATGAAATACCTTTTACAAAACTACTGTGATATTTAATATATCAGTGCGTTCGCGTAAGAATCGCAACACCTGCCGTACAGCAAAAAGTGACTAGGTGAGTATTTCACAATTTCCGATAGCTATTGGTATGGTCAATCATTTTCCGTTTAGCACGTGACCTGAAATGTCAAATTTGCACACTTACAGTAGGTCAAAGTTCAGCTGTTTTCACAGTTTTTCGAGGGTAGCTCTCCAGGGAGTTGAATTACGGCTTTAGTCAAAGAATAAAGAATGACCGCCAAAGCATGGCGCATCTTACTGTGTCATTTGTATATTCAAATTTTAATTTTTAATTATTACCGGAAAATTTTAACTCAAATTTCTCAAAAACCAGGCCGAATCCAATCGCCAATTTTCGATATGTTGTACTTCTGAACATGGTCTATCCGATTATCACAGTCACATGGTGTATTGAGGGCGTGCATAGGTCGAAATTCTCAATACAAAATTATCAGAAATGCGCTAAAACCCCTCATTTCACCTTTATTTCACTTATTCGATGCGAAGTGAGCGGTCAACAATTCGCACAATTCTCATTTTAGACCGCGCAGTTCGCGTCGAATGAGGGGAATGATGGTGAAATGTGGGTGAAATGAGGAGTTTTCGTGCATTTCTGATAATTTTGTATTGAGAATTTCGACCTATGCCCGCCCTCAATACACCATGTGACTGTGATAATCGGATAGACCATGTTCAGAAGTACAACATATCGAAAATTGGCGATTGGATTCGGCCTGATTTTCGAGAAATTTGAGTTAAAATTTTCCGGAAATAATTAAAAATTGAAATTTGAATAAACAAATAACACAGTAAGATGCGCCATGCTTTGGCGGTCATTCTTTGTTCTTTGACTAAAGCCGTAACTCAACTCCCTGAAGAGCTACACTCGAAAAACTATGTAAACAGCTGAACTTTGACCTACTGTAATTATGCAAATTAGACATTTCAGGTCATGTGCTAAACGGAAAATGATTGACCATACCAATAGCTATCGGAATCTGTGAAATGCTCACCTAGTCACTTTTTGCTGTACGGATTTGAGAACGATTTATGCGGTTCTTATGCGAACGCACTGATATTGGTATTTTCAGATTGTCCATTCTCGAGTGGTTATCTTGCCGTTTCGCTGTTCTCCTAATTGCTCTCTGTCTTGCGGTGAACGTACTGGTGAACTATTCCATACCTGCTCTGCTCTTTCAACCAGACGCCGATACCGTCGAACAGTTGTCCGATGTTCTTTACGGTGTGCGTCAGCCTCGTTGATACTCAGATAGAAATACAAATACCACTAACATCAATAACTCAAAATATATGTACAGGTATTGGAAGAGGACCGGGACTACGGATACCAATTAACTATTGCAACCTACTGGGTATGTATAAGGGTGGTTCATTGATTTCAAGAACTCCATGATAGATTTTTAGGAAAGATATTACCGAAACACATTAATTCCGTTAAAATTAAGTCTCAAAAGTTTTATAGTCGAGTTAGTCCATAGTTAGTTAGTCAGGTATAGAAGGTTAGTCGGATTATGTTTTATACTTTATCATAAACTCCACGGTGAAGCTACTCGATGAACTTTCCTCAGGTCCCATACACGTTTGAAAACCCAAAATGGAAGCCGATCCTCGGGCTATTCCTTTCCTACACGAATTTCTTCTTTTACCTCTTTCTCAATTCGATTTTGAGCTATCTAATGAATCAACGACTACGGTAAGCACTAATGTTCCCTGTAGTGTACTGTAAGTTTTCATCATTCCGCCGATTCCACGCCAACCGAGGGCTGCGAAGTCAGTGCAAATAGAATACAATGTACAACGGTGTTTAACGAAATTGAACAACACTAAAAGGCAAATAATGAATTGTTAAAGCGATCGTTTACAGTGCTAAAACGAGGCAGTTCATGAGTGCTCAGCAGCTTGCTTTTCTGCGTCGACCTCTCAGACTAATTTGGATTCAAGTTGGTTGTCTCCTCTTCCCCTGTTTAACGCACACTTTTTTCAGTTTGCCTTCTCCGCTCTGATTATTATCGGCATCCGCTTGTCTGTCACAACAGCTCCATTCTTTATCAGTATCACCGAGGACTATCCACTCCTGAATGTGGCAGCGTATACGTGTTTATACGCAATCCCCCTGCGTCCGCTCCTCGCAAATCTAGTTATACTGTGCTACGTAAAGGTACACCTAATTACACTCAGAAAAAAAGTCACCAGGGTCAAGATCTCTTTACTGAAGTTACTGTACGTTTCAGTAATATAGATAAGTGAACATTTGTACTTGGTGTCCTGATCCTAGTGGTTTTTGTCTCATAGTAGATTATGCAAACGCTTTTTCAAAATTGTACGATCAGGAATATCGACAGAGTCTGATCGATGTGATCTGCCGTCGGTCGAAGACTAGCGTAGGCATCGCAAGCGAGACGCCATCGGCATACGAATAACGTCATATACATATGATTCTAAACCTACAGACCAGGGTAAGAGCGAGAGAGTGTGCAAAAGTGAGAGAGTCCCTCTCGATTTCACACGCTCTCTCACTCCAAAGGCTTTTCTGGATGGTTGACCGGTCTGTGGAATGCTGTGTATATCTTGTATGTATTATGAGAACCCCATACAATTTGATATTCGGGTAAGAGTTATTTTTACCCTAGTTCAAGCTCTAGTACTCCATAATTTTTCGATGTAATTCGCACCTTGTTTCATATAATGCACAACGCTCGTTATACGTGCATTAAGTAGAGCTGGCATCCAGCAATCCAAAGAATGATTTCATGTATGTTCTTGTATCGATAAAAGTTGAAGCTGCGAAAAAGTTGAAGTTGAAGGCTGTACAATCACTACGCCTATTTAAGAAACGTGATAAATATATCAAGTGTGTAATCAACTGGACCATGCTTGTTTCCAGAAATGCGTACCAGAATGTAAATACGTATACTATTAGTAAATACTATTAGTAAATACGATTAAAGTAAGCACAATAATGAAAAAATCATTTCATACAGTTCGCGTGATCATTTAATAATGCGTAAAATCACTTTGACTACACGGTACAGAACTTCTTGAGTAGCCCGGTCTGCTTACTGCATTCGTCTGCGAAATTATCGAGAATCGTGAAGTGATCAGTTTCCGGAAGCACCTGTCAAAAGAAACCACAATTTTCAAATTCCACGTAACTGAGAATGCAAGGAGCCAACAACATGTCACTTTGCCGCGATATCTGCATTTTTAAAGTATGCTATCATTTTTCAGCTCATTTTTTTCAGCAGATGATGTGCAATTTCTTTTCTATTATGGGGTTCAAGAGAATATCTCACCACCAACTGCGACTTGACCTTCCTCTCCTTGAGTCCCTCATGAAACTCTGATGCCTGGTTGAGGTATCTAAAAGGGCAAAGTTGTACGCCTGTACACCTGTAATCATGCCGGGAAACTCCAGGTGGGCTGATCACCATTGGAAAAAAAACAATTATATCGAACAGCTCTCTTTCAAAAATCATGTGTCGCTCCTGAACAACTTTTACGCGAACACACGAGGGGAAATGTGGGTAATTGACAGAAATTATCTACCAATTCTACCAGTTCTCCTTCATGGGGAACTGTTCGAATTGGAGTAAACTCACACCGGCGTATCGATTCCCGCGACGAGGAACATCGTCTCGACGTTGTCTTCCTCACTGAACTCGTCGACTCGACACGAGATCTCTAGCACGTCCTCCGCCTTCATTCTGCACTGATATAACAATTTAGTTCAACGAGTTTTCCACGAAGCCGTATCGTTCTAGATATTCCAACACTACTACAGCGCCCGTACGTGATGCCTCGATGTGTACAGTAAATAATAGATACGCTTCGGTTCGACGTATTTTTTTGAGGGGGGGGGGAGTAAATCAATTGCAAACTGACCCGATGGGCGTGCCGACGACCGTCGGCTGCAGCTCCGCGACGTCGAGGATGCTGGCGACAAGAGCTACGCCCGATATGCGCGACGACTTGAGCTGCGCGCACGCTGCACAAATGAGATATTTTCATCGAACCACTCAATTTGGCGAATAGGTTTACTATGAAATGACCGAGAGGACAACAATCTGATCCTAATGAACCTCTTTTTTTTAGTTTAATAGTCGTTTTTTGAAGAGGGGTTCGCCTTAACAGGGGAATCGAATGACCCCTGACGACGTTGAAAAGGCTAATTATGATTTTGACGGTTGATTTCCGTCTGAAGAACGAGTAATCTTGAATGGTTTTCGGATTGAGGATGAGTCTCTTGCCGGTGAGTAAGTGGAAATGAGAGACGATTCCGATAGTCGAATAGCAAATAACAAGAGGCCCATCCGTTATAATTTCGTGCGAAACAGGGATCTTGGATTGTAGATTGAGCCAAAGTCTTCCAAACTCGAGTCATCCATCTTCATCCCTCTAAAGATAACCAAATACGCATGTGTTTCTTTGTTTCTCGAATCTTCCCTGCTATGAGGCCGTTTGCCATAGAATCGAGCAAAGCGCGGACAGTAAAAAAATCATTTTCAGAGGAGAACATTCTTTTAGGTACTCTCAAGGGTGCTGATTACGATGGCGAATATGTCATGTTATGCAAATCAATCTCCGAACTGTTATTCAAATTACAAAATTCGGCTGATTTCGCGTGTTTTTTTGCTTTCAAAAGATAGAGTCTTCAAACCACGTCGTGTAAATATTCAATTAGAATGAAATTGCATGGAGAATCTCATGGAACTTTCAGAAATGCAAATGTCCGTGTATTTCACTTACCTTTTGTCTATTTCTCTATGTTAAACTCAAAAAAGGAGTCTGGGATTAACACAGTATGTGGAGAGTATGCTCACCGTACTGCCTCTTTAATTTGTACGCTGTTGACCTCCGGAAAATAGAGTTATGAATTTTAAACTGAGTGAGTCTGAGTGGAAAACCTGACCTGCTGTGAGAACTACTCGATTAGCATGCGATCACAGTCTCATTTCGCCCTCTCAGACACCGCGCGAGCGGGCAAATGAGAAGTGAGAGGGTGATTAGATGCAAATTGGCTATTTTTCTCGTCAGATCAGTGTTTTTTCACTCAGTTAAAAATTCATAACTCTATTTTCCGGAGGTCAACAGCGTATAAATTAAAGAGGCCGTACGGTGTGTATACTCTCCACATACTGTGTTAATCCCAGACTCCTTTTTTGAGTTTAACATAGAGAAATAGACAAAAGGTAAGTGAAATACACGGAAATTTGCAGTTCTGAAAGTTCCATGAGATTCTCCATGCAATTTCATCCTAATTGAATATTTACACGACGTTGTTTGAAGACTCTATCATTTGAAAGCACAAAAACATTCGAAATCAGCCGAATGTTGTAATTTAAATATCATGTCGGAGATCGATTTGCATAACATGGCATATTCGCCATCGTGATCGCTACCCTCAAATCTCTAGGAAACCATGTTTAACTGATATTGTGTATTTTCACCTGTCCGATCTATGTTGTGACATTGTTTGATTCTCTCGCAAACGGCCTCCTATAGCCTCAATATTCAAAGGCGATTGTGGTTGGGCTATTTCGGCGAAAACTGCAGTAAACAGGGATACCTTTGTACGCAAGATGTCCTCCAGCAGAGTGGCCGCCGACGATTGTCCTAGCAGTGTCAGGGAAGAGTTCGAGTATCTTCTGCAGAGATGTGAATATTTGCAAACAATAGGCATCTATCGCGGATTTGTTAATTATAAACGGGCCTCGCCATAGGAACAGCTACAGCTTATATGCTAAATGTTCCAATCATACCTATGCTGATCATAATTATCGATTCATGAATAGGGTTCTCTTATTGGAACTGATACCGGAATTCCAAAAAGGAGAACAAAGGAACTTAGACCGCGAGGGTGGTGAGAGATAACGGAGAATGAAAGGGCAATGGAATTTCAATATATTTCTAATGGAATTCTCTTCCAATAAGCGAACCCTATTCATGAATAGAAAATGATGACAAGGTAGTGTAGCACCTCGATGGCTGCGGCGACATCGTAGATGAGTTCGGTAACCGGCCGATCGGGCGATGCGAGTCGATAGCCAACTGATACCACGGTGATTCCCGCAGCTAGCATGTGCTCGATGAGCGGAGCGACGTCATCGCGATCGCCCATCTGTTGTACAGCAATGCTCGATAAACTTTTTTTCAAACTTATATTTTAACTGGTTTCGCAATATCAGTGTCCTCGACTAACCAATCTGTTGTGTAGGAACTACTTGCGCCCAACTATTAATAGATTTCATCCGCGGATATGGGGAATTTAGTGAAAAATTCATCAACTCGTTAAATTCATTAAACGAATGTTAATCCACCAAGCTACCATCACTGGACAACCCGCACTCGAGACAAAAGTAATTCGAGGAGTTGTAATCGTCGTGGTGGGGGTTGAACAATGAATTTTTTTTAACGGGACGATATCTTTGGGCGTCGACCCTAACTTCGCTTCCATTTCTTGTCGAATAGCCAATCAAAAAATTAGCTGACAAATCACCCCGTCGTAAAAGACCTCCGTCACCCAAGTACAATTCGGAGAGTCCCCCCATATCTTCCCCATATTTATTGTATGATTCAAATCATGTTGTGCCTCGGGCGTAGATAAATTATTGTTATTACCTGCCAGTACCCGCCGTGCATCCAAATGAGCAGAGACTCGGATTTCATCGGCCCATAAACGTCGAAAGCTTCTCCTAAATAGGAGCAAATTGTAATCTGCATGCTTTATGCCTTAGGCATCGTTCTTCTTTCGAAAAAATGGAAGATTTCCAGCAGTTATCGCTGCAACTGTCATGCCGAGACCGATTTGCGTGTTGAATGACAGTCATGATGAGTATTTATACGTTTTTACGTAGTATTGAATTGCTTACGCTCATCATCTCCGAGTTTATGGGCGGTCGGCGGAAACTTCGCCTTCACTTTCTTTGCAGATTCGACGAGACCCTCGACCCAACGATCCAATACCTCAAACAGCAGCGTCATCAAACGCCAATTCTTATTAGCTTCTTTTTTTCTCATTCGTACAGGAGCGCATAAAACAAGAGACAACTTCCTCCCCTACATGTGGCAAAGACACACAAAAAGTGCGAGGGAAGTGATGTAGATAGTCCACTACACAGGGCGCGAGCTCTCTAACATGTCGACATCTAGAGAACGCAATTCTCTTAGAGAATCGGCGAAATAGTGCGTGTGCTGAAGAGTGCAGAGAGTGAATTATCTGACATGCAAGATACTTGGAGTCTCTTGATGTCGACAAGTTAAAGAGACGCTCTGTGTACTACCTCCTGCGGCTCCGCTCCGTCAACTGCAAAGTGTGAGGGTAAGAAGAGACAATCGGCCTCGGTAGAGGTCGAATCGTGCTTGCACATTGTATGAATCTACTGAAATGGAGAAGACATTATCGGCGCTCCCTTTAAAAAGTTTTAATTCGCGCAAATGATCATCAGAATTGCAAGAGATGGATTAGACAGTGGAATACTATGGTGAGAACAGACGTTAGGTTTAAAAACATGTTTTTGTGGTGGCATGGAGAAAGAGACAGAGTGGGACACCTAGAAACCTTGCGCTCAGTCGGACAATTTGCGAAAACGAGTGTTCGAAACTTTTGGAGAGCTCTATTTTTCCAAAATGGGCATTTTTACTAACTTTTTAGGTTTTAGCGGCGAAAATCTTCCAACTTCAATGGGAGTTGTAGAGCTACCTAACGGAGGCGATTCAAGCGTAACTTAAACGCTGAAAATAATTGGGAGAGTGTGTTTACTCATCTGCTCATAAGTGATGCAGGAAACAGATGTGCTGCCACTAGATGCTTATCTATTTGTGTTGGAAATACGAAGGAAGTTGATATGACAAGCAGATTTTGGTTACCGAAGATGAGTAAAGTTAACGATTTTTCACTTTTTTAAAATTATTTTAGGCGATATATAATTTTAGTGAAAGGCATTTTACTCGGATTTCCTCGAGAAATTACTATGGTTCATCGAAACATTACAATCGAGAAAAGGCGGCGTAAGAACTCGTCACTTCAGTGGCGATAGGGAGAGCAGTGAGATCACGAGATATTAGAGATACGGAGTGGTGACAACTGATTAGGGAATGAGGTGAGCTAGGCATAATGGTGTCGGCAACAGGTTTGGGTGTGACCGCACTCGCTTCCTTGGCAAGCAACTGTGAGGGGATCATAAAATCAATCAATTTCAGCAAAAAGTAGTTGTTTCATGCAACGTTTCTGGTTACACGAAAGCTTTGCTGCTCCTGCTCCCATAAATCAGAATAGAGCCCAAACATAAAGGGAAAACAGCAAGCGAGGGAGACATTATTTGTTCCATGTCACGGGAAACTGAGAAAGCGAGAGATCTCTGACCCCTCGATCTGCCCCTCAAAGCCGGCTGTCACCAGTCATTCTACTCATCATCGTTTACGTCTAATTTTACACAGGTCCAACACCTTCTGTTCTCTTTCATCACGCCACGGGACCTACGAAATCTGTCAACCTTAACGAATACTGACAAGCTGGAGGGGTTACACACAAGTTCATGGTGAAAGGGGCAAGTGGAGAGAAAGAAGACTAGAAGATTGTCGAAAAACACATAGAGAGAGACTAACAAAACAAACTTACGAATTTAGGAAAAGAAGTTTTGGAGAACGGAAGATCTATCGTTTGTCTTTCAGTGGGTGACATGATAGACGTGCCAAGTGACCGCCGCTCCTCTCATTTCTTCATCAGTTTTTTTTTAAAGAATTGGGAACCCTTCATTTTTCACTGCTCAAATTATCGCGATCAACTATTGAAAAGTGAGGAGCTTCGTCCGATTTTCACAGAGGATTTGTTTTTTTTAGATTCGAAAGTTTCAAACATCAGTGAACTGTATTTTCTCTTAAAATCCAAAATATTGATTTTGTAGTCTCTAAGAGAGATAATTTGCCATTGAAGACACTTACTGGTGGGTTGGAAAGGAATAGTAATTGTGTGATAGTGCGTCCCATTTCAATATTCATGTGATCATTTAACCACAAAAATATGACTAAAATAGTATTATTCTCAGAATATCACCTACTCAATGTAGTATGTGTTAATGATCGCATACGCACTCTACCGTAAGCATTTTTTTACTTCATTGGCAATTAATACATTTAAACATTGAAATTTGTAAAATTGAATTTTTAAGCCAAACGAAGATCGTGACCTAAGTGAAAGTGCAAAAGTATTGTGCAAATTGGGACTTTAATAAAGCACTGATGATAATATGAACATGTACTTCCCTTTCCTTGTTTCTTTGGCCTCACTTCTCCTCTTGACTTCTGTTGTATTTCTCTTTTTCGCTCTAAATGCTAAGATTTTACGACTACTTTTGTTTCTTGTGCACTGGTAGGATCCACGGGATCGGGAATCTGTGTTGCATTGCACAATTCACAGGGTTGTCACTACTAATAACACTAGTTGCATCTGCGCGAATATTGCTAAGTAGCACAAGGTACACGCAGGTATACAGGTATGCAATTTCAGATGTTTTATAGGATGTTATGTTATTCTATGCCGTACATTCTAGGCTATACGTGCTCCTCTATGTTATTCACAATGGACTCGATACGCTCGTCCTCCATCTCTGCGCTATAGTGAGTTACAATAATCGGGAATGTAAAACTAGCCGGGATGTGTTGAGGTTAAATACACTACGCTCTATGCGTACACTACGCTCTATGCACAGTTCTGGGTGCAGGTTCGGTCCAGGGGGAGATCGGTAGGTGGCTCCAGGTTCGGTCCAGGGGGAGCTCGGTATCCTGCTCTAGGTACGGTTCAGGGGGACCTCGGTAGCCTTCCTCAGGAACGGTTCAGGGGGACCTCGGTGGCCTTCTTCAGGAACGGTCCAGGGGGCCTCGGTAACCTTCTTCAGGAACGGTTCAGGGGGAACTCGGTAGCTTGCTTGACGTTCGGTCCAGGGAGGAGGACTCGGTAGACGGCTCCAAGTACGGTCCAGGGAGAGTTTAGTATGTTGGGGAATGTTAATCTCTAGAAAGAGTACTGGCTTATTCCGCTGCAAAAAGGCTCGTGACGCTGAGAGCGATCGAAAAAAGTTGCCACTACGCCACTTCGTGGCTGTGGCAACTTTTTTCGATCGCTCTCAGCCTGACGAGCCTTTCTCAACGGAAACGCAGGATACCGAGTGTTGGATTCCCGGGCGTGTTCGAACACGTTTCCGACATCGCAAAACACTTTTCCTATGGTCCCCCACGCTCTGCGAATCAATTGGCAACTTTTTGAAATTTTCGATTTTTCATGTAAAAACGTGTTAGAAAACGTTCAGACACGTTTCCGACATAGCAAAACACTTTTCCTATGGTCCCCCACGCTCTGCGAATCAAGGGCATCTGACACTTGCGAATAATGCGGCAAACGTTTTGCCCGCGGCGGGATTCGAACCTGGGGGTCTCGGATTGTAAGTCAAGCGCGTAACCCACTTGGCTATGGATTTGGTCAATTAAATTTTGTAAAATGTGAAGGGGATTTTGGTCTGTTGTCGTATGCAAAAGGATCCGAGAAGAAAAAAGGATCCGATTTTGAAGCGATTTATTAGGAAGCTTCCGGATGCATGATTCCGGCCTCCAGAAGGGGGTCAGGGGCGAGAGAGTGCGCCAAAGTGAGAGAGTACCTCTCGATCCCCCTTGCTCTCTCGTTTCAAACCCCTTCCTGCGAGATTTGCCGGCATGTTGAATGATTCCGAGCGAAATGTACGAAAATTTCGTGAAATGGTGTGAAATCGAGTGAAATCAATCGATATTCACTTCGAAAAACGGCAAAAGATGCTCAAATGTGAATCTCGTTACTTAAAAACGTGTTTGGACCACTTTTACGCTTGCAAAAAATGCGGCAAAAGACTATGCACCGGCGGGGATCGAACCTGAGACCCTCGGATTTGAATTCAAGCTCGCTACCGACTTGGCCATCAAATTATCGATTTTTTGTAAATAAATTTTGAAATGTTTTCTGATGGGTTATCGTATGCAAAAGGATCTGAGAAGATTGCTTGAGTTTGAAGCGATTTATAGCGAAAAAACGAAAAATTTGTCCGTCACGCGGAAGGAAAAAAAAACACCAACAGACAGACATTTCAATTCCCTAGTAGTGGAGGAATGATCATTTCAGAGTATGATTCTTTGGCGGAACACTTTCGGATATCTTTCATATGGAGTGCTGCAAGGCTACGAAGCAGTCTGTCTTCATTTAGTAATCAATTCTCAGTGCTTCCCGCTCCTTTCGCTCATCAGCTACTTCCGATACGCGCAAATTTCACGGTTTGATACCTATCTTCCAATAATTATATGATTAGTGAATGATTAGTTCTTCGGCACTGGAGACGTTGTCAAGTCGCTTTGCCGTGCTCCTCATCTCATTATACATGTCTGTTAATGCGCTTATCAACTATTCCATTCCTGCTCTGCTCTTGCAACCAGACGCCGACACCGTGGACCAAGTAGCCGACGTTATCAATCACGTGCGAACATTCACACATCGTACTTTTTCTTGTTTCAGCGTTGCCAAGTAATCCATCAAACTCACTTACAGGAATTGGAAATGGGCCGTGACTTCGGCTATGGAATGATCATGGCAACTTACTGGGTGAGTGAGTTAGTAAATGGCGGAAGAAAATCGGAAATCTCCTTTTGGAAGGCATTTTAGAAATCTCACCATTTATTGGAAGGCCATAAATAGTTACTATTTATAGCCTTCCTATAAATTATGAGATAAATGATTATGTATTGTCTTCGAAAGTTCCGAAAGTACGAGCAATCAGAAAAGAGTTTTAAAAAACACAGAAGAAGAAAAAGCAAATTTATCGGTCTCATGTGGTTTGAAAATCTGAATCGGGAAAGTGCTGAAAACTGGGAAAGTGCTACCATAAAAATTTCAAAACTATTACTTTTCTGGAATTTAATTTATGGGCGTTTATCGGCATTTTTTCTCGAACTTTTTCAATTCAGCTTTTACGGAAAAAAACAACGCCACATCAGCCTTAACCTTTAAAGCATATGTTACAGTAGAGTGCGAAATGTGAGACCGCGTCCTCTTCATTTTACTCACTCTCTAGACCGGTCGATAGACGAGAGAGTGTGTGAAATGAAGAGACTGTGGTCTCACATTTCGCACTCTATTTTACAGGTCAAAAGCACATTCGAAGATCCCAAATGGAAACCGATCCTCGCGCTTTTCCTACTTCACGCTACATTCTACTGTCACCTTATTTTCAACTTGGTATTCAGCCACCTTGCGAATCAACTGCTCTGGTATGATTACATGTTGTCCGGAACAAATGTGTTTGTTGCGCAGCCCGAAAACGCAGCAGTCTGTCAGTCCTCTGCACCGCTCGAATCAAATAAGACGTGGCAGGCACATCTGGATTCAAGTTTGGCTGAGATGTGTTTATGTTGTATACTGCTGGACTTCAGTTTGCGATTGACGCCATGTTTATCATTGCCATTCGACTTTCGTTCGCGACCATTCCTTTCTTCGTTAGCGTCGGTGACGAATCGTCTCTGATCGCAGCGATTGGAAACGCGTGCGTATACGGTATTCCCCTGCGACCGCTCATAGCAAATCTTGCGACACTCTGCTACGTAAAGGTTTGCCAACGATCAGGCAACATTTTTCACAGTAAACTTTAGGAGTTCCGAGGAAGCTTGTTGGGCATCGTGAAGCAAAGGCGAAAGAGCATTGTTGGAGTATCAGCGGAAATTGTTTCGTACGCTAATTGAAATTTGAATATTTCATCTATCGTTTCAAATATACTGCCTGTGAACCCCAATTGCGCGACATGGACTATTGTGCATATTGCAAGAAATATTAGGATAATCCTAAATCCAAAATTTGGAATACCTTTTGAATCCTTTATCGTTCCATTAATTGCTGTCGAATCCTTCTTGGTTTTAATAAATAAAGTTTCACAAGCTGGGTGTTAGTCGTATAATTGGGAGAATGAAGTTGATGCATGGAATCCACCCACACGTATATCTTCGAAAATATGCATTCGCAAAACAGAGATACGAAGAAAGCGTATAATGGAACAAAGGCAATGTTGTTTTCATGAACTTGAGTAGGAATACAAGATTCATCAAGTTCACTAGCTCTATCACCCTCGCTTTTCCTTCCCTTCACTGATCTCTCCCACACATATTTCATGGATGGTCGTCCTATTTTGAATTTAGTGTGCACTGGTAGGCTCCCTCTTTACGAGCTTCGAGTAATGCTTTCTACAGGACTATCACTACTCACAACATGCGTTCTCGTAGCAGGAATTTTCCTGCACCATTCTGCATACTTTCACGTGTACATGTACATGTTTTTCTGAATCAATCAATAATATTATCTGCAGAATCTACTTACTACTTTTTGTCGTTCACAACGGAATAGACAGCGTAGTCCATCAACTATGTAATGTGGTAAGGAAGGCTCTATTTTCTGTGCGTTTAGAGAAAACAACATTTTAGACAATATTCATTTGGCGCAATTCGTTCGGATGCATAGCGGATGGTGTGCTAGAAGGACCGAGAGCCGCCGGATTCTATCTTGTCGTCAATTCTCAGTGTTTCCCGCTACTTTCACTAGCTAGTTACTACAGATACTCACAAATTACGCGGTAAGGAACACGTTAAACAGTATTATCTATGTTTCACTTTTTTCCAATTTCCTTGTTCATTTTATTATTATTTCAGCATGCAAATGGTGTGTCGTTGTAAAAAACACTCAGCTCTTCTTCTCTTCATGAACTACTCTCGAATCGTTATGCTCTTCTCCCGATTGCCTTAAAGTTACCGGGAATCCACGGAATAATTTTGAATTCGCGGTATTCCCTGATGATCAATGGCGAGCGTCGCGTGTCGCGTCGCGGTCTTTTTTGAAAGCTCTTTTTTCTCATTCGATCTTTTCGTTACATAAATTCTAATGCGACAATAAATTTCAATTAATATTACCTGCAATACTCTTTCAAGCGGACGGAGACACCGTTGATCAAGTGTCCGATGCACTTTACAGTGTAATTTAGAAAGAAATTCATTTTATGTATGTCGATATTTGTAAAGTACAGAAATCATTAATTTCTATAGGTATGCAGTACAAAGTGTGTCGTACCCGCTTTTATGTTTACTCACGGCAGAGATGGCACTCAAAGTTGTAAGTTGAAACTCATGTATATTCCTAGTTTTAAATTTGCAGACATTTGACACGAGGCGCGAATACGGCTACGGAATGACGATTGCAACATACTGGGTAAGTTCGAGAGTTCAACGGGAAATATCGAGAAAATCTTTCAAATGATCATGTGTCACACGAAATGACACAACGTGTAATCCGACACCACGACCTCTTCTGAACTGAATATGTAGTTGTCTCATATTTCGCAATCAATCTTACAGCGCAGAGGGACATTCGTGTCGCCGAAATGGAATCCGATCATTGGTCTTTTACTTCTTAATGCAACATTCTTCTTCCACCTCATTTTCAAGGGGACGATTAGCTACCTAGTGCGGCGATACACGCAGTGAGAATTCACTTATTCCGTATGCAGTACTTCATCGCTATGATATGCACTGGAAATGATTATTCTAAATATGTCTGCATCTGAAATAATGGAGAACAAAGGTTCCGTTCCGGTTCGTCCCGGTTCAATCCTTTGTTCTTCCTCTCATTCCGGCTTTTCGACTGACCACGTCTAATACACATTTTATTTCGAGTATGTTTTGGGCAATTGTAAGGCGATAGCGTTCGATAATGTTCAGAAATAGCATCAACATTTTGTTAATGTAATTTAATAAATCACTTTGGCAGTGCTAAAACGAGACAGACTATCAGTTCCCTGCAGTTGTCAAGTCAGCGACGGCAGGGCAGACTTGTTTGGATTCAGGTTAGTTTTCAAAAAAAAAATTCCTTTTGGAATCTCGCTTCTTCAGTTTGCCACCATTACAATAACACGTCGCTGGTCGATTATCGCTCACAACAGTTCCCTTCTTCTTGAGCGTCACTCACAATTATCCTATTCTCAATGTGCTCGTCTACCTTACCTTCCATGGTATACCACTACGACCAGTCGTCTCGAACCTCGTACTACTGTGCTTTGTCAAGGTATGCCTAAATTCGTTTAGAAACCACAATCATTCTTATAATTGATCTCACGAATACCGGAACAGTCTTGTGGATTTCGTCTTGCAAATCTATCGTTTGTCAAGCAACCCTCCAGAATGCGGAAAGTGAGCCGACTAGACACATTTTTGAACGGGATCCTCGGAACGATTGGGAGGCCCAGCCATCCAGCTTAAATTCTTTCAATTTCGGTGGGCAATTTAACATTCAAATGACTGTTAAAAATTACCGAGAAATCAGAAATTGTGCAACTGATTAATGCAACTGATTCTGTAAACCCAGGGGAAAAATTGAGCGCAGAGATGATAGAGAAAATGGAGATCTCTTCCAAACAGAAAACCATAGTCAATATTCATGTTACAGACAGAACGCTCGCCATAATCGAGAGGTTTTGGCGGCAAATTTGGCCACCGGAGAAGACCTACACGTTGTGCATTAAGCTGCAATACAGACGGCATGACAAGGATGCTGAACCAAATTATTATACTACAAAATGCATAAAAGTGATATATTCTAGTTTAAACACATACACATAACTCGATCTATCGGGGTGCCACTCCAGCAATCTCAGCTCTCTTAAACAGTCAAATAGAGGAACTCCACGTAATCAGTTTCCATATCTGTAGTAGAGATTATGCACGGATGAGACCCATTGGGAATAATCATCTATTGCTATGTGTATGTGTCGACTGGTCTTTGCTTCACTCCACGATCCCTCTCCCATTTCAGAGCACAAATTGGGAAGTCTT
Source organism: Pristionchus fissidentatus (assembly GCA_036245785.1). NCBI lineage: Eukaryota > Metazoa > Nematoda > Chromadorea > Rhabditida > Neodiplogasteridae > Pristionchus > Pristionchus fissidentatus. The sequence continues at coordinate 4,468,415 of BTSY01000004.1, read as the reverse complement.
ATTGCACGTGATGTATTGTGCAAGTTTCTAACTAGAAGTGGGAAAAGGAGAGACGTATTCTTTTTCAGTGACTATGTTGTAGATATGCGTATGTTCCCTTACAAGGTGCGAGTATTACTGAGCGTCAACCGTTGCAGCATTTGAAGAAAGCGTAGACTTGCAGAAGCAAACGTGACTCAGAGGGTATTAGCAAGAAGGACAACGGTGAAACGGTAACACATCTAAGAGTACATCAATGCGTTCGCGTAGGAACCGCCACCCTGCCGTACAGCGAAAAAGTGACTTGATGAGTATTGTACATATTCTGATAGCCCTTGGTGAGCTTGAACGATTTCCGTTTTGCTCATGATCTATCTATAGTGTCATTAAGGCGGCATAATCCATTTTCAGGCAGAGGAATAGTAAGTAATCATTGTGAGCTTTTATCATGATCGAGTGTTGGAAAGCAGAATTTGCGAGCTTTTTTTCCAAAGTGACCTATGAAATAAACTTGCATTCGTGAATTGTCCATTTAAGTTTGTATGATATATATTTCACTTGTTTTAACATTCATACATTTATTATAACATGTAAGCAACATTCAAAAGCCATATTTAACATGCATTATTATGTGTGCATACCTTGAGTCAAAGGATTTGTATTTGCATCCAACCGTGCTGATTCGATCTGCCAAGGTTCCTCCTTATCCTCCACTCAGCCTCCCCCGCAAAATGATTGGCTTTGGTCTATGCTGCGAGACTACTCACATCTCTCTCACTATGCGCGAGCTCTCTTTAGAACCTGTAAGCAAACATCTCTTATCTCTCTCTCTCCCACGTAGTCCGACTTTCACTTCTTCTAGCTAACTGTTGAAAGGTCGCAATTTTAGTAGTGTGATTGCGGGGGAGAGTGAAAGTGTGCGCATATCGGCGAGACAGTTCCTTTGCCCCCTCCCAATGTTCGAAATAATATATTTATCGAGTTATGTACTAATAAGTGCAATGATGTTAGGCTAAAATAAACTGCTGCAAACACGAAATACGATGTTGCATAAAACGAATTCATGATGTGGTATTCTGAGGGTAGCTCTAATGCAAAGATCAGGACTAACCCGTCAGCCCGACATGTTCAAATTAAATTGGCCGTCCTTAAAAGGTGTTGAGGGGGTTGGCAAGTTGTAAACTATCGTGAGAGGGGAGAACAACCAGCGTAAATCCCGCCCAATAGAGTGGGTTGGTTAGCATTTGATCAGGAAGAGAGTCGCTTACTCATTTAACCGTTTTTACGATGAAATGTTCATATTTCGTTACACGTGATATAATATTATTTTTGTAGATAAATGTATTACGATTCCGAAATATCTCGAATCGAATCCATAGGAGGATGGAAGCGATGTCTAGTTAGAGTGAGTATACATCACTTGCCCGTTCGTCCTTTTTATGCTATTATTAAAACTTTACAGTGGACTCCTATTATCTTCTGCGGATGCTTGCTGATATTTCTCGTTCTCATCGAACATGCCCAGGTATACTACTAATGAGTCATTCACCATACATTCGCTTTCAGATTACCCAAAACATGAAAACTCAAGATGATATTCTCACTCAAATTATGCTGTATCCATACGGTGAGAACTCAAAACATAAATAATGGAGAGGAAATGCAAAGAGATAATGAAAAACAGTTCGTCTATTGGAAAGTGAAAGTCGCAAAAAAAAATTTTTTTTTTAAATAAAGGAGGAACCTTCATAAAAAAAGTGATGGACCGCGGAATATATAATAGCATCTGCTTTTTACAATTTTAATGTTATTTTTACTAGATTCAAATGAGATTGCCGGAGCTATAAATTGTTTCTGGCCCACACTAACCGAAGACGATTTCGATGAACTCGACCCAATGGAGAAATTTGCGTTGGTGAAATTGCAAATTCATCTTGTCGTTTACGATTTCGGTCACAATCATATTTTGCAGATCAATAGAATGCATTCCTCGGTTCCGCAATTTCTTCTCTTTTCACAATAGCGGCATTCTCATCCCGCAAGTAGTCAACCACAATTTCACGGATGTAGAGTAAGTGTGCTCACGGATTTTTTGATAATATATGTTTGCAGGCATGACGCAAAGGTTTTCATGCATTTAGATCTCTTCTCACAGTTCATTTCCACCTTTTCAGATGCAATTATCGATCTAACGACGATCCTGCAAAGACGACGCATTCGGTTCGTGGAATACCATGGCCTGTTCAGAAAATAAACCTTTTTTTCAAATTCGTCAGCTTTCTACGGAAGGCCCTACTTTCATTATCGGGTCGAAGAAAATATTCGTTGAATGTCTCAAGGACGGGTCGTTAGTCTATTCAGCGAAGTTTTTCAATTTCGCCGCCCAACCAAAATTAGTGAGTGTCTTTGTAGCGACCTAAATCATGACAAATTATATTCCAGGCTAAGGACAAGCGCACCACGCCGGACGCAGTAAGTTCACCTGCGTTTGACGTTTTTCTATTGATTTTCAGGGTCAAAGGTTGCAATCAAATTCAATGAGGAGTAGTTCTGCATATGAACTCACACTGGGAAAAATGCACAGGGGGACATAGAGGAGATAATATCCTGTTTGTGGTAATAGTGTGACTTTGCAAGAGGCACACCAACAAACGACTACATGAGGGGACTTTGTGCCCATATCCTACAATGTAGTCTTATCAACTGTTTTCGTAGGGTGTTGTAGAGACTATTTTGGACATGGGTAATACAAATTCACAAACTCTCGTCCGAAATAATAAATAGCAAATTAAATGCCGAGGTATAGACATAAATTACCCAGTCCATTTCGTGTGCGTGTAATTTATAAGGCACAATTATAATTTTTAAAAAAATATATTGGAAGACTCGTCTATCCCTCTCCATCATCTCTCTCGACTCGGTTTCCCTGGCTGAATTCCATCGTCTAATGCCTCTTTCATCCCGATACATGAAATATCTCGGATTCGTTGTTAGCGAGATGTACAATAAGGTAAGCGTGTTCAAAAATATAAAAGAGAAAATGTTTTTTTCAGAACAGCCTAAACGAAACTGTGCATGATATGCTCGTTAGTGACTCCAAGTCAATTTGGGAAATGATGAGAGGTTCGTTAGAAATACGACGTTCTGGCAAAAGCCAATTCGAGATGAGACCGTCGCCTTCTACATAGGGTTGGCCTCGTGAGAGAGAAAATGAAAATCTCGAAATGGATAATTCAGTTATCTCTCATTTTCGAGAACAATGGATCGATTTTCGAGATTCTCGTTTCTCGAAACTATATCGAAATCCGCTTTTGGCGGTAGAACAATGGAAAAAAGGGAGAAATGAGAGGGAAAATAAAGCGAATTCATTTTTCTCATTTCTTCTCACTCATTTTCGAGAATCTCGAAATCAATTTCGAAATTCCCATTCGAGATCATTTCACAATTTTCGAGAAAAATATCGGTCATTTTTCTCGCGAAGCAAAACCCTACTTGTACATGATATTTTCGCACGCTCTAACGGCCTGCCGTAATTAGCATTGACACGGCAGAAAATCGTGAGAAAGATAAAACTTCTCGCACAATAAATAATAAGTTCATATTACAGAAAGAGGCTGCATCACCTACATGAGCGAGGGTCACTCGAACGCGAGCGTAGACTATTCATCTCTTGACTTTTTCTCCGACGATAAATTTGAAGAAGAGGAAGAAAACATGTGCAGTGATGAGGGGAAATCGACAGCGATAGAGCAGTTAACAACACTTGAAACATTTCAACTCCGCTATGGAAAGATGTGTCATTTCGCGTTCCAGTCGATCCACGGATTCAGAGAATTGAAGAGCCGCGGTGCGTTTTTTCCCTTTCTTCTATCTTGCGATATTCTAGTTTATTAGCATACTCTGGCATTTCGTGTACCTCTTGTTCCCGGGAACACTTTCGTGTGCCCGGGTACAACAGTCACCAGGTTCAATGCGAAAATATCACAAAATTACAATTCTCTTGTGCATGTATCAGCCCAAACAGCACTTGATGTTGCACACCTTGACCAATTTCGATTTCTTTAGTTTCTGGTAAAAATAAATCAAGAAAAGAGGTACATCAAGTTCACGACCCGGTACAAGAAATTCTTGAGTGTATGTTGTATTCAGGCAAAGGATCAACACGTTGGTTCAGTCGTCTGGCTGCATTGGACACGCAATTGAGGTAGGGTTCAATCACACATGGGTTCCCATATTGGAAGTATTGGAAATGAACTCGCCATCTTCTCTCTCCATTTCACCTACTCTCTCACACGCGGTCTGCGTTCCTTTGTTCTCCACATTTCCCCTTTCCAATAGTTTCCAATAAGGGAACCTTACACATAATTCCAACCCTACAGAAAGGTGTCAGGGTGAGAGAGAGTGTGCACAATTTAGATAGTCCGGCTCGTTTTGCTCTCTCACTCCCCTTTTTGTAGGTTTGACCGGCCTGTTGAATTATGTGGCATTAGAGCCGTGAGCGGAACTTTGGAACATTCAGATCGACACTCGAGCGGCTCGTGGCAAACGGCATTGCCAAAACAACAGCAATTGTGATAATGGGCGACCTGGGAAACAAACACAATGCGGTGAGATCAAACTTGCCATTGTAAAAATAACTTCCACGAATGCTTTCACCGAGAAATGTCAAATCCACTGTTGACTCTCTCTCTATTTTCTTTCCTCGATTAAAAAAAAGTTAAATACTGTTTGTCTTTTAAAGTCCATTTCTCTTTTACGCGCGAAATCATAACGCTGACAATGATTTTGCCTCTTGAGGATACGCACGCCGGTCGAATAATGCAATCGACGCCGCTATTCTCCATTCGAATGCCACACGAATTTAGAGCGAAGCATAGCAACTACGCAGCCAATCTCTACAGCAATCGGAAGAGGTATCTCTATTTTCCGATTACCGATGATCGTCTCACGGGATTTGCCTCCGCTAAGTAGGAACTCAGTTCGCGATGATAATTAAGAAATTAGTAAAAAACATATTTAGACTCGCCAGCAACAGTGATATTTCCGAGACTTTGATGCACATTGCCAGAGGATTCGACAATGAGAGACATAAAGAATCGAAGTATGCTGACAAACGTATGTTCAAGCTGATGGTGCGCTATCTGAGGAGCTGCAGACGGTCTAGACCAGTGAGAAGGCACCATTAGAGACTCATAGAAGCTGTAAATAGCTGACAATCTCACCTCATTTAATGTTGTGAATAGCTGACAATCTCCTCATTAAATGCTGTGAATAACTGACAATCTCACCTCATTTAATGCTGTGAATAGCTGACAATCTCCTCATTTAATGCTGTGAATAGCTGACAATCTCACCTCATTTAATGCTGTGAATAGCTGACAGTCTCCTCATTTAATGCTGTGAACAGCTGACAATCTCCTCATTTAAAGCTGTGAATAGCTGACAATCTCCTCATTTAATGCTGTGAATAGCTGACAATCTCACCTCAGATCTGTCCAATTTCCGCCCGTCTTCTCTCTTCGCTAATACGTTCAATGTGTGGCGTCGTTGCGGATTGATTGGCATCGACGATTCAACCTGTCAATGTCTTCAGCAGAGAAAAACACATAGCCAATCGATACTTCGGTGTGTCCGAACATTGTTATTATATTACTTTTACGCTTCTTTTTTCTCTAGTTTCTCTAATTTCTTATTCGCACCCGCCACTTTCAGGATTTTCCCGTATCATAAACATTCGTCTCCTTGAAAATGGAGAAACATTCCAGAGACTCTCCTCAACACGCGGCAGTGAAAAAGTTGATGATGGCCGAAATGAGCGAACTTCCATGCATCGAATTTGTGAACGATATCAAAGACGTGAGTTTAAATGATGGGAAAACAGCAATATTATGATGTTTCAGAGCCCGATTATCCAAGTCTTCCAACCTCGTCTTATCTCAGCATCGAACAAGTGAGAATGTTCCGCGACATTTCAAAAGTAGGATAGACATTTCAGAAAGCGGATGGTCAATGGAACAACTACTAGAGGAGAGGTGGAGTATCTGCGACTCGATCTGGAGGTTAGAATCGTTATACATTTTCCCAAAACATTTTTTTTAAAACTTTTAGGTTGTTGTTCGTCGTCAACCATTTCTGGAATTTTGGAAAATGAAAGTAAGAGGACACTTGCGACATGACGTCAGAAGGGACAAGTACGTTTCATTTCCTTAACAAAAAATCATTCATAAAATGACGCGACGGTTTTGCTACATAAGTGTCGTTCTTTAATTCGTAAATTCCTAAACAATATTAAATGTATGAATAAATAATTAAATTTGTGAATTTTAAATTCAATTCTTCCTTCTCAGATACCAACTCATCGGCGAAATTGCTATAATTGAGAACCCGGTTGCTGATTGTACGGTAAACGGTAAACGGATCAAAGGAGTTCACTCATTTCTTCCGTTCAGGCCCGTAACATCCGCGACTTTTGCCAGCTTTGTACCGTCCATGGTCTCGATTACCCACTGACTAAAGATATACATGAGATAGAGGGAGACGCAAGTCTTCTCACTGCTTTTACTCTTTCATAGAAGAGCTATCTTTGATAGATGATTGAGGAAACTAACTATTAGACTGTCCCAACACATGTATTTATTGGTTATAATAGTTGTCGTAATGGAGACGCGTGCATCAACGTGGAAATCATAATATGACATAAGAGAGGAATCGCGAGAAAATCGAGCATATCCGGGATAGCGGGGACGTAGAAATTTTATGATTTTTAATTTGGCGGAAATATGGCCTAAGGTATTTCAAACCTTCCTCTATCGAATGGCGTTTTCAGAATTTCGATAAAAAATTTCGCAATCGCGTGAAACACAAACAAACCTGGTGACTCAGCGAAAAAATTTAGAGAGTGGCATGTTTGAAAAATCATAACATGCTTCAAAATGTAGATAGCGACTCGTTCTTTTTTGAGTTAGATAGGGAATCACCCTGACTACAAACAACAACTATTGAACTCATTCCTGGCTGATGCACCGGTGCGGAGCGGTCACTTTTGTAAATATTGATTAATTTTCTTAAAACTAAAAAAGCAATGGGTTTTGTGCTTTTTATTATAGTCACTGTGTGTACTATTTAAAACCAAGAAATGGGCCAAATCCACACCGAACTTTTAAAGACGCCCACCATTACGTGGGACCGGCCAATGACATCTCATGGCCAAATTGTTGGAATCATTCAAGTTAGTGATGAAAATATTCGTAAATGAGCTAAAAACAATATTCCTTTTAGTTTTGAGACGATTCTTTTTCGGTATTTTTTAAGAAAAAAATTTCAAAAAATTTCGACTAAAATTTTTTTTCATCAAAAATGCGGTTCAATTAAGCGCTAGTGTGTCAAATCTATATCCATATAATAAGTTTTGATAGTTCCACATTGATTTACTCGTATTTCAATGTTTTTTGAGCTTTAAATGGGTTATTTCTGTCTGCATATTCAGTAATCGAGATCGACATTTCAAATTGGCCATATTCTGACGCTAATTGGTAAGGAGTTTCCTCATAATTCCTCAAACATTTTCCTTTTTGAAAGTGAATGGCTATCTGGTCGTACAAAATAACTACGGCGCTTAGAAAACCGTTTATGCGCAAAATCCCGCACGCTCTGCTTCTCTACCACTCTCTCACTTCCGCGCAGTCTCTAGCCAGGTTCGACGACCGAGCCGGGCATAAATCTTTTGCCAGAGCTCGGTGTAAATGAAACGAAGTATATTGTGCAGACAAATAAGCGTTCGGACTTTGAGAAGTACCGGCAAAAGATTTATGCCCGGCTCGGGCGCCGGACCAGGCGAGAGAGTGCGCGGAAGTGAGAGAGTGGTAGAGAAGCAGAGCGTGCGGGATTTTGCGCATGAACGGTTTTCTAAGCGCCGTAGTTATTTTGTACGACTAGATAGCCATTCACTTTCAAAAAGGGAAATGTTTGAGGCATTATAAGGAAACTCCTCACCAAGTAGCGACAGAATAGGACCAATTTAAAATGTCGATCTCGATTACTGAATATGCAGACAGAAATAACCCATTTAAAGATCAACAAACATTGAAATACGAGTAAATCAATGTGGAACTATCAAAACTTATTATATGGATATAGATTTGACACACTAGCGCTTAATTGAACCGCATTTTTGACGAAAAAAAAATTTTAGTCAAAATTTTTTTTTTTAAAAATACCGAAAAAGAATCGTCTCAAAACTAATAGGAATATTGTTTTTAGCTAATTTACGATTATTTTCACCACTAACTTGAATGATTCCAACAATTTGGCCATGGGATGTCATTGGCCGGTCCCACATAATGGTGGGCGTCTTTAAAAGTTCTGTACAGATTTGGCCCATTTCTTGGTTTTAAATAGTGCACACAGTGACTATAATAAAAAGCAACAAAACCCATTGCTTTTTTCAGTTTTAAGAAAATTAATCAAATTTTTATGAAAGTGACCGCTCCGCACCGGTGCATCAGCCAGGAATGAGTTCAATAGTTGTTTTTTGTAGTCAGGGTGATTCCCTATCTAACTCAAAAAAGAACGAGTCGCTATCTACATTTTGAAGCATGTTATGATTTTTCAAACATGCCACTCTCTAAATTTTTTCGCTGAGTCACCAGGTTTGTTTGTGTTTCACGCGATTGCGAAATTTTTTTATCGAAATTCTGACAACGCCATTCGATAGAGGGATGTTCGAAATACCTTAGGCCATATTTTCAGCCAAATTGAAAATCATAAATTTCTACGTCCCAGCCATGCTCGAGTTTCTCGCGATTCCTCTCATAATATTATGTTTTCAAAAATTAATATTTTGTTTATTCCTATTATCTATCTATGTCATTGCTTTAAAAAACGAAATAAAGCGTTAAATGGTCCCTTTTTTTCCAAAAAAATCGATTTTTTGTAGTCTGAAGAGCTAATTTGCGATTGACTAGCCGGATGTGTTGAGGTTAAATACACTACGCTCTATGCGTACACTACGCTCAATGCACAGTTCTGGGTAAACGTTCGGTTCAGGGGAGATCGGTAGCTGGCTCCAGGTTCGGTCCAGGGGGGAACTTGATAGCCTGCTCCAGGTACAGTCCAGGGGGAGCTAAGTAACCTACTTAAGATTCGGTCCAGGAGGACCTTGGTGGCCTTCTTCAGGCACGGTTCAGGGGAACTCGGTAGCTTGCTTGAGGTTCGGTCCAGGGAGGAGGACTCGGTAGTCGGCTCCAAGTACGGTCCAGGGGGAGTTTAGTATGTTGGGGAATGTTAATCTCTAGAAAGAGTTCTGGCTTATTCCATTTCAAAAGGCTCGTGAGGCTGAGAGCGATCGAATAAAGTTGCCACGGAGCCACGAAGTGGCGTAGCCTTTCTTAACGGAAACGCAGGATACCGTGTGTTGATTTCCCGGGCGTGTTCGAACACGTTTCCGACATCGCAAAACACTTTTCCTGTGTTCCCTCACGTTCTGCGAATCAATTGGCAACTTTTCGAAATTTTCGATTTTTCTTGTTAAAACTCGGCAAAACAGGTGAAATCGTGTTCCACGTTACTTAAGAACGTGCTGAAAGGGCTTCTGACACTTGCGAAAAATGCGGCAAACGTTTTGCTCGCGGCGGGGTTCGAACCTGGGGGTCTCGATTTGAAAGTCAAGCGCGTAACCCACTTGGCTATGGATTTGGTCAATTACATTTTGTAAAATTTGAAGGGGATTTTGGTCTGTTGTCGTATCCGAGAAGATAGAGCGATTTTGAAGCACTTTATGAAGCTTCCCGAAACACGATTCCGAGTCTCCAGAAAGGGGTCAGGGGCGAGATAGTCTGCCAAAGTGAGAAAATCCCTCTTGATTTCCCTTTTTCTCTCGTTTTAAACTCCTTCCTGCGAAGTTTGCCAGCATGTGGAATGATTTGGAACGAAATGTACGAAAATTTCGTGAAATTGAGTGAAATCAAGTGAAATCAATCGATATTTCGCTTCGAAACTCGGCAAAAGATGCTCAAATGTGAATCTCGTTACGCAAAAATGGGTTTGGGCCACATTTGACACTTGCAAAAAATGCGGCAAAGACTATGCACCGGCGGGGATTGAACCTGAGACCCTCGGATTTCTAGTCGAGCTCGCTACCGACTTGGCCATGAAATTATCGATTTTTCAAATATTAATTTCGATGTGTTTCGTCGTTGCCTATCACATGCAAAAGGATGTGAGAAGATTGCTAAACTTTGAAAAGAGTTATAGCGGAAAAACGGAAAAACGTCCTCACGCGGAAGGAAAAAAATAAAACCAACACACAAACAGACAGACATTTCGATTCCCTAGTAGTGGAGGAAATTTTCACAGTCGTGTGCTATAAAAGAACAGGAAATGTGTGAATGTCCGCTAGCCCTATTTCGATGATCATTAGATCACCGTCTGATGACGACAATAGTAGAACTCTCAGAAAATCACGTAGACTATGTAGCAGTAGTATGTGTGAATGGTCTAATACTGAATTTACCGTAATGATTGCTTCGTCAGAAATACTGTCTAGCTTCAGTTTAAATAAAGAAATATATTTGTCAAGCATTTTACTACATTTTCTCGAATAAAGATGTGAACAGAGTGAAATTGCACAGGATTTTGCAAATCTCGAATTCAACCATGCGAAGATGATATTGTGCACTTCCCACAAAAGATTCATTGCTCTAACGTGGCTACTGCGTACTGCTTAACTTCCGTCGATTTCTCTCCTTCATGCTCAGATTTTACGACTATTTCTACTTTGTATGCAGTGGTAGGATCGACTTTGAAAGAATTTGTCTTAATCACAATTTCGTCGGCAGGAGTGTCATTGCTAACAACACTTCTGGTTTCAGTGGGAATTTTGCTAAGCAGCACTCGGCACTTACAGATTTTCAGGTATGCAATTTCAAAAATATATTACTGGATATATCGGCATATTAGCTCATTTTAGTCATTCCAGTTCACTTATTTCAGGCTTTACATACTCCTCTATGTCATTCACAATGGATTCGACACTATCGTCCTTTATCTCTGTTCCATTGTGAGTTGGTTTTTTGACAATTGAAATATTCCTTTAAGGGTATGATTCTCTGGCGAAACACACTCGGATTTGTTGCATGCGGAGTACTACAAGGCGCGGAGGCTCTCGGTCTTCATTTCGTAATCAATTCACAGTGTTTTCCGCTACTGTCACTTATCAGTTTCTACAGATATGCCCAATTAGTGCGGTTCGGTTTCCTATATTTAATTAAATAATTAGTTACTGATCAGTTGTACGGTATTGGAGACATTGTCGAGTCGTTTCGCCCTTGTATTCGTCGCATTTTATCTGTCTGTGAATGCGCTTATCAACTATACCATCCCTGCTCTGCTTTTCCAGCCAGATGCCGATACCGTCGACCAAGTAGCAGACGTTATCAATCACGTGCGCCATTTATACGGTTTTCTCTTGTTTCGGCGATGCCATAATGTCTATATAATATGATATAATTGGAACTTAGTTTATTTACTTATTTAAGTATTTAAGTTATTTAAGTTTATTTACAGGTGTTGGAAAAGGGTCGAGACTACGGCTATGGAATGGCAATGGCAACGTACTGGGTGAGTGGGTGTGAAAACAATGAACTATAAGCGGAAAATAAGTTTTCTTTCTCTAAGCGCTATTAATCACGCTGGAAATTGGAAAGTAAAAGAAATTAGAGACGTTTCAAAAACCAGTACATAACTCATAACAAAAGTATTTTTAATGATGATCTCAACAATGTTTCGAAACATGTTTTACAGCTCCACGGCACGTTTGAAGATCCGAAGTGGAGGCCTATCCTGGGGCTTTTCCTTCTTCACGCTTCCTTTTACTGCCACCTCATTTTCAACGTTACCCTCGCCTATCGTGCGAATCAACGGCTCTGGTAAGAATAAATTTTTTTCGAAAATCAAAACATTTTGCGCAGTCCAAAAACTCAGCAGACCATGAGCTCTCGGCAACGCTCGAATCAGCTTCAACGTGGCCGACTTATCTGGATTCTAGTTTTGTTGATGTGGACACCTTTCATGCAATAATGAACTTTTAGTTTGCGATTGATGCACTTTCTATCATTGCCATTCGCCTTTCGTTCGCGACCATTCCCTTTTTTGTTAGTATCAATGACGAATCTTCGATTATCGACGTGATGGGAAACGCGTGCATTTACGGCATTCCGCTGCGACCGCTCATAGCGAATGTTGCGATCCTCTGCTACGTTAAGGTTTGCCGGCTTGCTCGGAGAATTTATAGTATTTTTCGACTTACAGGAGTTCCGCAGCAGCCTTGTGAGCGTCGTTACTAAAAGACGGAAGAGCATTGTTAGAATCACACCAGATATCGCATCAAACCACTCCCTGACCGCGATTTGACTTATTATATTTTTTTTGTTTTTCTAAGCTTTTTCGACCGCTTGAACTGCATGGATAAAATTTATTCAATGAAGGCTCTACAAAATATTATATTATCAAAATTGTACGATACAAAATAGGATAAGTATATTATTATTAAAAGACAGGTACGGAAAATAGGCTAACAATTAGGAAGATGAAGCGGATGTTTGGAAATCCTCCCACACACTTGTATTCGAAAGAAGACACGAAGAAAGCGTATAATGGAACAAAGGCAATGTTGTTTTCATGAACTTGAGTGGGAATACAAGAATCATCAAGTTCATTATTTATATCACCTTTACTTTCATTTCCTATTTCACGTTTCTGTCGAACATTCTATATGGACGGACCTATGTTAAATTTGGTGTGCAGTGGTAGGCTCACTCTACGCAAGTTCCGATCAAAACTCCTATTCAGGACTATCACTTCTCACAACATTCGTTCTCGTAGCAGCGATTTTCCTTCGCCATTCTGGCTACTTTCACGTCTACAGGTACATTATTGCTTCGAATCATCTATCAATAGCATTTATAACAAAAATTTTAAGTAATAATACAAATACAGAATTTACTTGCTGATTTTCGTCCTCCACAATGGACTCGACAGCGTCGTTCATCAGCTGTGTAATGTGGTGAGGAAAGGGTCACATCATTCCACCGGCCGGTCAACCATCCAGAAAGGCCTTTTGAGTGAGAGAGCGTGTGAAATCGAGAGGGACTCTCTCACTTTTGCACACTCTCTCGCTCTAACCCTGGTCTGTAGGTTTGGAATCATGTGGGTGATCGTACGTTTTGGTTACTGCCGTTTTGGAACCTGAAAATGTAAAAGTTTCTATACGTTCTGAAACGTCCACACACATCCTTGATAAAACATCATCTTAAAAGGCAGCTCCAAAATGTCCTATGACCTCTACAGTATGTGTGTTTTTAATGTGAAAGCATTTCAGACTATATTCATTTGGCGTAATTCGTTCGGATACATAGCGGATGGTGTGCTAGAAGGGCCGAGAGCCGTCGGGCTCTACCTCGTCATAAATTCGCAGTGTTTTCCGCTCCTATCACTCTCCAGTTTCTACAGATACACACAAATTGCGCGGTAAGGAATACGCCAAACCAGCACACACCCAGTTTCGGAATGTACATTTGCACTGTGAAATGATTTTTCACTGGAAATTTTCAAATTCATTCAGGTCATCACTGCATGAACCGCTCTCCACTCGCTATGCCATCCTTCCGATTGCCTTAATAATGAGCGTGAATGCGCTCATTCAATATTCCATCCCTGCTATACTCTTTCAAGCGGACGGCGACACCGTAGATCAAGTGTCCGATGCCCTTTACAGTGTACGTTTGATTGTAATTGTCCGAATCCATCATTGGTGTAAAGTGCAAAGTGAGTCGCACCCGCAAGTTGGCATTCAATTTTTAATATACTTTCAAATTGGCATTGAATATTCAATGTGTGTGTATTATGTTAAATGTGCAGGCGTTTGATACGGGACGCGACTTCGGCTACGGAATGACTATAGCAACATACTGGGTGAGTTTGAAAGTTTATCGGGAATTTCTCGCGAGCATTCTCGCGAGATTATGTGACACAACGTGTAGTCCGAAACCACGACCTCTTCTGAACTGAATATGTAGTTGTCTCATATTTCGCAATCAATCTTACAGCGCAAAGGGACGTTCGCGGGTCCGAAATTGAATCCGATCGTTGGACTTTTCCTGCTTCACGCAACTTTCATCTTCCACCTCATCTTCAACGCTACTGTTAGCTACCTTGTTCTGCGTAACATGCGGTGAGAATTTACCTGTTCTGAAGAGCTTATAATTCAGGTAGCTACTTTCATTAGATCTCTTCTTTTCGCACACTCCGCCTGTCAATCGGTTAGAGCGTGTGCGAAATGAACGGATCTAATCCAATTATTTACCCGTATTTCAAACTAATTGAAGAGGGAATACTTAGTTATCTTCATGAGGAATCAGTTAGTTAGAGTGCTGAATTATAGCCATACGAGTACATGAAGGGTTGGATCAGATTTTTATCGGGTCAGACGCGTTTCGGGCACTGGGCCCATCATCAGTATTTCAAACTCTCTGGACGCAGTACTCCCTCGTAATGAGCCTAGCAATATGCCCGTTTATGGTTTAATAATATGAATCAGAACTGACCTCTCACTTTCCCTTTTGTTAAGAAAATATTATATCAATCAGCGCCAAAACGAGACAGACTCTCAGTCCGCAGCAGTTATGCAGTCAGCGACGGCAGGGCCGACTTATTTGGATGCAGGTATGGTTGCCTTCATCACCTCTCTACTTGGAATCTCGCTTCTTCAGTTTGCCATCATTACAATTACACTGGTCACGGGACGTCTCTCTCTTACAACAGTCCCCTTCTTCTTGAGCGTCACGCGTAACTATCCCGTTCTCGGTGCGCTTGGATACCTTACCTTCTATGGTATACCACTACGACCAGTAGCCTCGAACCTCGTACTGTTGTGCTATGTCAAGGTATACTTGTTTCTAGCATTGATAGTGTAGTTATTACATGAATTTGTTCCAGGAATTCCGGACAAGTCTTGTCGACTTTGTGTTCAGAAAGAGGAAGAATATTATTACGATTTCCACCGAAATTTCACATTTTTGTGATTCGCCATAAACACTCGGAAATCCATATCGCGCACATTCATTGCTTATCCAACTGCTCTACTCAGATGATTCAATATTAATTCCGAGAAAAATGAGTGCGTATCTAAAAATGCGATACTTCAACAATAAAAGAAACTCTTTTTGAGCGTCTGTGTCGTCTTAGTACATGAGTTGTGCGCGAAATGTTTCGACTAATAATACGCATCACGCACATCACTGTGGTCGATTATGTCTTTGAGCTTCAAATACAATTAGCTATAAAAATGTGAATAGACATAAAGTACGAAATATCGTGTGTGTTTTCATCCGCACAGCTCAGCCTTTTTTCATAATTGCCGAGGAGATTGCGTTTTTTTTATTAAAGAGAGTTGATAGTGAAGTATTTTGAATAAGAAAGATGTTATATAAGGCGAAGATAGTCAGAGAAAAAAATTGCACATTGCGGCCGGACTCTCGCCTCTCGCAGACTACATCTTCTCGATGCTTACTATCAATGTCGCTTCTGGTTTTATCCCTTGCTTGTTTGCTTTCAACATTTTACCTCTCAGGCATAAATAACACTCTCTTCTGCTTTCAAATGACATATGGTCCTGCACACGGTAACGTTGATAGCGACAACGCCGAGCTACCGCGAGCATATCATGTTGTTAGTTGTTTTGCTGCGAAATCCCCACAAGTAATGTCAGCTGGAAACGCACCATAAACGCATCAACTTCTGCGGTAAAGGAGCGTCTTAGTTCCTTTGGAATAGCTCTACTGCCAATCGTCTCGTACATCTTCCTATTCTAGTAAATTAATGTATACTTGTTCCCTGAATGAGAGTTAATTAATTGTAGGAATTTCGTATTAGAAAGAGGAAGAATATTCACGTACTTTCCGCTGATGTATCACATAGTCTGATATAATAAATTGCAACGCAACCAAAAGACACACTAGGAATCAACATACTTCACAGTTTTGATATTGGCGTGCCTTGAAACGTCGAGCTGGATCAAAATATAGACATGCAAACTGTACTTCTTCATGACCCACTCTTCCACAACAAATGATCAAAATTGTCAATGAGAAAACGTCTTCGCTGCTTCGTTTCGGTTGTTTTCTTACTTGAAAATGATTTATTGAAAGCAGCACGGGAAATTTGCACGCTGTAGAAGCATGTTCCGCGACCACGCAGGTGTTTCTCACAATCAGCCGGCGAACGCAGATTGTCGATATCTGTTACATTGTTTTCCCTCGTATTCCTCTTATTTTTCGTGTCTCGGCAGTATTTCAGCGCACCCAAAAGGCCGCTCAACAATGTATTTTTTTCTTATATCATGTCTATACCAATGTGTTCCTATTTTTTCTAGCTAACCGCAGTTTATTGAAGTCAAAAGCTCCACACTCTGAACGCATTTCGCCACATAATTCGAACGCCACATAAATGTATTACAAAAGTCAATAATTATAAATTCGCTCAAATTGAACAAACTCGATTCGCCTCTCCTGTCTGCTACTTAAAATTGCTACTGTGAGCCTCACAGTGTGAGGAAATGAATAATGAATAATGAACTAATGGAATGAATAAATTTCCGGTATCATGCCAAATCTCACGCTAAATCCCGTCTGGCTCTCCTTTATGCCCGCCTATCAACACGCGATTGGAGCGGTGACGCACTCAATATCGGGTATTTCCTCAACATTCTATTGATAGTTGCACGATTCCAGATGCATAGAGGAGATTCATGTGTGTCTGCAAGAATTTATGTAAATTTCTATGTTGTATTCGTGTGTTCCTTTCTTTCGTCTCGCGCATAGACGGCGCTCTGACAGTGGGCTAGGGAATGTGCACAAATCGCGTAGAATGCTTCACTCTTGGGGAAAGGGAATACACAGAGCGCGAACTCTCTTACTTCTCGACATCTGGATACTCAGCCTCTTGACGAGATAGTAAATGAATTTGAGAGAGTAGAGGGTGAAGTACCTTGAATATAAGAGAGTTTGGCTATTTAGATGTCGACAAGTTAGAGAGTTCGCTCTATGAGTACAGAATACTTACAAGTTACAGTAATAGCCATCTATTTGATGGTTGTCAAAACGCCCCCACCTGGCCGAGCCTTCGCCCGCTACCTCATCTTACTGCAGGTAGTGTAAGCGAAGAATCAGACACAATATAGTATTATAGCCATCGATTCTTTCGGTCGACCTAAATTTTGGCCTTCTCGGTTCGCCAATTGGCCTCTACCCTGTTCCGGGAGGACTTTGCAACGGAATTCTCTGTACTGTGTTCGGCTTCTCAGGACATGCTGGAATAGTAAGAAGAAATTTTAAAAAGCACGTTTGCATATAAATTATCGGGAATTCATAGCAGAGAAGTCATTCTGGGTGCATAATAATATTATAAGAAAACTACTTACTTACAGATTCTCATGTTCTTCACTGTCTCGTACGTGGCTGTTTGCATTTCCTTCTGCTTTCACTTCAAATACATCACGATCCTGGCGATGGTCGAACATCGACCCGTTTCGGCAAGCAGCTTCAGTGTGTATTTACACAATCCGAGCTTCAGGCCACAAATTCATTTCTTTTTCGAATGATCGTTTTCGTAATTTTCACATTACCCGGCATCGTTCACATGCAACTCCACCGGTGCATTGGTGGCGGACCGGCTTTCGTAAAGGAGGTGTATCGATTGTGAAAAGGCTTCTGCGCAATCGATATTTTGCAGCAATTTCCCACGCTGTTCTATCTATTCGAGGACCCGAACTACCGGGCGTTCGCGTACGATCTTACATTGGAACCGCAGCTTACGATCGCCTTCGCATCAACCACAATATTCGTTAGCAACCAATATAAATCAAAATCGATATCGCATTTTTGTTTCCTTCTTCAGGTTATGCTGCTCACAATTCCATTAATTATGTTTTGCGTGCTGCGCACGTTTGTGTTGCTATCCAAACAGGTAAACCCGAAATCAAGTTCATGACATGATTGAACAATATCTGTGTAATTTGTCCCCTTCAATTTATCGATTCCTCAACAGACATCTTCGATGACTGAAAAGACGAGACAAATGCAGCGGAAAATGATGGTGATGCTGCTAGTGCAGGTGAAATCAAAGTGTTCATACGATTAAAACAACTTTCTCACATGGTCACGTACACTTTTTGATTTGCAGCTTGTGTTTAAAACATATTTCAAAAACAAAATCGAATGTGTATCGCTCGCTCTGGGTAAAACATAAAGTTGATTTAGAAAGAAAAAAAGAAAAAAAATATTCAGACATTTGTCCCCTTAACAATTCAACTCTCGCTACTCGCAGTTTACGCCTACTCCATGTTCACTATCTCACTCACGCCGGGTATTTTTCATATTTTGTGTTTACTTTCTAAAAGAAAGGGCGTCACAGACATCAACAACACCATCTTCTGCTTCCAAATGACGCATGGTATCGTGCACACGGTGATCTTGATAGCCACGACGCCGAGCTACCGAGAGCCCTTCGTACGGTGCGTTTTTTACCAATTGCAAGAGCCATTCAAGCATTCAATTTCAGCTGTAAACGAATGATTCGAAAAAAGACAACTTCAGTGGCGCCGTTCAAAACACCGCAAGAGAAGCGCAGACCACACACAGAGAAAAATGTATAAATCCACCCCATCATACATGAAATTATATGAAAATGTATTACATGTTATACATTTGTTATACATTTTCATGTACGATGGGGCTGGATTTATACATTTTTCTCTGTGTGCATTGTAAAGCTTAAGAATGTCAACAAAACAGCACTAACAATTATCCGAGTGTGCTAAAATTTTCTACAATTTCTTGGATGACTATGAATAATTTACTGGACTTTTTACTCAGTTGCACTTTTTAAAAAAACCAGTAGAGCAGGAACTATATCGAACATCAAATAGTTATCTAAATAGCTTCTGTCTGCGTTCAACGATATGCGTTGAACTACACGCAGAAAAAAGTGTAACTTTCCATGGACGAGGAAGGTATCCTCGTTCATTAAAATGCACGAAACCTAATACATTTTACTGAACCTCTCTCCTGGAATGAATGAAAAGTAATTTTTCTCTGTGTGTACCCTTTAAGCTTTGGACACTTTGATCAGCGCAGGCACACAATTCTTTGCTCTCGTACGTCGCAGGTGCTTTACAGTAATCGAGTCTAGAGATTGGCAAGATATACTGATACAGTAAATTTGCTTATCCCGCTTTTTTTCTCTACCTACTTCATTTCTGATTGTATAACATTTTGAAGAAAAAAACATATACATATTTTCTCCTACCAGAGATATAAATCACTTTGTCGCTGAATGCGACGCCATATGACGCTGTTTGCGTTAGGATCAACAAGGGTCTGGAACAGGTCAAAAATCGAAATGGCTCAAAACTTGCTCCTAGGGGTAACTTTCGACGCTGAACACACTGGTGCCATCGATTTCGCAATAGGGCGCCTGTGGGCGCCGATACGGCGCCTCGCCTTTTAGGCGGAAAACGTCTTTTTCGAGTAAAACTCGCTTTGGAGTGTTCGTACAGGGGCAAAACCTAAACTGTTAAAGCAGAATTTGACGCTCTATCATCTGGTTATAACCACATTACACGATTCTACCTGGTTTTCGAGAAAAAGTGAATTTTTGATCCCGCACATATCTCGAGCGAACCCGTTACCAGATTATAGAGAATTTTTTTATGATCATTTTGATACATTTGTTACCTCATTGTACCCCCGGGAAAGTTATTTTATATTTCCTCAAAGGATTTTCGTGCGCGCGGAACGCGTGTGCTGACGCGGCATCCGCGTGGCCGAAGTGGTAGTGGTCTAGAACTTCAACCCGAAGGTCAGTGGTTCGATTCCAGTCGATTGCCAAAGTTTTTTGCCAACTTTTTTATCATCGATTTTTCACCCCCTGACAATATTGGCACTTTTTCTGAAATCTTGAAAAAGTCAATTTTTCGATGAAAAAAAATAAAAAAAAACTTTCGCAACCGACTGGAATCGAAGCGCGAAAATCCTTTGAGGAAATATAAAATGCGCGCGCGAAAATCCTTTGAGGAAATATAAAATAACTTTCCCGGGGGTACAATGAGATAACAAATGTATCAAAATGATCAGAAAAAAATTCTCTATAATTTGGTAACGGGTTCGCTCGAGATATGTTCGGGATCAAAAATTCACTTTTTCTCAAAAACCAGGTAGAATCGTGTAATGTGGTTATAACCAGATGATAGAGCGTCAAATTCTGCTATAAAAATTTAGGTTTTGCCCCTGTACGAACACTCCGAAGCGAGTTTTACTCGAAAAACACGTTTTCCCCCCAAAAGGCGCGGCGCCGTATCGGCGCCCACAGGCGTCCTATTGCGAAATCGATGGCACCAGTGTGTTCAGCGTCGAAAGTTACCCCTAGGAGCAAGTTTTGAGCCATTTCGATTTTTGACCTGTTCCAGGCCTCTGTTGAATCCTTGTTGATCCTGACGTAAACAGCGTCATATTCCATATTTTCCATTGCATTCCACTAGTTTGAATTTCTTGCTTATTATACCCCCGAAAAGACTTGCTAGACGTTTGGAGTACTCTAGAATATTATTATCTCCTATATTTTTATTTATTTTTCCATCGTACGCATTTATTTGTTTTGTCACGAGCGGCCGCCAGTCCAGAGTTTTCGATGGAGAGGCGAACTTGCCTAGTTCAGCTTACTCAAGAAAATTGAAATCTCCATCCATGCCGGAACTCCGGCATGGATGGAGATTTTTTTAATGTAATAATGTGTTTATCATGCTATTTACTATGGGGAATAAAACAAGACGAAATAAGGAATGATCACCGTGTTAAGGTTATGCCCTTCTAGTCGAATTGATCCTGGGAATACCGATGACTGAAGTTTCGAGCACTCTGGCTCAAGCTCTACCCAAAGATCCCTGTTTCGCTTGTTATTATCAGTGATAGACCATTCGCAGTTTCCTATTCTCTATTCAAGATCATCAATTTTTCTCCATTCATTCGCCGATAACATTCCCGTCCTCAATCCGAAAACTATTCAAGATCACTAGATTCTATCGAATAAATCAAACGAAGTTATTGAGCCCTTTCAACATAGTCGCATCTCTTATTCGATTCCCCAATCTTTGACCGGAAATTATTAATATTTGAATTATACCCTTGTTGTCGTTCATAGAACCGAATCTTGCATTGCTCATTTGCTGATTGTTCGTAATCTTGTGACGGAATAAATAGTCAAAGAACGAAACACTGACTGACAATAAGCGAAGTATTCTCGGTATCATGCCAAATCTCACGCTAAATCCCGCATGGCTCTACTTTATGCCGGCCTATCAACATGGAATTGGGGTGGTAACGCACTCAATATCTGGTAATGTTGCGCATACTAAATCATTTTGTTATTCAAAACTGAAAAAAGCGGGATACGGGTGTTACGCCTTGAGTCCTATTTCGTTTTCTCGTTTATTTCGCTCAGTCTCTACTTAATGGGCGAGGGGCATAGTGAGTAATAGAGATTCGAATGAGAGAAACACTATGATTTCGCACTCTTCATTATGGTATAGAGAAGTGTATTAGTAAACACTACTTTCAGCACTTGTCATATATTTGATGGTTACCAAAACGCCCAAACCTGGACAAGCATTCACTCGCTATCTCATTTTACTGCAGGTATTAGAACGAAGAAAAAACAAAACATAAAAAAGGCATACCATATCATTCTAGTTATCGATTCTTTCTGTCGACCTAAATTTTGGCCTTCTCGGTTCGCCAATTGGCCTCTACCCTGTTCCGGGAGGACTTTGCAACGGAATTCTCTGTACTGTGTTCGGCTTCTCAGGACATGCAGGAATAGTAAGCAGCAAAATGATTTTTTTTTAATTTATGAAATTCTCTGGTAGTACAACAAGTATTTAACACGGGGATGGTCCTGGCAAAGGACCACAACCAGAAGGGATGCAATTTTGGTATTCGTAATACGGCCTTTTTGACGAGAGTATCACGGCTTATTAGGTAAGAGAGTCAGAGAGAAAAAAGACCGAACCGGCATCCGTAATATTTCCTGTCTGCCACTGTTGAATACTAAGTGGAAAGTTCGCAGTCCGACTGAATGATAAACGAATAATACATTTGTAGATTTTCATGTTTTTCACTGTTGCGTACGTGGGCGTTTGCATTCTCTTTTGCTTTCACTTCAAATACATCACTATTCTGGCAATGGTCAAGCACCGACCCGTTTCGGCAAGCAATCTCAGTGTACAATAATGCAATGCAAGCTTCAGGCAACTAATGTGTTCCTTTTTCGAATTACCGTGTTCACTATTTACACAACACCCTGCATCATTCACACACAACTCTACCGTTGTATTAACGGCGGACCGGCGTTTGTGAAGCAGGTTTATCGATTGTTCCCGTCGTGAAGACATTGAGAGTATAGCGCACTTAGATGTTCGCTCAAGACATGCAAACCTCTCGATTTCACACACTCTCTAATAGGCTCAATGCAGTAGAGTTTGAAATTCGGGTAAATAATTGGATTAGCTCTCTTCATTTCGCACACTCTCTAGGCCGGTCGATAGGTGAGAGAGGGTGTGAAATGAAGAGATTTAATCCAATTATTTACCCGAATTTCAAACTCTACAATGCAACACTTAGTGCATTCGTCTTGGAAGCGAACAACCTTTCAGAACTTTCCCTCGCTGTTCTACCTATTCGAGGACGCGAACTACCGGGCGTTCGTCTACGATCTCACATTGGAGCCACAGCTTACGATCGCCCTCGCGTCAGCCACAATATTTGTTAGAAAAACAGTTGAGCTCGATGTAGATAGAGCAACTTCAGATAATGATTCTCACAATTCCGATAGTGTCATTCTGCGTACTACGCACCTTTGTGTTGCTATCGAAGCAGGTGCTTTTAGCAATTGGACAATTTTTGATAGCTCTCAATTCTCAAATCTCAAATCCCTCAACCTCAAAAGTCTCAAAGACATCAAAATCTCAATAGACCGCTTCGATGAGTGAAAGGACGAGGCAAATGCAGCGGAAGATGATGGTGATGCTGCTAGTGCAGGTGAAATCAAAGGGGATAAAGACCCTTTCCCTCTCTTCACTGCTTACTTTTTGGATAACGTATAATTGAGCCGGAAAAATGAACACATTCTAAACATAAATAATGAGAATCAATTAAAGTAACGTATTCTTTCTTTAAAAAAAACTTATACGTACAGTAGCCGCCAATATTGTATCACCTCTACATTTTTCGAATATATCTTTATTCAAACTTATCGAATCTTTCTAATTTTTTGAGAGTGATTGGGATTTATGATTGCCGATGATATTTTATAGTGGAGGTCGGTCAAATATAATCGTGCGACCACTTGCTGCATACTCGTTTACTTGCTGCAAATTCGAATTTTCAGTTTTCTCTTTGGCTAAATTCAGAATTGCTGGCTATATCTGAATAGGTACGCTGGTCAAATAGAGGAACATTAGGGCTTCTCAATCCACTACTTGGATAAGGTCTCAATTGCCTCTCCAGTCGAGCTGCATGTGCTGCAAATGGTACACTTCTGAAAAAGTTTTCGAGTATAATTCTCTTCCTGATGAAGGAATCAAGCTCAGACGTGGCGATTATTATTGGCTAGTGAGTAGTCATGCACTGTGCTAGTATGGACACTGCACTGTGCTAGTAGTGCTGGTAGGGATCCGCCTCTCTTTGGAACTTGCAGCAAGATGACGTCACTTTTGCGGCTAGTGTTTTTGTCATGCAGCAAACTTGCTGCATACTTTTTTCTTAGGCGTAAAATGGGGCGAATGTTATTGGATGCCTAAATAATATTTCTGCAATTTAATAGAGTGATGGGACCATTGCTAAGAAAGTTATGTGCCATCACACCTGAAAGAAAGTTGCACTTTTCGCTATGTTTTGTTCAAAAGTGCTGTTTTGAACAGGTTTTTCCCAGATTCCAATTATTACAGCGGGCCGGAAAAGTGCTCCAAAATTACAATACTTGATTTATGAGAAGTATAGGTATCATAGAATCATCATTTTTAATTTTACGCCTAAGAAAAAAATATGCAGCAAGTGTGCTGCATGACAAAAACACTAGCTGCAAAAGTGACGTCATCTTGCTGCAAGTTCCAAAGAGAGGCGGATCCCGTTCATACTAGCACAGTGCATGACTATTCACTAGCCAATAATAATCGCCATGTCTGAGCTTGAGTCCTTCATCAGGAAGAGAATTGTACTCGAAAACTTTTTCAGAAGTGTACCATTGCAGCATATGCAGCTCGACTGGAGAGGCAATTGAGACCCTATCCAAGTAGTGGATTGAGAAGCCCTAATGTTCCTCTATTTGATCAGCGTACCTATTCAGATATAGCCATCCATTCTGAATTTAGCCAAAGAGAAAACTGAAAATTCGAATTTGCAGCAAGTAAACGAGTATGCAGCAAGCGGTCGCACGATTATATTTGACCGACCTCCACTATAAAATATCATCGGCAATTATAAATCCCAATCACTCTCAAAAAATAGAAAGATTCGATAAGATTGAATAAAGATATAGTCGAAAAATGTAGAGGTTACACAATATTGGCGGCTACTGTAATATATAATCGTATCTTAATGCAAGATGTATATGTCATAGATAGTGTTATGTCTGTGCACAACGGGTGTTTTAGTGATAATATTTATATAATACGGGAGCAAAAGGATAACGACGTCTCGCTAGGCGAGCGGAGGACAAGACTGAATTACGTAGGAAAAGAGCGGGAACTCTCAGCTACGCAGTCAATATGAGAGTATACAATGAAGAGCGTGATACTCAGTCAACGGTTTGAATTTGGCGCCAAGTGTACGGGAAGTTGAGTTGGGGCGCGACTAGTTCGCTAGGTCAGACACATAACTAGTCTCATACACAGCACCTCCGCCACAAGATATGAAATACGAGTATTGAATATCTGACGATATGAAGTTACGATAGTACGAAGGTAACTTATACTGTAGTAAAGAATCAATATCGTAGTACTGGGTAATGATGGTCAATTATGATGGGACTCATTCGTAGTAACTGTCTTCGTGTCGTTCTCCACATCTTCCGTGGGCTCGAATCTTTCTTCGACAATTGAAGTTGCACGGCGAGACTCGACGATTGCACTCGATGTAGTCGCACTTGTCGTGGTAGTTGAGACTCGCGAGACGATGTAGTTGTCCTCGACGATGTCCTTCTTCTCGCACGATCCGTAGATGTACTTCTCCATGGTCATCGACCATCTCTCGACACACATTCCATCATGACGCATGATCTCTCGATGTACGGTATTACCCATGGCGAACTCTCTGTTCCCACTACCGACACCTCTCCAACTCCCCTCTTCCCTCTCGGAGAGAGTGAGCTGATGTCTGATCTTTGCTCGAAAGATCTCTTCATTGCACACGAACACTTGTTCGTTGCTCTTGGCAGGACCCGTATGTTCCTCCATACTTGGGTAACGGATAGTACTGGTCTCTTGATGTACGGTAGTACCCTGGACGAACTCTCTGTTGTCCCTACCGACACCACACATTCTTCCCTCCTCTTCCTTCTCGGAGAGAGTGAGTTGATCTTTGATCTTCATATAAGAGACATCCGATGCAATTCTCGATGAGAATGCCTTTGTGCAGTCCAACACTGGTTCACTGCTTCTGGCAGGACCCGTATGTTCCTCCAGTCTTGGGTTACGGTAAGTTTCGTTCACGACGAAACCAAGAGAGTTGACATCTCTGTCTTCGGCACCATTATTGGGAATCCATTCCAGATTCTCCGTGTGCTCTCTCTTCCTCTTCCCATTGAATGCGACTTTCTTCATGAAAAGTCAGCAATTGCGCTTCTGCATCATGGTCATCCGCACGAAACGTCTTCAGAGTGGGCTCATCTCTGTACGGTAATCTGTCGTTCACGACAATAGTCAGCCCGTGACGTGTCTGATTCATCCACGGTTCCTTCGTCTTTTGGACTTCAACACGTGAATCCACATCACAGAAATCGATCTTGGAGAAGCTGCTCCCTCTCTTTACAGAGTCCGAGTCAACCTCCGGAATCACAGGCAGACACGCTCTGTCCTCTCTGGGATCAGCATGTTCTTCCACAGACTCATTCTTCTCTTCGACTAGAGAGATTACTCCTGCCTGCTCCAAGTGTTCTCCTTTCGAGTTCACTCCCATTATTGATCTTTGATCGATCTCCTTTTCATACACCTGCTGGCTGGTTCCAGGATCTACACATCCTCCAGTACTGCCCTTCGGGTTCAGTCTGGCCAGTCCAGTCTCGCAATATTCTTGACATTCCATCAAGTTTGCGTAGTCATCCGGAGACTTGGTGCATGCAACTACCGCAATATCATTCCTGAAGAATGATCTTCTCAGGTTCAGTTTCCAGAACCATTCACCACCGACAAGTCGAATCGGGGCTTTAGTAACGTATACCACTCCGCTACTCTTGACTCCACTGCACCCCATAACACAGGAAAACATTCCGAGAATCTCGAGAGACTGATCGTTAGCATCGCTAATACGATCGACAAACTTCGTCAGAGACGGACAATTCAGTCCTCTCCAGTCGCTCTCCGAGATGATTGTGACATCTGAACCAGTATCCACTTGGAACTCGATCGATTTTCCACCGATCTTCAAGTTCACATACACTCGATCCTTCCTCTCTCCACCACAGCGGATGAGGTTCGATCTACTTCCATGCCGTTTCGGCCTGTTCTCTGGATATGTCAGCCAGCATTCACTCTCGTAGTGACCCTTCTTATCACAGCTACTGCATGTGATCGATTTGTCTCTCTTATACTCGGGATTCTTGCTCCTTTCAGTCGTTCCTTTATTGTACGTCTTCACCATGTTTACCGACACATTCTGTACCACTGCCACGTCACGTTCCAGTGCCCTCAGCGTGGAGTACTTCTCGAGTAGCTCCTTGAACGTGATACATGCCTTCAGACTCACTGCATTGAACAGCTGAGTGCGCATCGCCTTCTGATTTGGCAGATCCAGGCCAGCCAGGAAGACTGTAATCTTCATCTGGTCCTCAGTAATCGTCTTAAGATTACCCTTCTGGTACAGACGATTCACTTCTGCGGCGAATTTCATCACATCGAGATTACCACTCGTGGACATTTTCTGGTTGAAGAATCGAACACGCAATTCGAAATCCGACTCCTTCTTTCCGAATAAGGATTTGAGCGTGGCTACCGTTTCATCAAACGACTCAGCCATGACATCTTCGGGTGCCTTGTGATCACGATACTGGGCATTGCACTTCACACTGAGGTGCCTCAGCAGTATTCTCACCTTTGCACAATCATCTGCTCCCTTCATGTCATGAACGAACACATCCTGGTACCGATCGTACCACTGCTCGAATGTGCACTCCTCCTCATCATACTCAAAATCCACGATCCTTCCTTCGATCGCATCAAGAGTCGGTCCATTCGACGTGGACGGAACCTGCACAGTCATCATATTCTGTGCTCTTCCCTCGTTATTACCACCCTTAGTCACCAATGACAATAACTGTGTGTATTTCTCATTCTGGTCTGCTTGCATTTCAACAACCTTTCTCTGCATCTCTACCATCTGTGTGAATAATTTCGTCATGGTCGGAGAGACCTCCTCGTCTTCAGCCGTCATGGTTCTCTACCAGCCTCACTTCCTTTAGTTATTGATCTACTCGACCAATCTCCAACTATCAGTCGTGTTCTCGGCTTAACCAATACGTAGAGTAGTTATCACCAAAAAAAATTGGCGATAGCTTCCGCTGCTATCAGTAAAAACCACTGGCTTTAGCTCGCTTGTTGGTACAACCAACAAGGTCCACGCTTGGCTACCCTGACCAATAATGAGGTTTTAGCTCGCTTGTTGGAACTTCCAACAAGGTCCACACTTGGCTACCTTCACCACCACTTAATCACACTCAATCACAGAGGTTTCAGCTCTTCTGGTAGACGACCACGTGCTAAACTTGGCAGCACGGGTTTGAAGTACCTGCGAACCTCTAGCACCAGGGAAAACGGCACTAGAGGCGACACTCGATAAAGAACTATGCAAAAACAGCCAATAAACTATGCGCAAGCTAGTTAAACAATCCTGATCGCCAATATGTTATGTCTGTGCACAACGGGTGTTTTAGTAATAATATTTATATAATACGGGAGCAAAAGGATAACGACGTCTCGCTAGGCGAGCGGAGGACAAGACTGAATTACGTAGGAAAAGAGCGGGAACTCTCAGCTACGCAGTCAATATGAGAGTATACAATGAAGAGCGTGATACTCAGTCAACGGTTTGAATTTGGCGCCAAGTGTACGGGAAGTTGAGTTGGGGCGCGACTAGTTCGCTAGGTCAGGCACATGACTAGTCTCATACACAGCAGATAGTGTGACACAGTGCTGGATATTCAGACATTCGTCCCCTTCACAATTCAACTCTCGCCTCACGCAATCTACGGTTACTCGATGCTCACTATCTCACTCACGCCGGGTATATTTCACTTTACGATTACATTAACAAATTATACGATCAAACAAATTGTCAACATGTTACTGTTACTGTGTTTACCGAATGTTATCGTCACTCTGTATTAAACAACGGAAGTTCGCTTTTGACTTTATGTTCGTATCATTTTAAATAAGTCATAAAATAGAGCCTCTCAGACATTAACAACACCATCTTCTGCTTCCAAATGACGCATGGTATCGTGCATACGGTGATCTTGATAGCGACGACGCCGAGCTACCGAGATCCGTTGATGTTGTTAGTTTTGTGTTGAGAAAGCCACTAATTCAAGTAGTTTCAGATGGAAACACTCCATTCGAAAGGACACAACTTCAGTAGGAACTTCTTCAGTGGTGCCGGGACAGATAAACCGGCGTCAGTCAACAACATAAATGCCCTGCCTATCGGTACATGTTGCCAATTCAGGTGAATTCTGAGAGTACACACGTAAACGTAGGATTCACGTAGGATCGAAGACCGCATCGTGCAATGGAAAATGCACAAAATGATAGAAACAAAGTTGCGTAACTTTATTTGTGTAAAAATATCATATAATATTATGCATTCTTTGAACGGTCTCGCTGATGTGGAGCACATGATACTCAACGAATGCAAAGAAGAGGAGAGAGAAAGAAAAGAAGATGCTGCAAGGCATATCGTCAGACTAGAAAACTAAATATCGTTTGGTCAGAGATCTTGTTAACAAAATTTTCGACAGAATCATCGGAGGGATAATGACTTGCATCTTTTTTTATTTTACAATCATCATAGTGCTTCAAATTGCATAGCCGTTTGATCACTTTTATGCTTAGAATTTGTGTCACACCCGAGAAATAACTTAATATACGCATGCCACGTGAAAACAAGGAAGTTAAGCAAATAGGACGTGACATTCCTGAAATTCTAACTGACCTCAATGCAATTAATTTATTGTACTTCGCCCAACCTCTACGAAAAATGTGAAGCTAGCTCATACATCTCTTGATATTCAGATATTAGCATTCATTGTTCGCATTGAATTGTGTAAGTAAAAATAGTAATAATTTATTTCTTTAAATAATCCAATCTATGACGAAAACGTAGTACAGACAAAAAAAGATTCTAAAAAAATGAAGAAAAAATATAGACGAGAAATAATATAATAATTATAACGGAATTTCATGCTCTAAGAAATGGAGAAAATCATTCTTTAAAGTGAGTTCTTGAAAAAAAGGAAATATTACAATGAAAATGACAAAATCTTGACTGTTATATATCTATTTCGGTACATATTTTGAGAGGGAATGATGTTCATTAGTCATATTGTATCGGAGTGGTTGATTAAGACCGCTCATCGCTGGGAAGGAACACAAGTGGGGCTTTCCAGGAAATAATTGTTTTTCAAGTGACACAAAATCTATTCCTCCCGTTTTTGCTTCGGACAATGGGATGTGGGGAGAAATAAATGGAGACAGGCGGAATACGGTAGCATCGATTCAAGTGGAACATCCACCGCCTTAAACTAGAAACCCTATAATTTACTAGATCAAATTAATAGAAAGTACGGGCGATTTTATCCTAACAATTTAAATCGACAATACTACCCGGACAAGCCAATATTTAGGAAGAAATTTTCTACCTTCCCTGTAAAATTATCCTATTCTATTCTTTGACTATGTCCTTTTCATGTCTAAAAAACCGAGCCTTCAAGGAATGTAAAATATGTAAAATATGACTTTTGTCCTGTCCGTTAGTCGTAGAACAGATTCTTTTATTACTCGATTGTTGTCGTGTGTAACCTCTCGGAGGCGGAATAAAAAGCGAAAGAAGGAACTTCGAGTGCATGTATCATTTCAGTATCATGCCAAATGTCACGCTAAATCCCTCGTGGCTTTCCTTTATGCCGACTTATCAACAAGGGATGAGGGTGGCGACGCTTGCAATATCTGGTTATTTTTCATTTTCTAAACTCCTTTTTTTGGTATTTTGGTCACGATCCAGGTGCTAGGAATGGCGTTCTTGTTCTTAAAGGAAGAGTTTCCTATTATGAAAATAGCCTATGTTACATCTTTCAGCTCTCGCCTTATATTTGATGGTTACCAAAACGGCCAAACCTGGACAGTCATTCGCCCGCTACCTCATTTTGCTGCAGGTTTTGAAATCTAATAAAACATAAAATACGCTCACTTTATCATTCTAGTTGTCGATTATTTCGGTCGACCTCAATTTTGGCATTCTCTATTCGCCAATTGGCCTTTACCCGGTGCCGGGAGGACTTTGCAACGGAATTCTCTGTACTCTGTTCGGCTTCTCAGGGCATGCTGGAACAGTAAGCACAATGACTACTTATTGATGAAATTGTTTAATATTACCAGTATTCAACGTTGGGGTGAAGATTGTGGTAAAGGAGCACCGCCATACAGAGTGCGAACTCTCTAAAATTTCGACATCTAGAGACTTCAACTATTTTATATTCAAAAGACATTATCTTCAACTCTCTTAATTTCACACACTGCTTAGTAAAAAACTGAGTATCTATGTGCCGACATCTAAGAGAGTTTGCGCTTCCAAAGTTGATCCTCTAACATGAGCAGAGAACGGTGTGAGAACTGCATTAGAAAAAAGCGTCAAATTTTGGTGTGCGCAAGATTTCGTGCCTCTACGGGAAACGGGAAGCGAATTTTTGGATGGAACGCGAAATCGATGAATTCAGCGTGTTCAGCTGTCCCTTGTCCTGAGCGATTTCAATTGTTGCCCTGTTCCAAACCCTGTCTCCCTTGTTGATCCTAACGTAAACAGTGTCACATCAGCAGAAAGGCATACACACACTAGCAGATGCTCATGTTCTTCACTATCCCGTATGTGGGCGCGTGCCTAATCTACTGCGTTCATTACAAATACATCACTATTCTGGCAATGATCAACCACCGACCCGTTTCGGCAAGCATTCTCTGTGTACAATAATGCAATGCGATTTTCAGGCAACAAATGCATTCCTTTTTCGAATTGCCGTATTTACAATTTTCACAATTCCCGCCATCCTTCACTCGCAACTCTACCGTAGCATCGATGGTGGACCGGCGTTTGTTAAACAGGTTTATTCCCGTCGAGAGTATAGCGAACTCACTCTATTATGTCCCGTGCATTTCGTGAATCCTCGGAATCCTCATCCCCCATCTAGTGAGAAGGTAGAACAAATGAGAAGGGGAAACTAAAATGAACAAGATCCATTGTCCCCGTGAGCTGTGCAATGAGCTGTCAGATCAAGATGCCCGTGCATTTTGTGTTGCTTTCACACACTCTGTTATTGGAAGCCACATTTCAGTGTAGTCGTCTTGAAAGCGACCTTATGTTCAGAACTTCCCGACACTCTCCTACCTATTCGAGGATCCGAAATATCGGGCGTTCGCTTACGATCTTACGTTGCAACCGCATCTCACAATCGCCCTCGTATCAACCACTTTATTTGTTAGTGACCTGTTGAATTAAGAGCTGATTACTTCGAAACTGCTTCAGATTACGCTTCTTACAATTCCAATGTGGTGGTTGTGCGTGCTGCGCACGTTAGCACTGCTCTCCAAACAGGTTAAATATTCATTATGTTATTGCAAACTTTGGCAAAATTTTTGCTAATTTGCCCTCCGATTCATCTATTTCTCATCAGACCGCCTCGATAAGTGAAAGGACGAGGCACATACAGAGGAAGACGATGGTGATGCTGCTCGTGCAGGTGAAATGAGAGTGCGCTCACAAAACAAAGAAACTCCTCTCGTCGAACATGGCGAGATAGCGGAGTGGTGTAAGCAACCGCTAGCTATTCGAAGGGTCATGAGTTCGATCCCCGCCGGGTCCAAACAAGCCGTAAAATTTATATCAACTACGATTTCAAAAGCTCCCTTAACGCCTAGGGAAAGCTCGGGTTCTGTAATCCCATGTTGTAGATAGTGTCTTACTGGCTTGCCTCAGCCGGCGTAGTAGAATGCTAGCTTAATATCTCTTGAAGTGGAACACGTTTTACCTTTACCTTTACTTCATTGCGAATTGTTCTACCGAATCAGCGAAGAGGGTGAAGACAAATACACCATTTAATATATTTTAGACCCTTGAGACTTGTTTCCACTGGCCAGCTCTGCTTTGGGAAACCTATGTGCACCCAAGTGCACGATGTGAAAACAATGTACGTAGGTACTGAATACCAGAAAAACTCCGGATTCTGATTCTTGCGCATAGAAATTAGAAAGTGTGTGAGTTAGTAAAGGATACGACGGTAATAACTTCGGATAATTTATCTATAAGCTGAACCACTTGCGTAAACATTCACTACACGGGTGATTAATAAATCGATGACGTATTCCGCGGGGTTGACAACTCAGCTTGATCCGAGTTGCCCAAAATGACACGAAAACAACAATGGAAGGGACAAGAAAACGTGTACGATGATGAAGGTAGAGTGAAGTGACAATTGGTGACCGGGACGATTGACGTATGTAGATCAGAGCGTATAGTTTGAGACGCAAATGTGCATGGTACACACACCGAACTGAACATTAAGCCCGACGGAACAGATCGCAAAATCATTAGCCATTAAAAGTCGTAGGGAAAATGCTCGATATTCAGATTTCTGTTCCCTTTGCAATTCAATTTTCGCCCCTCGCAGTCTACGCCTACTCGGTTCTCACTGTTTCACTCACGCCGGGTAGTTTTCTTCCCGTTTGTAGTTTGTAGTTTCTAAATTAGAGTACCTCTCAGACATCAACAACGCCATATTCGCCTTCCAAATAACACACGGAGTAGTCCACACAGTGATTTTGCTAGCGACGACGCCGAGCTACCGAGAGCCCTTCGTGCGGTTCGTTCTTACCACTTGCTAAAGCCAAGCATATTATCAGCTTTAAACGGAGGTTTGGAAACGAAACCTCTTCACGACCGAAGAATACTTTATAATGTTGAAATGGTGGATTCTTGTCTCATCTTTACAACCAGTCAATCGGGGGTGTGTCGTTTTAGAACTGCTCGTTTTAGAACTGCTCGTTTTAGAACCGCTCGTTTTAAAACTCATTTTTGAAATTTCAGTTAGGTCATTAGTAAGGCACTAATTAATATCGATTAGCTAATTGTAATTATTCTACCCTATCCTGAGCTACCATAACCCGGCCGCCGTTTCCCACTGCACCACAATTGCACAACTAGCTAGTATGATGCCCTAAATCATTAGTTGAGATACCTAACATGATCGATAAAGTTTCTACAGTATGCCTACAGTATCCCTCAGTTACCGTGCCCCGGGCGACGTTTCCCACTGCATCACAATTGCACAACTAGCTAGTATGATGCCCTAAATCATTAGTTGAGATACCTAACATAATCGATAAAGTCTCTACAGTATGCCTACAGTATCCCTCAGTTACCGTGCCCCGGGCGACGTTTCCCACTGCACCACAATTGCACAACTAGCTAGTATGATGCCCTAAATCATTAGCTGAGATACCTAACATAATCGATAAAGTTTCTAAAGTATGCCTACAGTATCCCTCAGTTACCGTGCCCCGGGCGACGTTTCCCACTGCACCACAATTGCACAACTAGCTAGTATCATGCCCTAAAGCATTGGTTGAGATACCTAGCATAATCAATATAGTTTTTACAGTATGTCTACAGTATCCTTCAGTTACTGTGACCCGGGCGACGTTTCCCACTGCACCACAATTGCACAACTAGCTAGTATCTATTTATTTATTTATCGTACACCACAAGGGTGCAGTATCATGCCCAAAAGCATTGGCTGAGGTACTTATCATAATCGACAATTCTGTGAAATATTCCTACAGTATCTCTCTGAGCTGCCGTAACCTGGGCGAGGTTTCTTAATGAACCAGAATAGAAGTTGCAGCAACTTGAAGGCAGGGGCGGGGAACTTTGGAGATTGTTCGTTGTAAAATGTCGTGAATTTCTTTTTTCATTTTACCATTCATCGCTCAACCACAACAAATCTTTTATAAAAGACTTCTATTTCTTTTGAAAAATCACTCCTCTCGATAACGAGTCCTCATTTAGACATAATATTTATTACCATCGCCGGTCTTGCCTCATGTTTTTTGTACCATTGTACCTTTCTCACCAGAGGATAAACAAAGTTGTTGTAAAGCAAGTCGCGCTGTGATACTATTGTTGGAATTGGCTCATATTCGTTGTTTCTACCGAGAAAATATTTAAACAAAAAAAGAAGACTCTCCTGGTCGAATTAAATGATTTTCCATAGGAATTAAATTGTTTTCAAGGTTTGGTGAAGTTGAGCGATGAATGGCAAATCGCACAAAACCGTTACACCTCAAACCAAGCAAGCTCCAAAATACGCCCGCCGCCACTATCACTCATTAGAATCTTTGAGAGACCGCATTAGCTATTGTGGTGCATTTTGAAACATCGCCCGGGCTACGGTAGCTCAGAGAAATTGTAGGAATATTGTAGAAACTTTATCGATTATGTTAGGTATCTCAACTAATGTTTTAGGGCATGATACTAGCTAGTTGTGCAATTGTGGTGCAGTGGGAAACGTCGCCCGAGGCACGGTAACTGAGGGATACTGTAGGCATACTGTAGAGACTTTATCGATTATGTTAGGTATCTCAACTAATGATTTAGGGCATGATACTAGCTAGTTGTGCAATTGTGGTGCAGTGGGAAACGTCGCCCGGGGCACGGTAATTGAGGGATACTGTAGGCATACTGTAGAAACTTTATCGATTACGTTAGGCATCTCAACTAATGATTTAGGGCATCATACTAGCTAGTTGTGCAATTGTGGTGCAGTGGGAAACGTCGCCCGGGGCACGGTAATTGAGGGATACTGTAGGCATACTGTAGAAACTTTATCGATCATGTTAGGTATCTCAACTAATGATTTAAGGCATCATACTAGCCAGTTGTGCAATTGTGGTGCAGTGGGAAACGTCGCCCGGGTCACGGTAACTGAAGGATACTGTAGAAATTTTATCGATTATGTTAGGCATCTCAACTAATGATTTAGGGCATCATACTAGCTAGTTGTGCAATTGTGGTGCAGTGGGAAACGTCGCCCGGGGCACGGTAACTGAGGGATACTGTAGGCATACTGTAGAAACTTTATAGATCACGTTAGGTATCTCAACTAATGATTTAGGGCATCATACTAGCTAGTTGTGCAATTGTGGTGCAGTGGGAAACGTCGCCCGGGGCACGGTAACTGAGGGATACTGTAGGCATACTGTAGAAACTTTATCGATCATGTTAGGTATCTCAACCAATGCTTTAGGGCATGCTTCTAGCTAGTTGTGCAATGGTGGTGCAGTGGGAAACGTCGCCCGGGTCACGGTAACTGAAGGATACTGTAGAAACTTTATCGATTATGTTAGGCATCTCAACTAATGATTTAGGGCATCATACTAGCTAGTTGTGCAATTGTGGTGCAGTGGGAAACGTCGCCCGGGGCACGGTAACTGAGGGATACTGTAGGCATACTGTAGAAACTTTATCGATCATGTTAGGTATCTCAACTAATGATTTAGGGCATCATACTAGCTAGTTGTGCAATTGTGGTGCAGTGGGAAACGTCGCCCGGGGCACGGTAACTGAGGGATACTGTAGGCATACTGTAGAAACTTTATCGATCATGTTAGGTATCTCAACTAATGATTTAGGGCATCATACTAGCTAGTTGTGCAATTGTGGTGCAGTGGGAAACGTCGGCCGGGTTATGGTAGCTCAGGATACGGTAGAAAAATTACAATTAGCTAATCGATATTAATTAGTGCCTTTCTAATGACCTAACTGAAATTTCAAAAATGAGTTCTAAAACGAGCGATTCTAAAACGAGCAGTTCTAAAACGAGCAGTTCTAAAACGAGCAGTTCTAAAACGACACACCCCCCAGTCAATCCAGTAAAAATACCCAAATATCTTTTTCTATCTTTCCCCCACCCCAATATCGCAAATAGACTGTAGTTGTATCTCTTTTTGTCCCCAACTTATTAAATATTGCATTATAAAGTGACAGCGATACCGTACTTCCGTATTTCGCTCGTTACGCCCACGTCAGCTTTGCATAAACATCGTAAATATAAGCGCACTCTACCGTATTTCACTTTTCTTTTACAGCATTTTCTCATTATCTAAACCTAATTTGCTAAAACGAAATTGATAAGTAGAAATGCGGTAGAAGTTGTCGAATGAACACCCTTGTAGTATATTTCACTCATCGGTGAGCAAAGTGTGTTCCCGCGCGATTCTGTCATTTCCCAATAGAAAGTCTCGCACATCATATCTTTTTATAAATATAATACTGCGAGCCGTTAATTTTTTGAGCACGACAGCCGACAGCCTGTAACTCGATCTAATCCAGCTGGAACTACACCAATAGGAGACTGAGAAAACCGTGTCAGTCAACATCATAAATGCCCCCCAACATGTACAGTACTTGGAAAACAGTTTATCTGTGCACTGTGCTCTCTTTAGACGTCACAACTCCAAGGCATTGAATCGATCCAATTTTAGAAAGGAAATTTCAATTAATTTTTCAAAGAGGGGCTGCATCACTTACATGAGCGAGGGTCACTCGAACGAGAGCGTGGACTATTCATCTCTCGATGTCTTCTCTGACGATAAATTGGAAAATGCTATTCACATTTCAGCCATAATCAGCTTCCATCCGTCTTCTCTCTTCTCCGATACTTTCAATTTGTGGCGTCATTGTGATTTGATTGGCATCTTGTGATTTGTGACACACTCACAGCCGGGCACCCATTCCCAGCGCCGACCGCACAACCCCCAGCCACACACACAGAGTGAGGGGGAGGGAAGAGTGAGTGAGAGGCGAACAGAGAGAAACATCGATATGTTTCAGTATTGTATCAAGAATAAGAGCATTACCTTGGGTGGGCGGGTGATGACACTTCTTGTCAATGTCTATTACCGAGACCCCGTAACATTCGTGACTTTTGTCAGCTCGGCACTGTTGATGGATACGATGGTCCACTGACTAAAGATTCGAATGAGATTGAGGGAGACTCAAGTCTATTCACTGCTTTTACTCATGCATAGAGAAGCTTTTTTCATAGATTAATTAGACTGAGGAACGTAACAATTAGGCTGTCAAACATATTTATTGGTTACAGATGTTGTTATAGACTTGTGCTTTAACGGGTAAATAGGTTCACATACAACTTTTTTTTGGTAAATCAAATAATAAAGGGCATGTTGTTGTTCCGTTTTGACGGAACATTCTTATTTAGTTTCAAACTCCTCCCCTATTGTTTCTATTACATCATGATGAAGTAATTGGCGTAATTGTTTCAAAAGATATTTTGCACCCCACAAATGATTAATCCTATTTGCACACGGATGAATTTTCTGTTGAAATTCCTCTCTGTTTATGCCTTTCTTTCCACTAGGTGAGTTTGCCAGCTATCATTGCTCACGTAGCAGTCGCTGACCTCCGTAGTTATCGCTCTCTCGATTCCACATACTCTCTCGGCACTTTTGGCACCGTCTAGCTTCTTTGCAGTCTCTTCTTTCAGCATACTCTCTTCCTCTGATCGTCTGCTTTCTCTCCGTTCCGCATGCTCTCTGGTGCTCCCCTCGCCGTCCTATTATCTCAGTGTGTATTCTACTATCATGTGCTGTTGTCGTCCGAATCTCCCCTCAATCTAAACATTCTCTCTTCTCGTCTAGCTTCTCTGCGTCTCTCCTTATCGTACGCTGTCTCATTCGTCCTGTTGATCTCCCCTCGCTTGTGATCCTCTCGCTCTCTGTCCTCTCTCGTTCTCCCCTGCTCTCTCACTTCTTCTGATACTGATCTACACACTATCTAGCTTCTCTGCACTCTCTTCCCACTCATCGGGTTGTGAACACAAACTATGGACTGCCTCGTCATCCTTTCGATTTACTCACCGTATAGCTTCTCTGCACCATCTCCCCTCCTCGCACTCTCTCAGCTGCGTAACTGATCTACGCAGCGAAATGGATCGGTATAAAAGAGAACGCTCCCGTCGAAACAACTCATCGAGAGTTTTTCTCTTATCGACACCGATCTACGCATCATCCAGAATGAAGCCCTGTAAGTTCTTCATCTACAACATACGCTCTTCGTTGACTCTTCTTCTTCTTTTCTGTTCGCTTTCTTAGTTCTGTTGATAAAGTGGTGTATCTGTCTCGATTTCAGGCTGCGCCGACCCCGCCACCTGCTCGTGCTGTGCTGCCTGTACCGACTGTGATTGCTGCAAGGCCGGATCGTGCGGCAAGACTCCCGGAAAATGCTGCTCCGGTAAGATCACATCTGATAGCTGTCGCGGTTGTTACTGTTAGGCCAAATGACAGTCTGGTTCGTAGAAAGCGCAACACTTTCCCGCTCCAGTGATCTCTCAGAAAACGGTCCCCAGATAGTATTTAGCATCGAGGCCTACTTCGCTTGAGCAAAAATGATTTGATTCCTGGATTTTCAGCTATAATAGAGTCTTTGCAGAGAAGTGCAAGACGGATGGCTGCAAGTGCGAGCGCACTGAGGCCTGCCACGGCACGAAGCCGTGCTGCGCCGACCCCTCTACCTGTTCGTGCTGCAGTGCTTGCACGGGCTGCGACTGCTGCAAGGAAGGAAAGTGCGGCAAGACGCCCGGAAAATGCTGTAGTGGTGAGTTTTCGCTCGGCTGCTCGTATGCACTACTCAAATTCAAATAGCATACAATTTCAGATTGTATGTGTTCAAAAAGATTCTAATTGCAATTTGCAGAGAAGTGCAAGACTGACGGCTGCAAGTGCGATCGCACTAAGGCTTGTCACGGCAGCTGCTGCGGGGACAAGAAGGAGTGCTGCAAGTGAACTGCTGCAGCGGCTGCAACATCGGTCGAAGCTGTCGCAGCTCGTCGACTGTCGCAACCACCATCTTAGTTACTCAGTTGTTCAGTTACTCGATACTAGTCACTGTTTTGTGTGAACTGTAACATGATCAAATAAACATTATTTATGATACAGTTTGCACTATAGACAGAGTATCAAGGAAGTGCGGGCTCCAATATTAGTTAGATCTGAATATGAAATTCGAGAAACAAAACATTGAAAATGCACAATGGTGTATCTCGTAAGAATATCTTCGAACAGTCAATTTTACATCTTCTTTCAAATCTTATTCCGTTTTGAGAAACATAAAAACAAGTATGTGTAGTTCGCATTGTGTACCCAGAGAAGGACTTTCAGTATGACTAAGCACAATTAAAGCGCAAGCATGCGCTCATTTAAAAAAATTGAAAAATTGAACATTGTAAAAATTTTATTATACGGCGAAAATATTTCTACAAACTTAGATTGGGAAATTTAGCGTTTGGTATCCCCACTCCTAGCACTCTTCATGCCAAACTGACGGCCTTTAGACTGTAATCGTACAGTTGCTTGCATGCAAGATCGTCTCTGGCGAGCCGCGACTCCTCTTTCCGATGGCAGTCCTGTACATTGCACACTATTCGTTGCATGAACAATTCACCAATTTCAGTTTGCTAAGTCTAGTTTTACACATAAATTGTGCTGAAAACTATCAAAACCTTGAATAATACAAATAGGAGTTTGTATGAGGCATTGCACGAGCAATCGTCTAAGACCAGGATTTTGTCACCAGAATTTTCGTTCTTGGATAACGCTTCTCCAACCCTCTTCCCTGCGCACGGTTCTGTGAATGCACGGTGCTTCAGTTGAGAGAGCAAGTGGAATGAGGGTTAGCGATCCGTTTTCTAAGAAAGGAAATCTTTGAGAGCCATTCTCCTAGCAAATATGTTCATTTATATCGCCTCAGAGTTTAAGGCGTCTCTAGTGATCTTGGAAATGTCAAATTACGCACAGCGAAGTATGCGCCCGACACGGTCTCGACTTCCTGCGACAGCGCGAGATAAAGAGATGTTTGGGCGCCGTCCTTCGCTGTTTTCATCATGAATCGGCTGAAAATGGCAATTTTTAATTTTACAAAATGGAACTGCCAACTACCCACATACTTACCCAAGCTTCAGCAGCGTCTTCATCCCCAGTGCCATGTTGCGTGTGATTTCTGTGGTGATCACACCTGAAAACAAATATTCGAAATATGATACCCTTTTTAATTTGAAAAAAATATATTAAAAATCTAGATATTTATAATGTAGAGCTCTGGCGTACCGGGATGGAGTGCATTAACGGTCACGATGGTGTTTCCCTTAGAACGCAGTCTTCTAGTGAGCTCCCGAGCGTGCATCACCTTCACAAATAACTGATTTCTATGCCCTTACTTGGGGAATTATAAAGTAGCTCACTTGAACAAAAATAAAGCAAAAAAGTGTTAGCAAGATGAGCTTACGTTTGCCAATTTCGAATTGTTGTAGGCCATTTCCACTGAGAACTTCTCCTGCGCATCGATAGTTGCCATATCGAGCGCTGTGCTCTGCGAAAAGACAATTAATTGTTTTTTTGTATAATTTTTTCACTATTCTATCATCAATTTTAGTAATATTCAAAAATCGATTAATATTCATCGCTGACTAGAATGAAATAAAACGGGTAAAACTATTATTTCCAAGAGGTTGTGTCAGTTTAGTGAAACTGGCAGTTTTTTTGAGGCGTTTCTTCGCTCTGCCCGCTCATTTCTAGCAATTAAGATTCTGAATGTTTCTTTTGCAACATTTCAGCACAAGATCTTTTATTTGCAGAGTTTTCATTTTTTTTCGCTAATACTGTGTATAATTAATGTCTATTTGATTATCTTAAGAGTACATTGAATATCAGATGTATGCGTGCACACATGTTTTGTGATAACAAAGTATTTATTACAAAATCATGGAAAACAATTGTTTAAAGATTTTTCATTTTTTCTTCTTCTTTTTCGATTATCTTCGTTGATGACGAGTGACGCTGTTTTCTTGCACGACGGTACTGGAAATAATTGTTTGATTATTACAGTATCTTAAGAACAAGGGACAGTATGATTCGTACTGGCGAAACTGCGCATTTTGAGAGTCACAAAACGCGTAATTCTGGTCATTCATTGAGCGCTGAAGGGGAGGGATCGGTTGAAACTGCGCATTTTGCGAGTCACAAAACGCGTAATTCTGGTCATTCATTGAGCACAAAAGGGAAGGGATCGGTTGAAACTGCGCATTTTGCGAGTCACAAAATGCGCATTTCAATTGATTCTCCCTATCAGAACTAACACCCATGTCGTACAATTATGCAAGAAGCTAAGTGGTATACCCTGCTTTCATAGTCTATAATGGGATAATGTAATTCATAATGGGATACTGTTACTCGATCCTACCGTAACCCGAAAGATTTAAATTGAACAAATTGACTGGCAAAATGCGGATCTGGAGTAGCCGTTGCCGGATGGGGATCCCGTTTCTCACCTATAGCTTTATCGGATACGGTAAACTTAGCGTAACCCGGATTTCTAAAATTGAGTAAATCGTTTAAGAATTTTGTAGGAGGAAAATACGAAATTGCGCAAAATTGGCCCGGGACTTGCTGCATGATTAAGATCTCGTACGTTATCCTAGGTCAATTCGCTCAATTTCACAATTCCGGGTTACAGTACGAATGATTAAGGTAGATATTTTTGTTGAGGGGCACCAGGTTGAAGAACAGTATTCCACTATGGGCTCGGTCTTGTGCATCTTCAGAAACTTACATTATATAAATTGGGACGAATAGTTGCAACAGCAAACAACCGCAAGACTAGATGAGAGAACGGAGGAATGTGGAATGATTGGTTACTAATTTGGTTATATTGATTTGTGTCTAACTCATTTCACTGGACTCACTCACTGATGCACGGTCGTCTCGCTAAATCCAAGATCACAAATGTGAGTATCGCTTGTAAATTACCACTTTAGAACTATTACATTACCTACGATCTTATAAATTCGTTCCCCCGCCCTCTCCCTTGACTTAAAATGGAAAATATACATTAATGTGTCAATCGGGTTTCCACGGTTTTTTAAAAGCAAACGTTCTATCACTTGGCCTCTTGCATAATTGTACCACGTGGGTGTTAGTTATAACCGCGTGATAACTGTTCGCACAATTGTTCTGATAGGGAGAATCAATTGAAATGCGCATTTTGTGACTCGCAAAATGCGCAGTTTCAACCGATCCCTCCCCTTTTGTGCTCAATGAATGACCAGAATTACGCGTTTTGTGACTCGCAAAATGCGCTGTTTCAACCGATCCCTCCCCTTTAGCGCTCAATGAATGACCAGAATTACGCGTTTTGTGACTCGCAAAATGCGCAGTTTCGCCAGTACGAATCATACTGTCCCTTGTTCTTAAGATACTGTAATAATCAAACAATTATTTCCAGTACCGTCGTGCAAGAAAACAGCGTCATTCATCATCAACGAAGATAAGCGAATATGAAGAAAAACATACTAATAATAAGACAATTGTTTTTTATACTGTAATAAATTATGTTTGTTGATGGATAACAATGTTTTTCGTATTGCAAAACAGTACATTACAGTAACACGACAATTATGAATAGAAAAGGAATAATATTGGATAATTGAAAAAATACACTTCGTTGTGCAGATATTTGCACTGGAAACCAATGAAATCAGAAAATTCACAATAACCTGATTTTTGAGGATACACACCTCATTTAACAGTCAGTTTTTCAAAACTGCTTCAACCTCTTGGAAATAATAGTTTTACCCGTTTTAAATCTAAACAAATCTCCGAAAATCGATGAATATTCATTACAAGAATGGCGAGAAAAAAAAACGGGGCTCACACTAGCGTGGAGAATGCTGGATACATTTACGATCCGTCCTTTCTTCGCGTTTTCCACTAGTGGCAGGAGCAGTTCGGTAAGCAGAAACGGGCCTACAATTTCGATTATCTAACAAATACAGTGATAGAAATTCTCCGACGATTATTTCCCACACTTATCGAAATGATCACTAAGACATATTCAATGTAGCCTAAATTAAAATTAACCCGTGGAAAACGGAAAGAGTAATCAGGGGAAAGCACATGATTCCAAACCTACAGAACAGGGTTAGGACGAGAGAGTATGCAAAAGTGAGAGAGTCCCTCTCGATTTCACACACTCTCTCACTCCAAAGGCCTTTCTGGATGGTTGAGCGGCCTGTGGAATCATGTGAAAGCTTCTAACCAAGATGATTAGACTGCCAGGTTATTTCATGACCATCACGAGTTTTCTCGTATCCTCCAGCCCACATTCCAGCATTGTTTACGAGTATGTCGATGTGAGACTCGCCTGAAAATATACCTTCTTGTACATTTTGAATTTTGAAAATTCTATGAAAAAAGTGCTCTCGAAAAAAAGGAACATTTTCTCAACACCGTTGCTCTAGGAAGAGGTATGTTTTGTTCATTTGTTTCTCGCACTCTCTGATATTGGCGCACACTACAAAACAAGCAGATAAGGAACTGTGCGCGCTATGAAATCTCAGGAAACGAAAAGAAACGATTACATAGAGTGTATGTAGTGAAATAAGGTGATGTTTGGGGAAGGTGATTACTCACGTTTCGTAAGCTCCGCGGCGCATTTACGAACGCTTTCCTTGCTTGTCAGGTCACAGTGAATGTAAATGAGGCGGGAGGCGTCGCACCCACCCTGAATGATGTTAGATAGATCAGCGCCGCTTATATGTTTGTGATATGCAAAAAAATAATTTAAAAATATTTTGTGCCGATGGTTGTCTTGATTGCATATCGGAGTGCTACTGTTATTGATTACATACCTTGACCAACTCAGCCTGCGCTGCGAGCGCCCGCGATTCGGTCCTGCACAGCATGTACACCTAAAAACATTTATTTTTTTATATGAAAGATTTTTTTTCAATTTTTTGCTTTTTTCTGTATATCATGGTTATCAGTTCGAAAAA
The DNA here is from genome assembly GCA_036245785.1 of Pristionchus fissidentatus. Taxonomy (NCBI): domain Eukaryota; kingdom Metazoa; phylum Nematoda; class Chromadorea; order Rhabditida; family Neodiplogasteridae; genus Pristionchus; species Pristionchus fissidentatus. The sequence goes on along the minus strand of BTSY01000004.1, from coordinate 4,423,955 downwards.
GTGAGATAACTATCTAGACTGGAGACTGTCTAGACTCGATAATAAAGAGGCGGTGAAAAGAACGAAAAAGTGCTTTGCTACGAAAAAAATGCTGTAAAACGGACTAGACAGCGCCATTACCGCCGCTCTGTCGATTATGAGCTCAAAGTATACATGTCTGTATTTTCAACGAGACGGGGAATTTTTCTCCAAGAAGATGCCTACCTTTGCCCCTCGCAGATTCAATTCCTTCGCTGTTTCCAGGCCAATTCCCGTGTTGGCGCCAGTCACCACAGCCACTTTACCCGCGGCCGAAACGTCCTCTCGGAACTGGCCGCCCTTGAAGTAGCGTCTGCAGCACATATTTTGAGAATAATTTCGAACACAATCATAATTCAGGCCGTTTTTCATTGGAGATCGTTACCACAACGAGCTCCTTTCCTTTCCGCAGAAAAAAACCACAATCGTAACTCAGTAAGAGTACACTTCCGAAATAATAATGAACTATTTCAATGCGATAAATGAGCGAACCTCAGCAGGAACAATACGAGCGAGCTCGTGAACCCAACGACGATGAGCGTTCCGCCGTTCCAGTCGAACATTATCCGTCTGAATTGCAATAACCATCTTTTTCATAAGGGAAATTTTTAAAAAATATGATTGCGCATGAACAAAAATAAAGCAAATAAGTGACGACAACGTATCGCCATTTAGAGAGGACGTCGACGAAATTATCGGATGAACACTTAGCTAATTGTTTTCTCTTAATTTACAATAAGGTCTATGTACACTAAGTCAAAAGTAAGTGAAAGGTGAAAAGTGCTTGGAGGATTTTCTCTTAATTTACAATAAGCTCTATGTACACTAAGTGAAAAGTAAGTGAAAGGTGAAAAGTGCTTGGAGGATTTTCTCTTAATTTACAATAAGCTCTATGTACACTAAGTGAAAAGTAAGTGAAAGGTGAAAAGTGCTTGGAGGATTTTCTCTTAATTTACAATAATCTTTATGTACACTAAGTGAAAAGAAAGTGAAAGGTGAAAAGTGCTTGGAGGATTTTCTCTTAATTTACAATAATCTTTATGTACACTAAGTGAAAAGAAAGTGAAAGGTGAAAAGTGCAGAGCGTTCGACGAGTGGAGACGAGAAAGAGAGGGCTGTTATCAAATTGAAAACGCGTGAGAATGAAACACTCCGAGGGTAGAGACATAGAAATACGCACAGACAGTTAGAGAGATGCCGTTAAAGAGATTTGTGCAGTATCGTGCGATTTTATGTGCACTTATTGTGTTTTTCTTCCGTATAAATGCCCCTTCACTGGAGAGAGCAAAAACAGGATCAAAGGAAGAGTGTCCCTACGTAGAATGTCAAGAAGTAGTTCATACTATCCTGAGCGTAACTTCAGCATGTGGGAAAAAACAGAGCCACGATATTGAGCTGAGCTATACACTTTTCACACCAATCCGACCTTCTATAGACTGTAATTGGCAAGACCACTTTTTCTGGCGGCTAGGGTATTAGCCGCCAGAAAAAGTGCCCTCTATCAAGATGGAGAGATGATCTACGGAGAGCAATTGGTCCTCAGTGGTGGAATGCAAACATCGAAGAATACGGCCCCATCCTCACCAGATAGCGTTACCGCCTGACGTGATAAATAATTGAATTTAATTGAATTAGGGTATTACTTTTCAAATGTCCATGGAGAAAAGTGTTTACAGTGCCGCGGAGAACACTCAAAACAGAGTTATATACTGAATGATATAAAGAAGATATAAGAATCGTCCTTTCTCCATATTTATAGTAGACCGAAAACGACCTGAGATTTCACAGAAATGAATTCTCCGTTTTACGCATTTGATTGCCCGTGGATCAGGTTTGTTGGCGAACATAATCGAAAGCTGTTTCATTAAATACATCGTATTGTAACTTGTATGTAATGTTCTTACATGCCACAATTAATCAAACGGCGATTAAGTTTATCGGCATTGCGAAAAACGTGCGAGATCTCAGACTCTCGCATACGGATAGATATAATTAGATGGAAGGGGTATAATCCATCGGCAACACAATGAAACTAGTATATTCTGATAAGAACACAATAATTTATCGCATTTTGTGAACTTCTCGTCTTTCTTGAACACGGAAAATGCATGATCGGACTGGGAAAATACACTTGGTAAGGAATACTTGAAATGTTGTACATAATTACAGTTCGCAACAGTTATTGCTAGCCTAGTTACTTGCGCAGATTGAGATAGACGGTTTTGGTCTCGCGCGTCGCATCCGGAAACTCGACCGGTTGCCCATTCGACCACACGTAGTCCTTCCTGAAAATTGTTATAAAACTCATTTAAGACAAATCAATAATATTTAGAAAAACATTTTTGTCCGGTAGATTATAAAATATTAGTGGACATTTCTCGCGTCAACAGTGGGACTTCCTCCCTATGTTGCCTTGTTGTGACATAGTAATAAGTCATGTCTCTTTTAGCTACCGATTATGCGATATCCTAACCTTACATTCATGATAAACATTATTATTATTTTCTAAACAAACATGTTGTAAATTCCGGACCTGTCCGATTTCGCGAGTTCCTCGTATCCATTTTTTGATAGCAGCGTCTGATTAGCGATCGAGGACGCCTGAGACATGATACCGTCGAAGCCGGAATCCTGCGAATAGCATTACTATATATTAGAAAATGCTAACGTCTGTCTGTCTGTCTGTCTGTCTGTTTGTTTGTTTGTCCTTTTTTTCCTTCCGTCCGGTCACACTTTTTTCTCATTTTTCTTATATTTCGCTTCAAAATCACGCTATCTTCACAGAACCTGCGAATAGCATTTTAATTAAAACGCGTTCTTTGTAAGAACGCAGGACAAGCGGCACAACTAGTTTAAAGTTGTCACCCAGGGTTCAAACTTTTTGCACAAACAGTTTAAGGTGTAAAGTAAATTTTAAACGTGAAAAATACACAAAATGTTAAAATTTGAAAAATCAATAATTTTTTTACGAAATAATAATTTTTTTTTCAAATTTTTTATTTTGGCATCGTGTTATATATCATTCGAAAGAGCGTCAAAAGTTATGTTATAATCCCAAAAATCATGAAGATGGGACATCTGGGAGCTGAAATACCTGACCTGATCCGAACAAAATTCACATTTCTGCAAATCTTAATTTCAGGAAAATATGTTCCCATCATTAGCACCCTCTGGCTCTGGCATATATAATGTATTTTTTATCACAAAATCGGATGGTGAACATTTTATGACAGATTTTGGTAGTAAAAGTTCTCAAATTTTCATAAGACCACTACCACCCTGTGGTAAAGGCAAATCACAAATTGTGTAGAAAACTTTTTTCAGGCATGGAATCTTAATGAAATGTATACCATCTGAGAGAGCATCAAAAGTTATGTTTCAATCCATAAAATCAGGAGGATTGAACCACTAGGAGCGAAAATCGATCATCGCATCCGCAGAAGTTGACAATTTGTACGACGGTAAATTTTTGGCTGTATTGTTATTGAAAGTGATCGATAAGGTCTCTAACTTTTTTTACAAGCTTTATTAGGTATGCGGTAAATTTTAAACACGAGAAAGTGCTGAAAAGTTGAAGTTTGAAAAATAGATAAAAAAAATTTTTCGAAAAATATCATTTTTCAAATTTTAAAAATTTTCCTGTCGTGTTATATCTCATTCGAAAGAGGACGAAAAGTTACATTAGAAAACGAATTTTCATCTTGATTGATGCGCTAGGAGCGAAAATATGTGATCGGAAATATCGATTAATTTGTTAGTCTGCAATTACTATTTCTCTGCTAATAGAGCCTCAATCTTCATGAAACAATGGGGTTATACATAACTTTTCGTCCTCTTTCGAATGAGATACAACACGACAGGAAAATTTTTGAAAATTGAAAAATGATTTTTTTCAAAAATTTTTTTATCGATTTTTCAAACTTCAACTTTTCAGCACTTTCTCGTGTTTAAAATTTACCGCATACATAGGAATGCTTGTGAAAAAAGTTTGAGCCCTGGTCGATCACTTTCAATAAAAATACAGCCAAAAATATAGCGTCATACAAATTTTCAACTTCTGTGGATGCGATGATCGATTTTCGCTCCTAGTGATTCAGTCCTCCTGATTTTATGGAATTATATATAACTTTTGATGCTCTTTCAGATGGTATACATTTAATTTGGATTTCATGCCTGGAAAAAGTTTTCTACACACTGTGTGATTTGCCTTTACCACAGGGTGGTAGTGGTCCTGTGAAAATTTGAGTACTTTTACTACCATAATCTGGCATGAAATGTTCACCTTTAGAATCTCTGATGAAAAATACATTATATATGTCGGAGCCAGAGGGTGCTAATCATGGGAACATATTTTCCTGAAATTAAGATTTGCAGAAAGGTGCATTTTGTTCGGATCAGGCCGTATATTTCAGCTCCCATATGTCCTATCTTCATGATGTTTGGGATTATAACATAACTTTTGACGCTCTTTCGAATGCTATGTAACACGATACCAAAATAAAAAATTTAAAAAAAAATTTCTTTTTCTTAAAAAAATTATCGATTTTTCAAATTTTGACATTTTGTGTATTTTTCACGTTTAAAATTTACTTTACACCTCAGACTGTTTGTGCAAAAAGTATGAACCCTGGGCGACAACTTTACAATAGTTGTGCCGCCTACCCCGGCCTCGCACTGCGCTCTTACAGAGAACGCGTTTTAATTAACATTATAAAAATAAAACGTTACTAAATTTCATTAGTACTTTGAAGATCCAAATAATCCAAATAGTCGTACCCTTAGTTGGTCAAAGTCGAGTCCGAGGTGCACGAGATGCTGCGCGATTCCCTGTCGTTGATGATCTTTATGGACAAAGGTGATCTCGCGACGTAGCACCTGCAATTGTCTGGAAAATTTTTCGATTTTTAAACTAGATATTCCAAATATACGAAATGATTAATACAGAGAAAACATATCAAAATGTTTTTTTCATAGTCAGTACTCTTCTGTGCTCAAATTATTATATTTTGTTTCTGTCGAAAAATTATTGCAAGTTAAAATCAACGATTATTTTCGATCCTGGCTTCTATCATGGATGGGAAACCCAACCACGAAATTATGTCGGTAAATATATGTTCCATTCAGTTCAAGGAGGGCTTATTGCTGAAAAAAAGTGTGTTCAAGCATGAAGCACTCTATCACGTTGGCTAACACACTCTGCTCGTCTCATTCGGAAATGAGTTTCCCCTCACTCTCGGCATTTGCACGCCGATCGATTTCCGAAAAAAAACTCAGTTTATTGATAGTAGTTGGCTGATTGTGAGTCAAACAGAAAAGGAAAATACGTGGTCAAGATGAGAAGGCTCACCTTATTTGCGTCCGGAACGAGACTCCAGAACTTTTGATCGAGTCTTTCGAGGATGGTTCCTGAAATTAACTGAATGCCTATAGATGAATAAGAGATAATTATAATAACTGCACTACTGACAAAATATTCTTTAAAAATATAGCAATACTGACCAAGAATGATAAACTTCTCGTCGATCTTCGTGATGTCGACGTATTCTTGCCAATCCTAAAAAAACATTTATGTATATTTTATAAATAAAATAATTCCGTAATTTACCTCCTTGTCGTCGCGACGCCACTCGGACATGAGACGCACTCCAATGAGCTGAAATACTCAAATTGCAAAAATAATGTAAAAATACAACGAAAATGTTATTAAAAATATTGCACGCACCTTTCCCGTTTCTCTGTGCACGATTCGATAGCTGTAGTCGAACTTGAGGCTTTTGCTCACCATGTAATTGATGAGACCGCTGTCTTTCGTCATTCCAAACGCCTCAAATTGGGAATAATTAGCAAAAAAAGTCGATCGATATTTCATTTTTTCAAATTGTCAAATCTTCCCAGCAGAGCTGCGTTACCTGGCAGTGCGGTTCGATCTTGAAGAAGTGGTTGAGAGTGAGGTCCATAATCTCTTTCTTGTCCTCTTTCGTCGCCTTGATGAACTCATAGCGCAGCTCCGGGTCTATAGAGGCGCCTCGGGCTGCAATTATCATGATTCTGATCATTTTATTATTCGAACTATATGTTTCGAATTAAACGGTGACATTTGGCGTTTGTTGTGTTTGTTGCTGTTTGGATAGATATTCCTTACAATTCATTACACATCGGCGAAGAAAAAATATTCTGAATTCTATTGGCACAGTGGTTTGCGTGCGTTTTGAGAGCGCTCTCTTTTACATATGGACTGAGACTTATTTTGGTGAATAATAAGAGATTAAGATTCAAAACATAAGTGAACTGCACAGCTCAAAATACTCACCGGTTTGCGCAACTCCACTGCCAATCCATCTGGCTGAACGCGCAAGCATCGATACGGTAGTATAGAAGTAAAAATACGGAAAAGGCGAGTTACGAATCGCATGGAGCGGCTCTCAAAGCTCTCGCCTATTTATATGCCCGCTCGCAGAATAGGTCACTCGTGTGCCTTTGTGTGCGAGAAAGGGACAGACAAACAGTGTCTCTCGCTCGCCCGTTGTGACTAACAACGAGAAGAGAGAGGGCGGGTACAGCTGGCGCCTAGTTCGTCCCACGCCGGACGCAAAATTGGGAACCGCAACACCATTAGTCAAGGAATATTACCTTTTTGGGATCACGTGAGATAATGTTGATAGTAGATAGGTGTGTCCGTATTTGTTGGGCCGAGCAACAATCGAAGTCATGAAATATTTGAAAATTGTGGCATGGACAGCAAAACCGAGACACATGATTCCAAACATACAGACCAGGGTTAGAGCGAGAGAGTGTGCAAAAGTGAGAGGGTCTCTCTCGATTTCACACACTCTGTCACTCCAAAGGCCTTCCTGTAAGATTGACTGGTCTGTGGAATGATGTGGAGAGTGGCGCTGCTGGTGCCTACTTCGTCCTTGGTCGGGAACAAACGCTTGATGACTCAAATACTCTTTCTACATTTTCTTCAGTGAGCACGGTGTCTCGCATGCGAACCTGATGAGTACATTGAGCGATCTATCAATTCGAAGTGATGTCCCCACCTCCCGATTTTGCATGCTCTCTCAGCAGGAGACAATATCTAAGGAAAGCTGGAGACTTCGCGCTCTGTGTAGTCCATTTCATGAATAAATCTATTTTTTTAAATTTTAATAGTGTAATATGCGACTGCAGAAGAATCCCGTCTCAACATCAGCTGCTTAAGACTCATAGTGAACGCCGCAGTTGCAGTCAAATATTTTGTATACTAGAACTTCAGCATTTCGAATTTTTCAAATCCCAATTGTTTACCGAGAATAAGAGAAAACCTGTGAAATGGAGTGAACATGTCATACTACAAAAACATTTTTCACTTTCTATTTTTTATGAAAGCACACTTCAGCTCGCAGTACCGTACTGCGTTTCGAGAACAGCTGTACAGCTTACACAGAGAGAAAACATACTAGGAATACGACATCAAGTTGGCACGCCTACTAATATATAAGTAGGGCCTACTAATATATAAGTAGGGCATTAGTAGGCCCTACTTATATATTAGTAGGCGTGCCAACTTGATGTCGTATTCCTAGTATGTTTTCTCTGTGTGTAGGCATCCTACCGAAAAATGACAAAGTTACATACACCATGTCCGTTGTTTCCATTCACGCAAATTTTCAAAGATTTTTAGAACTACTTAAGCAAGACCTCTCTTATTAATCCCCTTGGAAGATACAGTCCACGAGAGAACGTTACATGTGGGAACGGGCCACGGATGAATAAAGACAGTCTGGGCCGGACTCATTTATTTAGCAATTGAAAATGCATATAAATTTTCAAAGTTTGGCAATTTCATCGCAAATACGCATTTACCCCTTTGATGCAACGACCAGATGTTTTCTGAACCTGTATTTGGATAAAAAAACTAGTGGAACAATTTATTCCACGGCTAATGCATACATAGATCTCCGGAAGAAATAACCAATATCACAAGGAAATGCATGAATGATGTCCTCGTCGCATCCATAATCAGGCCAGTCCGACAGCCTTTAGACTGTAATCGTGCAGCTGCTTGCATGCAAGATCGTCTCTGGCGAGCGCCGACTCCTCTTTCCGATGACAATCCTGAATATGTAAAATATATAATTATGAAATAAAGATGGCAGTCCCGATGACAGACTCCTATTACTACGACTGTTTAAAATATAGCTGCTCTCGTAAACTGTGCTCGCAACACGATAACACAGAGCAACAGCTTGGTAAGCTGGGTTTTGATCTCGAGACTCTTTTGTTCCAATTCCAACGGTAAACGCACAGCGAAGTAGCCGCCCGACACGCTCTCGACTTCCCTCGACAGCGCGAGATAAAGAGACGTCTGCGCACCGTCTTTACGCGTCTTCAACCCGAACGAACTGCAATACAATATAATTCTCTTTGAATTATATTTTGTAATTACTGTTAACGCTACTATATCATATGTTGAAACTATCAATATCGGGAATTACCAGCCTTACATGAGAATCATGAGTAGTTTCATGGCAAAGATGAAATGCCGCTGGAGATCCGTCGCGATGCCGCCTCAAAATGGCTTCTTCATCACTTCGATGGTGTATTTTGCGTGTAAGAAAAAAATTTGAACGGGCGAAACAGTTTTTCTTTGAAAAAATGCGGTTTTGGGATTATGCCATTGAAATTACCGGGATGCAGGGCGTTTACAGTGACTACGTTGCTACCCTTTGCGCGTAAACGGCGGGACAGCTCGCGAGCATGAATCACCTGCAATACCGATTGCTACAATGATATATTTTGTTTGTTTCAAAGCTAACAATTTCAATTCATAATATCAACGGGTCAAAGTGCGGTAGGCATACGACTCACATTGGCGAGTTTGGAGTTGTTGTAGGCCATCGACGCGTCGGAAAATCCCTCACGCGAGTCGATTGTTGATAGATTGAGCGCAGTACTCTGTAAAGGTAAAGGTGTTAGGTCTTCTACACGCAAGGCGGTCTCGATCACACCAATGCCTGAGGTGCAACGAGAGCCTGTCCTGATATGATCAGCGGCCTGTTGCGAGGCTATTCTCGTGTTGGGTGCACGTGAATCGGGGACCCCTTTCGAGGCCTGTTTGGATCGTGATTTACCAATCACTACCAACATTTCTTAACCTCCTTGGTTTGGTAAATTGTTCAAAATAGGGAAGTGACAATGAGCGAATATTGTTTCACTATTTTGTCGACGCAATAGAACTTGGATTATTGCCAATGCTCATTTGTCATAGTACCAGTGAGAATGGGATTCAACCCGCTTGTAAGTGCTGTCTTAAGTTTGTTAAATGCAACGTTCATGCAAACTTCTAGAAATTTTGGCTCGGTTAAGAAATAATGCGAATATTTACACTTGCGTGGAGCATGCTCGACACGTTCACGATCCGCCCTCCCCTCGCCTTTTCCACCAGTGGTAACAGTAGTTCGGTGAGCAGAAAAGGACCTGGAATTTTCAACTTGCACTGAAATTGGGACTGCACCGACTATGCGCAAAAGTAGACGGAATTTTAGTTTTTTTAGTTCAGAAGTCGTTTATCAAGAGGCTATTCGGGTTCACAGGGAATCGAATGGGAGCTCTGACGACGTTGAAAAGGCTTAGTATCCTCGGTTGATTGCCTTCTGAAGAGCGACGGAATACAACGCAACAAAAGCTACCGAAATTGAAAGGGAATCTAACCGAGATGGTTGCACTGCCATGTCATCTCGTGGCCGTCCTTCGTTCTCTCATAGTCTCCCATCCACACTCCAGCGTTGTTGATGAGAATGTCAATTTGAGACTCGCCTGTAAGAAAAGAATGGTATGGCCTTGTCAGGTTCTGTTGAAGATTTGTCAGTGGTCAGTGAAGGGTCTCTCCTCAAAATGAGTAAGTCATGAATTCTGTTTGTGGCAGCCGGGGACACTTGTCTTTTCGTTTCGCACACCATCTCAGTGGCCGATTAGGCGTGCAAAATGAACAGACCGCTATCCGATTGTCAAATTTTAAAATAGTACATAACGCATTAGCACGTACGCTCAGTCAGCGTCTCTGCACACTTGCGCACGCTCGCTTTGCTCGCAAAATCACAGTGGACGTATACGAGACGAGCAACATCACAGCCATCCTGAGCAGTCGAGTGCGCAATGTGAGACCACGCTCTCTTCATTTCGCACACTCTCTCACCAAGTTGGTGACACCAACCGACCGGCCGAGAGAGTGTGTGAAATGAAGAGATCGTGGTCTCACATTGCGCACTCGACTGAGCAACCGTCATCTCACTATCACTTATTTAATCAGAGGTTGATGTCAAACGCATGCTAGACACCACTGCTTGCAAGCTACAATATAAAAAGCACACCTTTTCCATTTCTCGCTGAGCTGCGCGCGCCCGCTCCTCTGACCGACACAGCATGTAAACCTGCAATGCTCTGAAATTATTCGAAAATCCTCCTTCACTAGGGAACAACAGGGGAACATTTCACGTCCTCCCAACCTGTCTATTGGGAGTAAACAAAACGAACGGGCGAAAGGCGGCAACACAGAAAAGTGTTCATAATTTAAAGGCTGCGAAAACTGACAATTCATTACCTTTGCTCCTCTCATATTCAGCTCCTTCGCTGTTTCCAGACCAATTCCCGTGTTGGCGCCCGTTACAACGGCGACCTTTCCCGAAGCCGAGACAAACTCGCGGAACTGGCCTCCCTTGAAGTGGCGTCGGAAGAACATGATTGAAATGGGAAATGGATTCAGTGATGAGAGTCGACAAGCGACATGCCGACATGCCATGTCGACATGCCGGGGCCGACCGGTAAGGCCGGTTGCTGCCCAGATCTACGTATCCCCCTGCTGATCAGGCTTCTGAGGCACGTTACCTTAGAATTGATAAACAAACAATTTAATTTTTTTAAATTGACCGAACTTCAGAAAGTAGAGACTGATCGCGCCTAGAATAGCAAGCGCCGCAGTAGTGCAGCACTCATACGACATACTGAAAGCGGTATTCAAATAACTATGACAATGCAAAAAAATCGACACATAATAAAGTAACGTGAAATGAAATATGTATCGTATGCGTTGGAATGCAAATTGGAAAAGCAAATTGAGAGGATTGCTTTTCCGCAAGATTCGTTTCTTTTATACGAGTGAAAAGTCGGCTAAACACAGCCTGTGCACATTCGCGCAAAGATTACATGACAATATTGAGAATATTCGCGCGTCGAGAGAGCGTGTGAAAACGAGAGAATATACTCAATATTGAGTATATCATATACTCGGTGTCATATCTCAGTATAGAATATACTCGATAGTAAGTATATTCATTCTGGGTGTAATAATTGGAGATGTGAACATTTCAGAGTAAGGAAAGATGGAGATTTCGCTCTTTGAGTACGCGCACAGATTGGAAAATAGTGAGACGGACAGGAAGATAAATAATAATAATAATAATAAATAATGATAAATAATAATAATATTAAGATAAGATAAGTAAGATATACATTCGTTGATGAGCGAAATATACCGTGAAGAGAGACAAGTTTAATAGCACAAATAGTTGTACTAATCGTAATCGAAGTCACTGTTTTTATTGTTGTATTATCTGCACGGAAATACGCTCAAGATATGCATTGCTGTCCGCATCTCCAGAATAGCACTTTCCTAGAAAGCGAGTAGTGAAAAAAAATCGGCATTGCACTATCACGTACTCTCTAGTTCCTGAAACTTTGATGGAGGTTGGCTGATTTATTTCGAAGGTGACCTTCCTGTTTTTAATCCTTGGAATTGAGCGTCTGCTGACCAGCATAAAGCATAATATGAAAATACATATCTGCCACAATACTTGAATTAGATCTCCAGGTGCAGTAAATTTCAGAGAATATGAGTACGCCTTCCTCTATTATGGGTTATCCCATTCAAGTTCCAGTCACCAACGAACAGTCATTCCTTATTGCATCCATTAGGTAAGCAGTACCTCATTTAATCCTCAAACTGATAGGCGTTCTTCAATTATGTTAGTGTTCGATGCAGAAAATTAATGCATTGAGTTGTGACAACCGGTGCATGGTACACTAAGTGTACTACACTTATTATTTAATGAATTCGTGCGTCGATAGAGAGTGTGAAAAAGAGTTTTGCAAGTGTTTCAAATCTCGGACACTTATCCAACTGTAGAATACACTCCGTGTCAAGTGAAATCGCGCGGTATTATATTTGCACTAATCATCTGCTGTCGAATTTGTTATGTAAGCAATTCATTTAACCCATAATTTGTTTTCGAAAAACACGAGCACTGAAAAAGTACTATTCCCGAAATATGTCAAAAACAATTCTAGATATGGTACTGTACGCGCACGTTCTCAACCGATCGCTCACTGACGAATTTACTCCTCTCTTCGAAGTTATCTACACGACAGAGGCATCGATAAGCCTTGCCCAAGCAAACCACAAAATTATGTAAATTCCAGCTAGTCTTTCTGCTTCTCACAATTATTCTGGGTCCATTCGTGATATGGATTGATATGCACGCCCAGCCTCTACACAGAAACGTAAGATATACTCCTTTTGAGCATTTTTTTACTACTTCTATCGCGTGCCCAGCTTGAATGTAAGATGAAATTTACCTTTACTTGTTCATAGTTATTTTTAAAGATCCGACTTTTCATATCGCTGACTATTTTTCAAGCGCTGATGGGTACCTTGGCGAGAATTTTCCTGCTTCTGGCGCAATACTACTGCGAGTATTGGAATAGTGAGCTTTTTTTTTAAAAATTCGCATCTCCCTTCTTTTTCTCTGCATTAGATCACTTTTTTTGATATTGCATTCATCCAATTATTTAATAAAAAACATAATTCCACATTGGACGTCTGATGGGGAAGAAGAAAAGGAACATTTATTCTATGAACAGTTATAGTTACTCGTTCTTGTTGCGTTACAGATAGGGAAGATAAGCTCCGCCCACTCGTGACTCTTATTGAAGGGGCAAGAAACAGCGGATGAGTAGCACAAATTTCATTCTTCACTAAAAAACCTCGTGCTCGGGCTTATTCGAAAGCTCTTGTGATGGGCTACAACATATACCATGCGCACCATGCTCTGTAGTGATTAAGTAGGTCAAAAATCGATAAACGTAAGCGGGAATAGGTGATTCAATCACTTCCAGTAAAGGCACATAGTTGCGCATCTTGCAATTCGTGGGGAGAATTATTCTGATTAACTTAGACAAAACTAAATCAAATTTAATTGCCCCGCGCAATTGTGCTCCTGTTTAGAAGATTTTAGTATTATTATTTTCCGAGAATGTGCTTTGGCATGACGACTTACGGTGTTTAGCGGCTCAAATGGCAATATTTTGGGTTGTGAGCAAAAGACCCGCAAAGGATGGGATCCGAACTAACGACCTTTGGCTAGCTATTCAATCACTCTGCCACTGCACCAAGATGGCCACGAACACTAGCTCTCACATTCGCTTGATGATCAGAAACTATCTCCGCATTATCTCATCATAGACGCAAACTCCGCCCACCGAGAGAGAGCGCCCACCTTTTGACCCTCTGCCGTTATGAGCCGCGCGCGTGGTTTTTGAGCTGTATCTCGGCCCAGAGACAAGATATCGACATACGGCAAAAAGTATGATGTTATTGACACCTCAGCGGCTAATATGGATACACTTTCAACTTCATTGCAAAAAATCGGCGCACCACCTTGCGGTCCCTAGTTACAGATCACACCTGGTTGCTTGCTGCGGCTTCACTAACAAGGCGCTGGTTTGTAATATTTCTCGGAAATACGTGAGAAACTTAACTTAAAAAAAAAATAGTTTGCAATGTACTTGTTCAGCCCATTTTCGTTTACATTGGAGAGATTGTTCTCTACGCGCTACTGGTCTTGGTAATGAGTTACTATGGCATAATATGGTTGACGTGCATGATCATATCAGGTACGAGAAGCAAAGTTGGAGCACCGTAATTGTTTTCCTCATTATCAACATCTTCTCGGTAGTCATTGCGTTTCAACTTGCGTTCATCATGACATTTGGTACGTTGGAGTACGAAAGAAAAAAGCAAAAGTAGAATGTAAAGTACAATACAAACAACCGAATTTTACGTGATGATTTGAATAACGCGATTTATAAAATAAAAAAAAATTAATCGCGAATTAATCACAATTTAGAGTCAGGAAGGCTAACGGATGACGGCGCCTGGATCCTTTTCGGATTCCCACTATGCTTGATCATGCTCGGTTTCTGCGTAAGCAACACGCGGTGTGATATTATTGACAACAAGATAAATCGCAGGGATTCGTTATTCTGCTCGCTTTCAACACTCGCCACATTCAATATTTGCAAAAGCGAGGAGCGGACAGTAGATACACGCTCGCACGAACCTTTCAGATACGCGAGACAGTGTCCGTCATGATGGCAAGTCCTTTTTTGTCTTCTTTCAGTTCCGTGAAATGCGTTGGCGCGAAATATTTTATCGAGCATTACTGTATTTGCAGCAAATTTATAGAAAATATTAATGCTAATAGAGTGTAAATTCGGGTAAATAATTGAATTCTCTCTATTCATTTGTGTGAAAGGAAGATATCAAATTCGATTATTTACGCGTATTTTAAACTCTAAATGTTCACATATCACATATTTATCCTGACATCAAGGCAAGGGCCTGCAGGAGGTATAATTCGGGGACAGAGGCGATTGGGATCTTCGAACTCAAGGCAACAGGGTCAAGGGAATGGATCATGCGTGGCTTACATGGTCAACATGGTAGTAGTGCCGATCTTGGACGATATACATTGAACTTAGAATTAATCCTTCCAGCTTCCAGTGACGTCCTGACTATTGTATACCAACCAAAGTGGGAACTCACTTCGTAGTCCTGTCGACTGGAGTCTTTCTTGAAAGTTGACGACTAACTCTTAGTGTTACCAGATGTTTATTCGCTACGCCGGCCCGGCATCCATTGCGGCAGTTCCTATTTTTGCCTTCTTCGCTTCTTATCTGTTGCTGCCTCCGGAATATCGATTCGAACGACAGTTGAGCGTCGCGATGGTCGACTGGTGGCTGGCAGCGTGAGTGCATTATTGGAACTAGCTAGTATTAAAAATGAGAAAAGTGCGATTTAAAATATTTTTCGATTACTCAACGAGATGACCCCAGGCTTCAACCGATTGCGCATTGTCACGAAAATTAGAGGAAGAATTAGCACTTTCGTTTTTTTCTCGCCTCGAGCCGGTCTAGAGAGTCTGTAAAAAAGATAAATATTCGAATTGCGCATTCATTCTCAATTTTTCCAGCATGTCTCCGTGCGTTCTCTTCCTTTTTCCCTATTGCTCACGGCAACAACGAAAGCCGGCCTATAAAATCAGGCTTTTTCGCTTCTTCATGCCACGACGTTTTCTCGCCGAGCTGGATCAGAGGCAAGCGCGAAACAGTTGTTACTCAATTACGCAGATTCTAGGCTAATGCTGCTCCAAGGGGGGGGATAATTTTTTAATTAAAAATATGCTCACCATGACTCCTCGCATTCAGCACAACCCAAGCGCAGACACTACCGCGTCATTCCGATACCGATCAGTACTTTAATTGGCTGGAGCGCGACCTCCTCTAGAATCGCCGATGGGCGGTCTAGTAGCAAATGGTGGTCGGTTAGTAGCAAGTGCTGACCGGTTAGTGGGCGCCCACTAGCCGATCAGCACTTGCTACTAACCGATCAGCACTTGCTACTAGTCCGTCCACCATTTGCTACTAGTCCGACCATCCGTCTACTAGTCCGGTCACCATTTGCTACTAGACCGTCCATCGGCGATTCTAGAGTCGGAGCAGGGGCCAAATTCTAGACGACCGACAGCGTATTCCCGTTAATTTTGAAATTATGTCATGGAGGAACTGTTAAATCGTTCTCACAACTGATAAATTGCTATTATTTTTTCTCTTTAATGAATTGCGTTCGTGTTTCATGGAAAATATATACTTGTCAGTGTAGAATTTTAATTGACGCAAGTGTTTTACTCTCGCAATGATCACTGTGTAATATATTGCACTCTGATAATTGTGGCAGATCTGATGAAAAAGACTTAATTCGATTAAAGCAACGTTTCATTTAAGACAACGGCAATTGAGGGGACTGACAAGAAATAAAGACACGGAGGGTAAAGAAACAAATAAATTTTCATTCCGCGCGCTCGAAAGCGCGCTCTGAATGACTTCAAATCATTTCGAAATTTCAAAATAACATAACTCAAACCAGGTTTCGGCAATAGTGAGCATAAGCTACTCATTTGAAAGAGCTCAGTGCGTTCTATTACATATCAAAAATGCAGCTTTTTTTTCTCACACTTTTGAAATCTATGTCCTGTATTGTAGCACGTTTCAAACTCAATTTCATGGATCGATAGAGCTCGCAAAATTAGCCGGGGTAGTTCTGACATTGTTTTTCACACAAATATCCCACAATCGAGATAATCGGGCTCAAAGTCGGATACCACGAGAACCGACCCCGTATACAGACCCACAAAAAGAAAATTGGGTTCCGAAACCTTGAGGAGCTGTCAGTAGGGATGGCTAAACGATAGCGGCTTTGCGAGGTTGCAATAAGCTCCGCCCACAATTGCGAGGGCGCAATTCGGGGGAAGGGGAGGGGAGGCTATGCGAGGGGGGCGCAATTCATTGCGACCTCGCAATTTTTCCTGATGGCCGATTTGCAACCAAATGCGGATTTTTCGTGTATTTTTTCTTATAGTTAGTATTTACATCCCCAATTCATAGAAGTGAAAATGGGTAGTAAGAAAGGAGGTTTCATCATCACAACTCAACAATAGTTGTTGACAATAGTAGAAAAAAAACATTTCCTACTATCTATTACCCACTTCTGTGAATTGGGAATGTTAATTATAAATATGAAATACGCGAAAAAAACGACTTTTGGAGCCAATCGGCGATGAGTGGAAATTGAGAGGTCGCAATTAATTGCGCCCTCGCATAGCATCCTCTCAGAATTGCGCCCTCGCAATTGTGGGCGGAGCTTATTACGACCTCGCAAAGCCGCGCGCGGGGGAGGGGAGGAATTGCGAGGGCGCAATGGCCGAATGGCCAACACTAGTTGTCAGGCAGGCTCATGCGGGCCCAAATCTATGAAAACCTCAATTTCACTTTTTGGCTCCATTCACAAGAATATACCATTTAGGCCGATCCTCTCGTGAGAGGCGTGATATCTTTCCGTAATATCTTTCCGACAGAATCATTGCCCACGATACCAAGGAGTGTGTCACTCTGGGTGGCACACCGGTCATTCCTCGCATGCTGCCTATGTGATCGTATGAAAGGGGTTTCGCTCTACCGGTCGGATCAACCTCGTGAATGCGAACACGAACTACTAAACCAATCATACTCTGAAAACCGCACTAGTCCCTTGCCCCAAGTCTCATTTAAGTTGGTGATTTTGTACGCTGCCGAAGGGCGGCGTACCCAGCAACACGGTTAAGGACAAGTGATCTGAGGAGATTTTTTCCCGACTACATCACTATCAATGAATTGCCACCGAACTTCCCCGAATTGAATCCCAGGATTCTTCTGCTAAGCAACAGACTCTGGGCAGCATGAAAACGGCCCTCCTCCGAGCGTGAGACACTCTCGAAAATCACTACCAACGTAAATTGCCGATCTCCTATGTGAAGCTTCTCCGCATTCGTATCAAATCAAGAAGAGGGAAGAAAAAAATCTGAAATTCCCCTGATTGCTTTATGGAAAAACTTCCTCGAAATATGTATTTATAATATTGTAACACTTGAAGTCGGAGCTACTTGCATGATAAAACCTTGATTGAAAACTTATTTTTATATCCCAGCAATGCTCGAAATATGCAGTGTTTCCTCTAATGCGAATGATTACATTTTGAATACAAAAATTCTCAAATATGGGGCGATGAACTATTTCCTGTTGCTCGCACAACAGTGGGTCTCGTGGACGACACTTCGGTCGCTGATATTTGAACGAAGCCGAACGAGCCAACCATCCGAGAGCAGTACCTGAACGCGAATGCATTAGACTTTAACAATTACAGCTGACATCTCTTAACTTCTCACTAAGAAAATGCCTATTCGTTGTGATCTATCCATATGCACTTGTAGAGATCGGACAAACTAAGAGAAACCGACATCGGACAAACGACAAAAATAATGGCACATTTTGAACGTTTGAACAGCGCCAAGTAAGTGATTAGATGGCGTGCCTGCGATACGGCTGTAGATAGAAAAGGTTGGTAAGGGGAGTAACGAGAGCGAATACGGAGCAGATCTAAAAAAAAACAAACAAATTTATGCATTTTTTTGAGAATTGACCTAGGAAGAAAGATACCAGTTAGCTATGAGCGATTTTGTTTGATTTGGTCCGATCGGTTTTTTTATATTGTCCAAAAAAGTTGCGTTCTGTTTCCGTACAATTGACCCCCTGTCTATTTTTCATGGAATATGGGCCAATTCTTTCTCCCTTTCCATATCACTTGATAAATAAAGTAAAGTAAAGGTTGTACCGCCTTCAGCATGTTTGCATGCGCGGAAAATTGCGCTTGTCAGTGTGCACGCATCCCAGACATATGATATATGTCATAATCAGGCACTCAGTTGCCAGGCCACTCCTTATTCCGGGTTTTAACACCAGTACCAACTTGGACCAGGCTTGGTAGACCTGTTGGGGTGGTCTGATCTTTTGCGGGAGTCGAACCCGGGACCTTGCACCGCGCAGTCGAGAATACTTTTGACTGAGCTATGCCCCTTTTTCACGTGAGCCTCTCAAAACATTTTCGGGGAATGTAAACATGGTAAAAAGACAAAAAAACGTTTCAAATATCTGTTTTGTTTTGACAACTCTTTCTATTTGTAAAATAGTATGCAATTTATCTTAAACAATTAGTGTGTGCGGTAGATGAGAGCCCGTTTCATCGAAACGTATTCCGAACGGTCTTCCGTCCCCACACCTCGGTCAGGCCCTCTTGTCTGTACCCCATCCACCCATTCCCGATGCGTACCATAACCTGCAGCCTCCTAGCGGCTGCCGATTCGATAACGCCGATGATGTCGGCGAACCAAATCACAAAGTCGATGACGTAAAACATCGGCACCATCATTTGAATACTTTGTGAATGGAGGATCTTACGGTGACCCTCTCTGTCCGGAGTAGACTGAAAACGAATACAGGGTGTCGCGAAAGTCGGTATTGGTGCTTTTCACATAGCCACTGTTTGCAATATCTACATCCATAATAGCATGCTGGAGATGCATAATATTGTTTGTGGAAATTTTGAAAACTGAAAATATGTTTTTAAAAAAGGCTGACCAGCTTTGAAATGGAGGATATCAGCCGTAAGCGCAGCACAAATGCAGCAGCGAATCCGATTCCACAGAGCACGGCAATCGATAGAATGGAAACACGCAATGCTAGGTGCTCGGTGCTCGGGAAATGTGTGCCCGACACATTGAACACGCTGTACGTGTAAGCAGAGAATTTGGGAATGTGGGGAGTTGCGTCCCCGGACATAAACAACACCATCTGGAATGAAGGCTGGTTATGTTTTAGAGCTGTTAGCAAACTAATTACAAACTAATTTGAGACCATTCTTCCCGATTACTCCTACAAAAATCGCACTGAACATCTTTGTAGCGATAAAGGGGGGGGGACGGAGTAGCCGTAACTAATATGCTGGCAATCATCTGACCGTGATCGCGCCAAGTGGGAGCGCCGATAGTGCGCAGATTATGCGCAGCTGTCGCGTATCTTTGTGGTGACCGCCTACAGCTGATGCAGCGTGCTTGAAGATCCAGATACGGTAGGCGAATGAGACTAGTACGAAGAGAGTTGATTGGCCGATGGAAGTAGCGTGAAGAGCTGAGTGAGTGTTGTTGCTAATGGGCAAAAAGAAAATGCTGATTCGTAGACGTACGACACACAGTGAGAACTCTCTGACTTGTCGACATCTAGAGTCTACGAGTCTGACATATTCAAGGTAATTCACTCTCTACGCTCTAAAATTCACGCAATTATCTCGGTTGTGGGCCATTTGTGTGAAAAATCATGCCTGGACTACCCTGGCTCATTTTTCGAGCTCTATCGATCCATGTTATTCAATTTTCATGAAAGTGACACTTGACTGTGCTACACTCCGGCTCAAGTATTACAAAAGTGTAGGAAAAAAAGCAGCTGGATTTTTGATATGTTGTAGACGGCGTTGTCCTCTTTCAAATAATTGGCTTATGCTGAAAATAGCAGAGGATTGGTGTGTGCTGTGCTGTTTTTCAATTTCGAGATGATTTGAAGTCAATTTCACACAGTCGAAACCGCTCATTTTCGAGCGCGGTGAATGAAGTGAATTAAATTATGCATCATTTTGTCTATGTTTCGTTCAATCACAGCGGTCTGAGCTGAATGAATATGAATTCAAATCATCTCGAAATTGAAAAACGGCACAGCACACACCAATCCTCTGCTATTTTCAGCATAAGCCAATTATTTGAAAGAGGACAACGCCGTCTACAACATATCAAAAATCCAGCTGCTTTTTTCCTACACTTTTGTAATACTTGAGCCGGAGTGTAGCACAGTCAAGTGTCACTTTCATGAAAATTGAATAACATGGATCGATAGAGCTCGAAAAATGAGCCAGGGTAGTCCAGGCATGATTTTTCACACAAATGGCCCACACCCGAGATAATCGGGGTTAAAGTTGGGTACCGGGAGGACCGACCCGGTGCCACGACCCACAAAATGAAAAGTGGGTTCCAATACCTCGGGGGGTTGTCAGACAGGCTTGGGAGGGCCCAAATCCACGAAAATCTCAATTTCACTTTTTGGCCCCATTCCCAGAATACATCGATTTAGCTCGATCCTCTCGTGAGAGGCGTGATATGATCTAGAGGCGTGATATGATATATATATCATATAAAATCATATATGAGCCAACAACGCTCAGCACAAAACCTTACCGTGCTATGCACATCCAACTCGCCAGCGAACAGGCCAAGTCCACGGAAGCCGTACTAATCAGAATCACTGAATAGGGCAAGAGGGATTTTGGAGTACTGGAAAGGACAAAACTTAATTAAAAATGAAGTTGATAAAAATGTGATGTTAACGACAAACATAGCAATATTAATACAATTATATTTACTTGCCTACCTCGATCGGATCGCCATGATTAGGATAATATTCGCTATAATTGCCGAAATATCCAACACAGTGATGATAATGATGTGCAGGCAATCTTCTGCGTCGACCATCACTTGCTTTATTCTCGAAAAAAATTTTTTTTTTTGAATACGCGTGCGTGCTGTGATTGTAGTCCACTACTAAATTTCGAATACATCGCGAAACGAAACAAATGGAAGAGAAAATATGCGATGCGTTTGTTTGAGCCACAGTATGAAAACATTGTTAGAGAGAAATGATGCGAGGCGTTTCTAATGCTCATTATGGAGTTAGCGCTTCGGTGGCTTACTTGCAGTGTTCAATGTTTCATCAGTCTTAATTTCTAATTATGCTACGTAACATTATGTTTAAATGAGGTTTGTGTCTAGTACTGTACAACAAGAAACCTCAACCTTGAGGGACATCCAACCCACATCATTCCACTGACCGGTCAACCTTCCAGAAAGGCCTTTGGAGTGGGAGAGTGTGTGAAATCGAGAGAGACCCTCTCACTTTTGCACACTCTCTCGCTCCAACCCTGATCTGTATGTTTGGAATCATGTGAACCCGGTTGTTGTCGTAAGGAAGGCGCTGTCTTCCGTATGGAGTATACCCTCTACTCCCTATCCTGCATAGGTCATACCGCTCCTCCTCTAAAACATCCAAGCAATGGCTATTCGAGGTACACCTCCTGTTAAAATCCCAATTCGATTTGATCAATTTGAAATTTCAGCATACTGTAGACTGTGATGTTATTCATTCTTCTTCATTCTGTGCCTCGTGACGGGCGGTCGACAGTCTCCTCGCTCCTCTCCCTCCTCAGTTTGGAGAATCCTTGCCAGTCAGTTTGGGCAACCCGGTAAGTATATCGCCCACCTGGTACCACTTCGAGAAGAGGACCCGGATCGCCTACATCTAATTCAAGTCGCCAACTTTCAAGAAAGGCCCAGTCGACGAGACTACGACGTGAGTTCCCACTTAGGTTGATACACGCTAGTCAGGACGTTACTGCCTCCTGCAGGGCTTTGTCTTGATGTCAGGATAAATATGTATGTATATGTATGTAAGTAGACGGTTACGGTATCGGCAATGTCGTGCCGGGACCGCCATATTCCGCCCGATTAATTACTACTCGAGGCCTAGTTCATGCAACAATACCGATTCCATTTGATACATTTGAAATTTCAGCATACTGTAGACGGTTACGGTATCGGCAATGTCGTGCCAGGACCGCCGTATACCGCCCGATTAATTTTTACTCTAGACCTACCTCATGCAACAAATCCCGAGTCGATTTGATCAATTTGAATTTTCAGCATACTGAAGGCGGTTACGGTATCGGCAATGTCGTGTCGAGACCACCGTGTGCCGTCCGATTAATTACTACTCGAGGCCTACCTCATGCAACGTATACCGGGTCAATATTCTCAATTTCGAATTTCCTGATTACGGTACACCGGGTTACGGTACTTTTTTTTCGTTGCGGGACCCCGGCGGGTAAGTTACCATAGCCCACTTTGAGTTTGGTGGACCCAACCCCGACCCCAATTTTGGACCATGATACCCCCTTCATGGGTGCGAACTGCCCCCCAAGACTTGGACACGTATGGTTGTTGCCCACTGGCTGATCCTCTTCAGCATTCTAAAACGCGTCGCTTTCTTTTTCATTCAGCTGGCGTTTCTTCTAGCGATTATCATTTACCGCGCATCTTTATCGACCTCTCTCTCTCTCTCTCTTTCTCTCTCTCTCTCTTGCTCTAATTTCCATTTTATCCATTTTCTTTAAGATAAAATATCGTTCTGCCTTTGCATTCATATATTTCAGCTATCTGTTCTTCTCCAATGGCTTTCCTACTTGCCACACGGACGACTGAGGACGTTTCCGAAATTCAGCGAGCACTCGAGGTAAAGGTGGACAGTAAGGGTAAAGTTGACGTAAGGATTCAAAACGAATATCTCTAGGCGTCATCCATAGAATCTTGGGCAGCAGGGGAAATCTGATCCTGCAAGCTCTCGACATAAATTGCAGCATTTTGTTCAAAATAAACGAGGACTGTAATATCAATTTATTTACAAAATGGTAAAAAAAGTGTTTAGATGCGCGACGATCGGAAGTTTCTCTGGAACGGCGACTGGTACGGCGCCAGCCATCCCGTCTACGTGGCCAAGCTTAGCGCGGATGGGGAGCGTCAAATTATCCGCACGAAAACGACGCAGCGCAACTACGAATTTCCCGTTCAATCTGCGTACGTTGACATTCTACATTTTTTTTAAAACTCCACAAGAAATGCATGATATTGATTCAAAATCTATATTTGGAAGCTTGTTGCAAATTTCGAGGAAACTACCTTCATATTTTAACGATTTTGCCGCGGTTGCTTGGTGGAATGTTGCGCGCTAGAAAAGTTCGACCCCGAGTGCAGCGGATTCACTCAAAACAGGTTGAGAAATGTTGACAGTGATTTGAAAATCACGATCCCAACATTCCTCAAAAGGAACATCGCTGCAGACCGCTGATCGTCTCAGGATAGATTCTTGTTGATACTCAATCTTGTCGATACCGTCTTGCGTGTATTTAGAGGACTAGCACCTTCAATACCTGCATTTTTCGTAATATCGTCCACTATGGTTGCCAGTTTGGCGTCGGTTTCGGTAATACGGCGTCTCTTTTTCTCTCGTTCTCTCCCCTTTATCAGCCGTATTACCGATCTCTAGCTGAGAGTGTCGTAACACGAAAACCGAACTTGCATCCCTACCACACAGCATGTCAAACGTTGCTGTTCTGGATGATCGAGCTTGCTGCTTTTCTGGCGTGGATCAACTCTGGACACTGGATCTGCGCACGCTTTCGTGGAGCGAAATACCGTTCGCGGGCAGCGTGAATTCGGCGCCTCAGGTAAGCGGCGCGAATATTTACACAAATAGTTGTTAGTCCCCAAAATATGATTAGCCTAAAATATCTAAACCTATTTGAAGTGTATTACAAGACTGTTTCGCCCCTTAGTGTCAAAATGTAAGTATTTTAGGTGTATATTTCTAAAGATAATATATGATTCAAATATTTGTAGCCGGAGCCGCTTTCTTCCAATGAGAAGTGCGTTGTCACCGCCAACGAAGCGTCCAACACTCTGGAGCTCGTCCAGTTCTCGCCCGACGCGTCTGCGTGCACTCGTCTGCTCATCAGCGTCTTCCGCCTTACACCCGCACCCCCCCGGGAAACGGCGCGGGGCGCCAGCGGGCGCCCGCCCAGCGCCACCTTCTCAGTGAGAGTGGGTACTAGTCGGGCGGGCGAGTCGACAGGACTCGGTGTTCATACGGCGTCGGGAATCCCTCCAGCAGCCAAGCTGGAAGAGATCAGCAAATTGCGAGAAGACGACGGAAAGATGTAATACTTACTGCATTTTTTTGGGTTTTAAACAGAATTAGTGAAAAAAGTGTGTTATACCTAAAGCAGTGTTGAACACTGCTACGTCTTGTACTCGTAGAAAGAGCTATTTTATATTAGCTTACTATTTAAAATAAATACAAAAAAGTGAA
Organism: Pristionchus fissidentatus; assembly: GCA_036245785.1. Taxonomy (NCBI): domain Eukaryota; kingdom Metazoa; phylum Nematoda; class Chromadorea; order Rhabditida; family Neodiplogasteridae; genus Pristionchus; species Pristionchus fissidentatus. Next base: position 4,399,232 of record BTSY01000004.1, on the reverse strand, counting down.
TTCAGTGAGAACCTCTCGCTTCTCTACACTCGTCGTTGTGGTGTCTGCTTCAACGAGAATCCGCTCCGTCGTGTCTCATTCACTGCGTGCGGCCACCTCTCTTGCCAAGCGTGCGCCGTGGAAATGGCTAATTCCTCCTGCCGATTTCAGTGTCCCTTCTGTAGAGCGAACACACAGTTCGTGAAAATTTTCGAAGAGACAAAAGAGAAGCTGGAAGCAGATAGCAATAATAATTAAGATTGAATCATGTTGTCAAATCTTCTTTGTTATGATATTACTTGAGATAATAAACGTGTTCAATGAAATGTTACGCGAAATACAAAACGAAACGAAAACTATCACAAAACAAATCACACAGGAAGGAATTGCATTGCATTGCATTTATAAATTGCAGAGATAGGTCAGGAATAGGTGGATAGTAGAGTGTGAAATGTGAGACCACGGCCTCTTCATTTCGTGCACTCTCTCACCTACCGACCGGTCGAGAGAGTGCGTGAAATAAAGAGTCCGTGGTTTCACATTTCGCACTCTACTAGATTGACACACCAATGACGTACGCGGCGGCTATCTAGGATAAAATCTTGCACTAAAAACTACAGGCTATTGTAGCAGTTTGCGCAACGCACAAAATTTGCGCGAATATCTTGTCGAAAGGCGCGAATGTATACATACCATAGGCGATTGAAAAGATTAAATCACCACAAATTGAGGGTAAAATCGTCTATGAAAAACACGTCATCTCCTTCATCATTTTGAACAAATTATAAAAATTGTTAATTTTTTATTTATTTATCATGTCAGGCAATAGCGCTCTGACACTGGAGTTGACAGCTAGCTGGAAAACTCTTTCAATAATATAAATTTTTTAGAGTCACACTACCGATTGCGCACTCAGCATTTAGCATTTCTTCTCACATTGGTCCATTTAAAGAAATGATTGTGATCCCAGATGAAGACTTCAAATAATGTGTTTTGTTTTCTTTTGCTGCATTTCGTTAATTTTTTTTGTGAGCCACGGGGTGAACACTTGCGAAAGATTGCCTAAAATGGGCGGATCGCTTTGAGAGTTACTTTAGCCGGGTTAACATTATAAATTGAACTATTAGAGTTTTGTTGTTGTTTTGGGTTACTACTCAATAGAGTGCGAAATGTGAGACCACGTCCTCTTCATTTCACACACTCTCTAGACCGGTCGATAGACGAGAGAGTGTGCGAAATGAAGAGACCGTGGTCTCACATTTCGCACTCTACTACTCAAGTCACTTTCACATACTGGGCGTTCGATAGGTGCGCACTCGCGTAGTTAGATCTGAATGAGAGATAGTCAAAGGAGGAGGGAGAGATCGGAAGCGCAGAGTTTTAATTCCTTCTCTCTCTCTCTCGGTCTCTGCTCTCTTCAATCCGAGGCACGCCAGTACCCAATTTCCTAAGCTTTGTTGCGTTGGAAATACAATGGTTGCCAGTTCGCCCTCATTTTCCACGAGTGCGCGCCTTGCGCCGAAAAGATGCTGGCCTACGGTTGCGGAGCTCGAAGTGCACCCGGAAGACCCAGTCCACAGCAGCCAACCCATAAACGATGAAGGCCTTCTATTCTCCCCGAGATCTGTGTCGCAAATAAAGCGCACGCAAAGCCGACGACTGCTTTATCCTCAATCGAAAGTGAAATTGGACTCAGCCGTTCACACTTGGACGGTCACTGATGTCCTATTTTGGCTGACACAGGTAATAATATCCTTTCTACGCTTCGTAGCGCAATGTTTTTGCTTTAGTAAATTTTGGGCATTTTCGAAAAGATTTTTTTTCGCATTTGCATGATCATGCCGTGTAGAATCATTTAAGATACCTCTGTTTGCATATTTTACGATAACTCTTAAAATCTTACAGATCGGGTTCGAAGAATATTCCGCGGACTTTTCGCGAAATATGGTGGATGGAGATCTTCTACTGCGCCTCACTAACAAGGTCCTGTTCAAGTTGCATTTGTTTTTCTCGAAATTGTTACGCTTTCGAAATATGTGTTTTGTGTAACATTTAAATTACAGGAGTTGCAAGATGACATCGGCATTAAATCTTCCATCCAGTTCAGAAAATTTGTTCGCGAACTCGACTCGCTCAAGGTATATACGATAATTTGCTGCTCCATAGATTCCCTCGAAAAAGTGAATAGAAAAGCGAACTCTCTTCCGGGAAACTATCATTCAAGCCCTCCAGAAAAAAAGTGGGAAAAAAGCTCCAGAAAGGCGTAGGGGGCGAAAGTGGGCGAGGGTGCATGTGACGCACAGAAAAAAACCATGGGAGTTAGCAAATAAATATCTTTCTTTTTAGAAATAATTTTCTAAAATAATTTAAAAAAAGAAAATAAAAGAAAGTAGGCAAAAAATAATTTTTTTGATTCATTCCATTCGAGGAAAGAAATATCAGACATTTCATGGCAATGTGATTTCAGATAGCAGCCGACTACTCATCCGTCGACTTCTCTCATCTTCATGTCTGTCTGCTTCGACTCTCGCCCGAATTATCCGTACACACCTACAGCTTATTAACCGCTGGCATTACAACAGGTATGCAGAGATACACTGAGCACACATTTGATAAATGAAATGGTTTTCCAAGGTTTCAAGGAAATGGTTTTCGTAAAGAGCAGTTATGCAACCTCCTCATTCCAACCGCTCTCTCGTTCACTAGAGCGCGAAATGTGAGACCACGGTCTCTTCATTTCGCACACTCTATCGCCTATCGACCGGTCTAGAGAGTGTGCGAAATGAAGAGACTGTGGTCTCACATTTCGCACTCTATCGTTCACCGAAACGTGATCGTGTGGAAGGAGGAAATGAAACCGTTCCCTAAGAAAGGAAACCTTGGAAAACGTTCTCCTGACAAATTGAATATCAATGTACTACAGCCTAAACTATCAAAACAATAAAACCTTTCAGATTCTCTACAATTAGTAACTGAAGATCTGCTGGCGAATGAATGTGGAATCATGGACCCGATTGAACGGATTAACTTTTTGATGGTGTTGAAACGAATTGTCCACCTAGTGATGGCAAATGATGCAAAGTGATGCTAAATTGAAACTACGTCTCATCTGCATTGTACATATTTGCTTTATACCAAAATGCTGATTTTCAATACAATATCCATCTTTATTAAATAACAATATTTCTGGGCATAATTCATTGGTTAACGAATCTCCTGTTCTGATTGTGTTCATTCATTCATTCATTCATTGTTTATTCCGTCAGAATCATGTGCAAGAATTATAACTGTGAGTGGGGGCAAGAGACGGATGTCCGTCGACGTCGTCGAATCGGTGGTTTTGCTTCGGCACCAAGGGTATGGGAGAGGGGGGGGGGGGAGGGGGATCAGAACCAATTTTAATAATGGATTCAGGGGAAAATGAGATGGGTTGAGAGCGAATTAAATTGCGGAAAGCATCATGAGAAGTGGAAACTGATTTATAAGGGAGGGAGTTCCAGATTGTGATAGTTCTAGAGGAAAATGTGGAATGTGAATTGTGAGGGAGGAAGGGAAGTGAAATGCGGAAAGGATGGGAATTACGTATAAAACGAGTGAGAGGAGATAGAGTAAGAAGAGAGGAATAAACAAGTTCATACTTCCTATGGAGGGTTGAATGCAGGAATACGATATCTGTTATAAATCTGCGTCTTTCTAATGTTACTAGATTCAGTGCACGTAGACGATTACGGTAGTTGGTGTGGGGAAGGGAACATCGATAATACAACTTTCTCGTGAAATCGCGCTGGACTTTTTCTATTTCCATAGTTATTTCAACGGCATGAACTGGATTCCAAATTACAGAAGGATATAAGTTGTAAAGGACTTTAGATAAACAGCCGTGGTATTACTACGGAATGAATTGAAGAGAAGATACAGTTTGGAACGAGCTTTAGAAATAATTTTCTCTATGTGCTTAGAGAAAGAAAGTGTAGGGGTGAAAATAACTCCTAGATCTTTTACATTCAGGGCAGGTTTAAGGGCAACATTATTTATGTAAAAAGTCCTAAGTGGGTTGTGGAGGCCGTAATGCATGATGGAGCATTTGGTCTCAGATAATCCGAGATTCCAATGGGTAGACCAGTTGGCAATGATATCGAGGGCACATTGTAGATCATCAGAAAAGAGAGGGGCTTCGGAATAAAGTTTAAGGTCGTCGGCATAAACGGAGTATCTAATAGATTTTGGGAATTGGGATGAAATATCAGTGATGAAAAAGATAAATAGGAGGGGGCCTAGGCAAGATCCTTGCGGCACTCCGGATCTGACTACAGTAGAAGGGGAAAAGGAATTATCGATAAACACAGATTGCGTACGATTAGATAGATAAGATTCAAACCAAGATACTAAATGCGAGGAAATGCCTAATTGCGATAATTTATGAAGCAAAAGACGGTGGTCGATGCTATCGAAGGCTTTTCTAAAGTCAATATATACAGTGTCAAAAGGGGACTTTTTATGCAATATTCGTAAGTAGTTGGCATGGGTTTCGGCGAGATTGGTAGAAGTGGATCTAGATGACCTAAACCCTGTTTGATGAGGATCGAAAAGGTTATTTTGGTCAAGGAAAGTCGTGATTTCACTAATAAGTATTTTCTCAAATACTTTACAGACAGAAGAGGTCAAAGAAATGAGACGGAAGTCGGAAATGGAGTTACTAGCCTTCTTAGGAATAGGTTTCACAAGGGCGTGCTTCTACAAAACAGGAGCTTTACAAGTGAGCAGCGACTTATTATAAATAATAATTAATGGGGTGATAATCGAGAATTTACAATTGGTGAGAACGATACTGGGAATATTGTCAGGAGTGAGATTAATCTTAGGTGAGAGATTACTGATGGCATTCATGATATGTAAATGGGAGATCGATGGGAGATCAAAGATCATTGAAGGGAAAGGGAACGGAAGCGGGGAATGCATGGGATCAGTCTCGCCCTAGCTTCTGAAGTTACTCTAAGAAAATGTGCTTCCTCTTCCATATCTTGATCGCTCAAGATGTCTAATCTCACCTTGCTGATCTTCAAAAGACGAGAAACGCGCGCGCCCCAGATACTTCCGTAGCCTGACTAATCTCTCTGTGACATCTACAGACTCTCATTCTCTCTCCAATCGTCATTTATTTTCGAGAACCAACAGTTTGAAGGATTGCGCGTGCAGTTTAATTATTTTGCATCTTTAAATGTCTTCTATCTTGGCCGTTTATTTCTTGCACGTCAGTGTGTCTGTTCGACTGGTTTAACCCACCCATGTGCACCCCTTCACCCTCCCCCGAGCAAGAGCCGAATCATCTGGAAACTACGGACATCTGCCCACATCATTCCACAGGCCGGTCAACCTTACAGAAAGGGCTTTGGAGCGAGAGAGCGTGTGAAATCGAGAGGGACTCTCTCACTTTTGCACACTCTCGCCCTAACCCTGTTCTGTAGGTTTGGAATCATGTGTACCGACGCCAATACGACGACAAATCTTCAACGAACTCAGATGGTAATTAATAACTGTAAATGCAATTGTTAAATGTAGATGGTACGAACAATGTAAAAAGTCTTGATAATGTCAGTTTAACGGACAATGCAATATCTAAATTGCGCGGAATGTTCGGTTCGGCTTGGTATGAAACAGGTGTGCGGAAATTGTGTGAGGATTCACATCGTTTTGCGAGGATGTCACCGAAGATACATATCAGTGCGTTCGCGTAAGAATCGCACAATTCCCAGATTTTTCGGTACAGTGTAAAAATGAAAAAAAAAAAAATTCACAGTTTTAGATAGCCTTATGGATGGTCTATCGATTTCTAATAGTCTTATGTGTTGATTCATCTCATTTGCATAATTACAGCCTGTCAAAGTTGAGCTGTTTTTCAGTATTTTGAACGCCAGTTGGTTAAATTTTAAGATAATCACTCGTATAGATAGCGAAAAATGATCGCCAAAATTTGCTTGACAACATGGTGTCAACGGAATTCACAATTTCTGAAATTTGCATATTTCCCAAAATTTCGACCTCGATTATCACGAAAACCAAGAAAAAAAACCCCGTTGCATTTTTGATATGTTGTGGATACAGTCGATATCTATCGAATTCTGTAACATTTGTTCGATTTCGAGGGGATCCACATAGTTAAATGCATGGAAAACCGTTGAGATCTAATAGAGGGAAACCCCTCATTTCGTCTCATTCCACCCATTCTACCCCACCCGTGCGGCCGAAATGTGAAAAATGACAGAGAGAGAGTTGACGTGACGTCACAAGCCATTGTTCTTCTCTCATTTCGCACCGCACTGGTGTGGAAGAATGGGTGGAATGAGACGAAATGAGGGGTTTCCCTCTATTAGAACTCAACGGTTTTCCATGCATTTAACTATGTGGATCCCCTCGAAATCGTACAAATGTTACAAAATTCGATAGATATCGACTGTATCCACAACATATCAAAAATGCAGCGGGGTTTTTTTCTTGGTTTTCGAGATATTCAAGGTCGAAATTTTGGGTAATATGCAAATTTCAGAAATTGTGAATTCCGTTGACACCATGTTGTCAAGCAAACTTTGGCGATCATTTTTCGCTATCTATATGAGTGATTATCTTAAAATTTAACCAACTGGCGTTCAAAATACTAAAAACAGCTCAACTTTGAGAGGCTGTAATTATGCAAATGAGATGAATCAACACATGAGACTATCAGAAATCGATTGACCATCCATAAGGCTATCTAAAACTGTGAAAAAACGAAGGTCAAATTTTGCTGTACCGCGGGGGGTGCGATTCTTACGCGAACGCACTGATATTCAATATTACAGGTCTAATGGCAGCAGAAAGAGAAGAGATTGACCTTCTACGTACTTTTCATTCAATTGCGAGAGGCTCGAGAAGGTCCAACAACAATTCACTCGAATCACATTTTAACGATGTTTTCCTTCTCATTCTATTCCTATTGGTCTTCCTTCCTTTCCTCAACGCTGTCTCATCTTGGTCTTCAAGCGCTTTTTGAGAGGGGAGTCATCTTTGACTCAGCTTTCGCTCGTAGAATAATGAATGGCGAAACCATCTTACAATTAGATCGTAACATTTTTTTTATTATTTTCAATCCCCTTCGTGATAGAACGAACACATTTGGTGTGCGCATAGAGTGTACTAGCTCAGCGCCTCGATTTCACTGCCTTCCCCGTAGAGTTGCTATGCTACTGAATGCTCTTCCCCCTTACATATACAGGTCACCTAGTATCATTGTTCACAAGAGTCGTTTACGAGAACTTGATTATAGTAATTACGATATTAGCAAATATTCCTTTCGATAGATTTCATTACATTTCCCCCCCTCGTCCCCCTCCTTTTTGAGATCATTGAGTCTGCTCCAGGAGATGAGTCAACCTGGTCGCCCGAGTCCCCTTCCTCGGATCCGTCCTCTCTCAGTCCACACAGAGAACAAGGACCAGACGATGACAGATGGGACCACGACGATTGATCTACACACTGATTTACCCCTATTTTTACCCCTAACCTCGCTCCCTCCACAAACAATACTTCCCATAGAGAGTCTTTATTTGCTGTACATCGTTTCGTGTAATCACACATTATCCCGTTGCGTATATACTACACAAAAACTTTTACTTTACAAAAACTTCTTATCTGACACTACGAAATTGGCGTTCTTTTTTAAATAATCTTTTTTTTTTAAATTTCATTATTCATTTTAGCATTTGCTTTATCAATTGCTTGAGCAGAATCGACTTTTATTAAAGAGATTATGAATAAACTCGAAATATGCATAATAAAAGATGACATAGAGTCGGTGCGCGGTTTCATTTTTCTTTTTTTTGAAACGGGCAGTTATTGGTCGGACACTTTTATTGGTATTATAGTTTTGTAATTCTTTATATTAGCAATATCGGGTGAATGAGAGTGCGCAGATTGTATGGTTAGATAACTCCAGGTTAAGACTTTCTTCTACAAGTGAGATCTTAGGATATGGGATTATTATGCCGATAAAGCGCTCTTTTTCCCTCTCTTTTTTTGTTCCTTTCCAAATAAAGTTTGAATCTTCTATTATATGTTCACTAGCAGCACACATTATTCGTTACGCTCAGTACCGTATTATTGAACAAGTATTGTAAAAAAAGACCTTTTAATCGTCATGGGAAATAATCATAATCATGGAACCTCTTTATCGCATGGGACCTCTTTGTACAGGATTTCCCTTCAGTGAGAGAACTCTTGTTGGTGTCGTGTGAAAGTACAGTAGGAATTACGGTAGGATAAGAGAACTGAGCTCAGATCCGAGTTTATTTCACTACTAATACACAAGGAAAACGATGGAAGGATGAGGGGTAGATGACGTGGTGGTTCAGTGGTATGGTGCAATGGTATCCAGGCGGAGTACGGTATGCTAAGATCCGAAGATCACGGGGTAACGAAAGATCCGAAGATCACGGGGTAACGAAAGATCCGGAGATCACGGGGTAACGAAAGATCCGAAGATCACTAAGGCTTAGAGCGGAGCTCGGCCACTGGAGGAATGGGTTCTGGACGAGGGAGCGCACTCACAACGTCGATACTGGCATGTCACACGTCGAGAGAAGGTCTCGGCGACTTATATACGGGGAAAGTGGGCCAATTAGCATGAGATTAGACCCGGAGCCAGAGATGCTGCAGACAGTCAAACTCAATTGCCATGGTAATTGATATGATAATTGGTATGCAGATGGGTAACCATCGATTACCGCACGTGCGAATAGAATGGGATTAGCAAACAGACTGGAGTTGGGCCGAGTCGCATTGGTATTACATAGGAATGACGTAATTGGATTGATTAGATTGGATTAGTACCGGAATTCCGGTACACTCTTATTTTCTATGGGACCTCTCAATTTCCATGGGACCTCTTAACCAGAACAGAGCCGAATCTCTAGCGAACCAACACACACTCTCAGTGCACCACCGACCATAGAACTCTCTCTTTCCCCGCGAGGTCAAGCGAGAGAGAAGTGAGCGTGTTGTGTATATGGTTGGCCTGTCGAGAGAACATGAGAATGTCGAAATTGATAATTCAATTACTTTTTCGAGATCAATGGGTTGATTTTTGAGAATCTCGTTCATCAAAAATCTCGAAATTTAACATTTAGCGATCGGACATTGGAAATTGGTGTTAAAAATGAGAGGGAGAGTAATGAATTCCCAATTCTCTTTTTTCTGACTCATTTTTGAAATCATTTCTCATATTACGAGAACAATTGCAGTTATCATGCCCAAGGTGTGTATCGTAGGTAAACTGCGTTACAACGAACATTCCGGTACACCACTTTCACTCTTTGGACGTGTGTGGCACACGTATTATGACGTACTGGTACACGTATTTGGTGATATCGCTAGTTCTAAACGACAGACCTTAATTGACCACATCAATAACGTCTTCGCTCGGTAAAATCGAACTATGCCGACGATTACAATGGCCAATAGAGTGCGAAATGTGAGACCACGGTATCTTCATTTCGCACACTCTCTCACCTATCGAGCGGTCGAGAGAGTGTGTGAAATGAGGAGAGCGTGGTCTCACATTTCGCACTCTAGTGCCCAATCGAGTTGTGCGATTGCATGTTAGGAACTTAGGGGGCATCGCACTGACGCGGTCCAGTGCTGATGGGGTATAACAACTTCTGGCGGAATGCATAGCTACTTCAGTTAGAAGACAGAAATCAGCTAGAAAGTAGCTAGAAAGCAGGGCTACTTCAACTCAATAAACTGAAGTAGCTATGCTCTTTAGCTTCCTTCTAGCTGATGTCGGTCTTCTATCTGAAGTAGCTATACCCCACGAGCACTGAGCCATCGCGAGGCGGTTGGGTGTCTATTAGAGTGCGAAATGCGAGACCACGGTCTCTTCATTTCGCACACTCTCTCGTCTATCGACCGGTCTAGTAGAGTTTGAAATTCGGGTAAATAATTGAATTAGCACTCTTCATTTCAGACACTCTCTCACCAATCGACCGGTGAGAGAATGTGTGAAATGAAGAGTGCTAATTCAATTATTTACCCGAATTTCAAACTCTACGGTCTAGAGAGTGTGCGAAATGAAGAGACCGTGGTCTCACATTGCGCTATCTAGTGTCTATCAAAGCAATAACCTAAACATCCAACAGCCATCATTTAGGAAGAATTCTAGTTATTTATACCTATTTAAGTAAAAAAATTTCTTTTCACGAAAATCAAGTCCGATAGTAAATCAAATTGGTCTATCTCGATTTATCTGGTATCAGAAATATCGATTTCGATCGGATAAGAAAGATCGTTCAAATTCAATTCCACCTTCTTTCTATTTCCACCGACGGATTTCCAAGATTCTCTCAGTGAGATTACGAGAGAAATTGGGGCAACTAACAATCAGATACGAAAAGCTAGATCACATTGGGAGATTATGAGGGAATTTTAGCAAAAATTGAAACTTTCACATTTGGACGCAGTACGAAAGCATTTCTCAGCCGGGTTTGATCTATGAATCTTGTTTATGTCCATTTTCGGTCTTTTCGGTCAATGTTTACTCTAGGAGCCACTTTACCGCATAGGTTAGTTTGCCTCCATCAACTCAATAGTCTCTTATAGAGTGCGAAATGTGAGACCACGCTCTCTTCGTTTCACACACTCTCTAGACCGGTCGATAGGCGAGAGAGTGTACGAAATGAAGATACCGTGGTCTCACATTACGGACTCTAGTCTCTTATACATAAAAGTTTGGGCAAGGGAGTAATACAAGTATCTGAAACATAATTGCGCTGTTTTGAGGATTGATGAAGGGGCAAACAGTTGTACGAAATGCGGCGGTTTCCAGTAGTGCTGAAAATCTCTATACAGTGTTCGGTTGCCATTAATGATGGTGGAAAACGGTTCAATGCCATCGATATTGGTATTTCGTTGACAACTTGAACGACGAATTAAAACTTGTTCAACTCACGAGGCTGAATGTAATTAATCGAATTAGCTGTAATATTCCTCCTAATTGTTGGTTTTCTCCGACGAAACTATGTTTTATTATAAGTGTACGGCGGCACTTATATTTTTATTTTAAATGCACTTATTTAACGAGTATAACCATAAATGCCCCGCCTAAAATTACCAATGTACAGTTCAAACTTCGTTCAATATCTCACGAAGAGATGTGTATCTTGTGCGCGCCTTGTGTCTCCACCCACTCACTCTCGAAACGGGGCGGGTCTAAATTAAAGTTTATAAATCGCCGCGGGATTGGACATTTCGCACATCGTTTCCGCAACTCGATCACGTCTCGCACTTCAGCAATGGACAGACAATCTACAAGCTTCGACAACTGTACGTTTTATTTATTCCTCCTTTTATCCCCTTTTTTTCGCCTTGGAGCTTCTTTTCATGACTTTTCCATGCCGTACTCACGAGATAACTGCGATGTGCATAAAGTAGATTAAGATGATGTGGTTTATATTTTTTTTCTCATCACCGTCAAACTCCTTTTTATTTCAGTTTCGCAATCCGTCTCTGCTCTTCAATCTGCGTTCGAATCCACGTCCAAATCGTCATCGGAAGGCTCATCTCATTTCTCCTCTACCCAGTCCTCGAACCCGCTTGCCCAAACCGAGTCTTCGGGCCTTAATCGGAACCCATTCTCCTCGACCCCGGAACCGAGCACAGGAATGGGCAAAATTGCGAATCCCTTCTTCCGCGGATCGATTGGACCCTCAAATAACTGTAGCTTCTGAACAAATAATCCCCCATCATTTTTTTCTCGTTATTAATGAAAATAATTGCAATAAACATATGATTTCGAGATTTGCGATTCCCTGAATCAAAATCAACATCTGCGTTTAACAAGACCAATTTCTGGGAAATGATAGAACTGTGAAAGTGGGGGGGGGGTCTCATAAGAAACAATCAAGTCTCTTTATAATATTTTTTTAACGAGATACATGTGACGAGTGTTTCACGTTTCAATACATTTCAAGTAATTATAGTTGAGGTAAGTAAGATACTGGTTAGACGCCGATGTAAAAGGGTCTGTTTTCCGAAATTGGATTTGCGCGCTGAGTTGACGGAATTCAGCTTAGTTTAGGCTATAAATTAGCGATCGGAAAATGCGGAAGCATCCACTTCGCGACGCGAAGATTTCAGCGAAGATATCTTTTAGCACATCAAAGTCCAGATCTAGAGGAGATATAAGATGAAACCGAGGAGATGGACGACCTATTTACTTGTTTCTTCTTCAACCCACGTTCGTGCAACCATTATCGATCCTTGTTTGTGGCAGACATTTCTCTTGTCGGCCTGTGTCATCGTTGAAACACAATTAAGAGAACTTAATTAAGAATAACAATGAACGAAGAGAACACACCAATCATTTAGACAATTTCACCTGCAATTCTTTGCCATTGTCCTACCTCCTACTGAATTCGTATTTAATTTACTTTACTTTTGTATATTCTGTATATTAAACATATTCTCTCCATATTTCGAATAGAGACATTATGCACTTGATGTTTGATGCTGGAAATGAAAGGGACGATGAAGGAAACGAGTTGAAATTGGGTGCACTCTCCCTTTCAACCTTCATCATCTCATGCATATCTGTAAATACACAGATCCCGCTCTCACTTCCTCCTATGAGAGAGCAACAAAGCAATCAAGATCCATTAATCTTAAAACGATTGAGCGTAAAAAAGGGGGGAATAAATATATTTTGCCTATATTGGAGAGAGGATCAACGCCTTACTTCGCGCTTCATGATCATTAAGGATTACGTCTACAGTTATTTCTAGTGATGCAAGTTCAGAATTAGCAAGACTTCCTATTGCGCGATAGATTACGGTTGATAAGGCTAAGAAAGTCATGAGACTGCCAGAGGGTATACCGAATACCGAACCGGCACCGCTAGTGTCTTCGCTGACCGAATTTCGCTGTTAATTGCGTGAAATGTGATGGTCGGTAGAGCAATCAATGTTGACGACTAGAACGATGTCTACTTGATTTATTTGTGGCTCCTAAATTTGCAGTTGAGATGTTGTCTCCTGCATGCCGAGCGTGCGAAACCATCCATCGAACGTTCGCTCGATTTTGAATGTACGCGCATCAGGAGACAACGTCTCAATAGTGAAGCAAACTGGAGCCTACGAGTTGAACTGATGATCAGTTTCATTATACTCGTTTACTCTTACTAAAGTCGATGACTCGAGTTAACTGCTTTTGCATGCTCTGTCATCAGGAGATAATATCTTTTATCAAAATCTCCATTGTAAGAAAGGCGGCAGACTCTCTGTGTGCTCACATTAGACTCACAATTCCACGTGACGTATGAACAAGGATTCGCGAGGCTTTCGAAAAGATGGTGTCAGTGAGAGGCAGACACTTGATCATACGAATTTTGTATTGATTCGAAAAGTAAACGCTTAAATTTCAAATATTACAATTCGCTCAATCACAAGGACCAGACAACTGTTCAGTTGAAGATGTGGAGGAGAATCAAGAGGAAAGAGAAGGCATAAACATTTTTCTTTTAACCATCGCTCAGCCTAGGAACAAACAATCTCGATCCTTTTTAGGCAGACTTTTCTTCCGGTGAAATGTTAGTTCACCGTTGAACACTTATCGAGAACTTAATTGAAGTAACATTAAATGAAGAAAACACACCAATTGTATCGACCATCACCGTCGATTCTATCCAAATTGTGAATATCTTTGACAAGTAAAATCGCTACACTACTATGCTTTGCGCTTGATGCTGGTAATGAAATCGATAGGGCGTTGAGTGCAACGAGTTGGAATTGGATACATTCTCCCTTTCAACCCGTTCAAATCGCGAGGCACTAAGGTCAGCGTGCAAATGATACGATCTACAATTCATGCACATCACACAAGACACACAGATCCGGCTCAAATTCCCCCGAGAGAGGGGCAGGGTGACCAAGTGACGCTGTTTACGTTATGATCAAAAAGGATCGACGTGGATTTGGAACAGGACAAAAAACAAAGTCGATCAAAACGTAGTCCAAGAGATCCCTTTCGACGCTGAACACGCTGGTCTCAATGACTTCGCAATCGGATTTTCATGGGTGTCGATTTGGCGCCGCCCTATTTACGGCGGAACAATTGTTTTTCGAATGATGAGCCTTTTCCACGTCGTCAGATGTATAGCTCGATTCACATGATTCCAAACCTACAGACCAGGGTTATAGCGAGAGAGTATGCAAAAGTGAGAGAGTCCCTCTCGATTTCACACGCTCTCTCACTCCAAAGGCCTTTCTGTAAGGTTGACCGGCCTGTGGAATGATGTGGATTCCGCTGTGAACCCGAACACCCTCTTGATAAACGAATATTGACAAAAAACAAAGGGAAAATGTGGGTTCTCACTCTATCCTCATTTTAAAAATCGAACTCTGTCCTCATTTTGAAGAGAAATGCGATCTTTCAAATGGTTCCCGACTCACCAAGTGTGTTTGTGTTACACACTTGGTGAGTTTGTGTTACAAGGTCTCGAGTAGGGTTGGTCAAATCGGTTCCTGCTCTCTTCATTTCACACATTCTCTCGCCCGACGCCTAGCGCAGAGAGGGTGTGAAATGAAGAGAGCAGGAACCGATTTGACCAACCCTAGTCTCGAGATCTCGGAATGAGATATTCCAATTAACTCACTCCTTGCGAGAATAGTGAAAATCATTTCAAGGCCTTGTTCCTTGGGAAGGAATGGCATCTCCGAAGTGTTTCAAAAGATCAGATTCATTGGCAGTGTTTGCATGGCGATTTGAGTGATTACCATTTTGGCAACATGGTTTGCCATCCATTCCATCATTATTCGCTGTTATGGTCGGTCGGCTGCGCGTTTTCCGGACCCAAATATTACTTTACCAAGTTTCCACTTCTATTCGTTTAAAAGACCATGAACAAGCAATGTTGAGAAAAATCTTTAAACGGCAAGAAAAGGTTCATTGAAGAAAAGAAATATATGACCGAGATCTAAACAAGGAATTGATTCATCTCATTTCTCATCGAGATCATTTCACCTTATCCGAGAAAAATATCGGTCATTTTCCTTGACAAGCCAATCCTAATATATAATCGAAATTCTGGCAAAGTTTTCGATAGAGTCATACTTCATCAATAATTAATAAAATATCATAATTAACACTCCCATAATTAATCTCGGAAAATGATCTTCCTCTTGCATATCTGATCTTTTTTGAACGCGATGTCTAATCTCATTCTGCTGATCTTCGAAAGGCAATAGGGAAAAGAAAGATTCGAATGTGACTGAAAGATTATTTAGGGTCTGCCAGAAATCTTTCTCATCCTCTAAATATTTGGCAAAGCGAGAGACGCGCCGAGGTATAGAAAAATAGTACACCACCAGTAGTCCATTTCATGAACGTATCATTTTAAATTTGTAATAATGCAGTGATTTACAGTAGTAATCTCTGAATAATTGTTCAAACTGATTGTGAATTGTTAGAGCAGTAATGCGCATATGATACATGATACTTGAAGTGAATTGTGACGATTTCAATTATTGAAGTGTGTAGCTTTGAAATCCGTCTCAAACTGTATTCGAATATGCCTCAAAGGCGTCATCACAACAGTTGTATGTATATTTTATCGACGCCCGAGGGCGCAACGGGATAAGGTACGAATCGTGAGATAAATTCAGTAAATTATGACTGTCTATTGAGTAGTGTCTCCATTCTTTTCTTTCCAGTTGACGAACCCGCTTGCCCAATCCGCGCCCACAGTGATACAATATGAAAATGATACGCCATACAATGGACTACTGGTGCGTGTACTCTGTTTCAATAGCTTTGCGCGTCTCTCTTTTTATGATGCTGTTCAAATTTCATCGGGGAAATTTCACCATCAAAGAGTGGAAAACTCGTGTAACTCAGCTCAAACTGAACAAAATCTCTCCAATCCAAAAGGAGAATGTTCCAAATGTGTTTTACCTTCCCATTATCAAGTTAGGAAACCGTAGCTTGACTAAAAAAAAAGTAATGGAAAGGTGGAAAAAGGGGTTTTCACTTTTCACCCATGAAATTTGCGTTAGCTAATTAGTCAATTAGTGTGCTTAAACCTCGCGATGGAGATCAGGAAAGGGTTGAGTGTAGCTTTAGAGGAGCTATCACGATTCAAACATGCCTCGAAATGGGTCCCCGATTCACGTGCACATAACACGAGGGTAGCCTCGCAACAGGCCGCTGATCATATCAGGACAGGCTCTCGTTGCTACTCAGGCATAGGGGTGGTCAAGACCGCCTTGCGTGTAGAAGACCTAGCACCTTTACCTTTACCTCGTTGCCAAAATTCCGGTTGCCGTATTTTCTCCCCCCAGAACCAAGCAAATTAATGCCAGAAGTGCGGACCCGATCTTATCTCTGTCTCAAATTGGGGCGTTTAGTCGCTATTTCTAAAGATCTCTTTTCCTAAAATAGGGGAAGACTTCCGTTTTCGTTAATCGCACTAGAGCATCTGCACTGTGTCTGCACCTTTGGCTGTTCGATAACAAATGTTTTTGAGGATTAATCAAACTATTTTAGCTCGTGCATTTAAATGCGAACAGTTAAAAAGCTGTGATGCAGCAAGTTGCATCGATCCTTGGGAATCAAATGGAAGTGAGCTGGAGGAAAATGAACAAAATTGGCGAGCGGAAAAGTCTGAAAAGATCATCTAGGCCATGCGAAGATTTGACGGAAGATTGGTTGAACATTCAAAGCGCTATCGGAGAAAACGGAAGACGAAAGAGAAGAGAGAGACGATCTAGCTACTTTTTCAGCCAATGCTCAATCTGAGAGAAACCTTTCTTGATCCTATTCTTGCTTCTTTTGAGAAAAATACACATAGACTAGCAGGTGCATTACATAGTCATAGCTGACTATTTCAAATCGTGAAGCGCTCACTGTATATTGGTCGTTCGTTGATCGTTGCAATTCAAAATTCAGAGACTTAACTCCGAGAGAGCTATAGAATAAGAGAAATATGATCCATTGCAAAATCATCGATTTCGGAAAATTACTTGAAATGTATTTTGAAATTACCGCCTTGTACGGTTCTAATGTTTTCAAATTTGACGAATTTTAAAATATGCAAATTTTTGAAAATTCATAACTGGAATATTATTTTTTTACCCAATATTCTGGGTCTGTGACATCAGTGCGTGAGCATAAAAAGTGGACCTTTACCGTACATCAATTTTTGAGTCTTTCAGATTTTGGCATGGATCGGTAGCCCCTGTTCTCCTCTTCCGATCGCGCATTTCAAGATATTTCTCTGCATAAAATTTGCATAGATAATCTCTGAAAATTCCTTATTTTTCACTTTGGACCTCAGTATCTCTGCTCTTTTTTTTGAAATTTGGCTTTATGTCCTGAATATAATATGCTCAGTTTGTTAAAATGAATAAACGTGTGTTTTTAGAATTTTCAAATTTGACGAATTTTAAAATATGCAAATTTTTGAAAATTCATATCTTGAATATGCAAATTTTGTGCAGAAATATATTTTGAGATGCGCGATCGGAAGAGGAGAACAGGGGCTATCGATCCATGTGAAAATCAGACATAGTCAAATTTTGCTGTACGGATTCTTCCTCATTTCGTGCAGTATTTCTGCGAACGCACTGATTTGGATACAACATTGAGGCTCAATTCTGGGCGAACGAATTATACTCAGGACCATGAAACACGTGTAGAACTTCAGACAGCCTAATTTAGACAGGTGTACCCAAAGCTAGACCGATTGTATTGCAATATTGTATTAGAGCCTGCGGTAGCCTGTGAAGTCTGGCTATTTTGTCTCATCGGGGCTGCTGGGAGCGATTTCGCTTTGATGTCGATGCACTTCGAAACAGGCCACCCCACTTTCAAAAAAAAACAAAATTAAAACGTTCCGCTGATAAATAGTAGCAACGAGGGAGAGAGCTCTCGTGAGCGTGACATAATGAGGCAGTAAACGCACTGCAGTTATTCAGTAATTTACATGATGTAATTTCCAAATAATTCCATCATGAAAGTGAATGAGAGCGTGCGTGCAGATTTTCTGGTTAGATAATTCCAGGTTCTGACTTTCTTCCACATGTGAGATCTGAAGATAAAGGATTAAGAAGAAGATAATGCGACCAAATTACAATACGACAGAGGAGCGAATACACGATAGGCACACCTTAGACACGATAATGTGTGGATAGAATAAGATGCTTATCCAATCGAGCCGAACTTTTTAAACCATTGTTTTGGAACCGGAACCGTGCTGACGTTTTGATTACAAGCTACGCTCTAAACTTACGAAGTTCCACTGAGAATACCATAATTTTAGATATTTGAGGAGAGAACTTGTCCGATTTGCAGAAACGAAGTAAAAAAGTAGCATTTTCGGCCGAATTCAGTCTAGCCCATGTTGGATCTGTGGGAGAAAATGCGGAAAAGCGACAAATGTGCGAGATTGTTGCCTAAAACGATGTGTGTGCGATAGAGTGGCGAAAACCGTGCAGTAACTATGCTTGGTGAATTCTCGGTACGCGTTCCGTACGGATAATGGACGAACAAAATCTTTCGGAGATGCTCAAAAACGTAGCAGCACAAAATGTAAGAGGTTGTAGTCCGGATAGGGATTGATTGCAAGGCGAACATTTAACCACTGTGCCATTGGACGGGAGGCGGGAGAAATTAGTGTACCGCGGTAAAGGAAAGAGCTCGCGGTGAGAAAACGTCTACGGCGATACACGGAACTTTCCGGACACCCCTTGCGTAATGACCGGTAATGTCGCGAGTTCAAGATGAGCAAAATGGAAAAATATAAATACTAATGTGGCCCAGTGTGTTGTAGGATTGCCAGTTCGGAACATCTTTATGCTTTCTCTATCTGTGATCTGCTACATCCGTTTCACAATTAGAATTCATAAATTTATTTTTAGATAGGATCAGCAAGATCAGTGTCAAATGAACAGAATATTCCCCCCCCCTTCCTTTAATCCAGCGCCTTTCAAAGATGTGGCAAGTGAGATTACGAGAGAGATCGTGACTACTCACGATCAAACGTGAAAGCACTAGATCTTTGTCTGAGATAATTGGCTAGGGCGTGGGCGTTACACAAGTATCAAAATATTATTTATGCTATTTTGAGACCTATTAAAGGGATATCAAAAAAGATAGACGTGTAAATTCGCGGATTCCAGTGGTATTGCAACTCTCCATTGAGAGTGGTCTGTGTTCTATAATAAAACGAAGAATGGCTTATTGAAATTGATTTTGGTGTTGTGTTGGCAAATTGTGGTAAGAGAGAAATTTGCTCGTTCGTCCAGACAACGCTGAACGAAATGAATCGAATATGCAGCAATACAATTCGTCCAAATCGTTTGTTTACTTTTCCCGACTATCAGTTTCAGCGTGTTACGCATTTCTTTAATTTCAACTTTAGTTATTCAATAAAATCATCGGTAAACGTCACGCCTCTTCTTCTCAAATTTCAAATGTACAAGTAGACATCGTCCAGTATCAAACGGCCAAATCTGTACCCTGTGCGCCTTGTGCCTCCCACTCACTTTCGAATAAGGGGGCGGGACTAAATTGAATTTTATAAAAATCCTCGGGCTAGACATATCTCATCTCATTTCTGCAACTCGATCACTTTTCGCCTTTCAAGCAATGGACAGGCAATCTACCAGCTTCGATAACGGTTCGTTTTATTTATGCTGCGTTTATTGTCTCTGAGGTGTCAGAAATGGTCTCGTCATTTCGTACACTTTCTCACCTGCGACCGGTCGAGAGAGCATGGAGAATGACGAGACCATTTGTGACCCCTCAACGACAATAAACACACCATTAGTTTTCTCTTCTTGATGTATATTTGGGAGCTTGTTACAAGACATATATTTTTAATGCCGTACGACATTAGTCAACTCTGAATAGTATTTATTTATTTATTTTATTTATTTATCGTACACCACAAGGGTGCATGTACATAAATGTGCGAGTAAAAGAGAAAATTAATAAGAAGGGGGTTCAAAGGGGGTGGGGGCGGGAAGGAAATGATATTGTCAACCACACGGGAATGATAAGTGAGGGGAGGAACCTCGGAAGCGGTGGAGAGGAACCGAAAACGTTGCCATGTGCACTCTATTTTTGAGTAGATTTTCTGTGCAGCCTGAGACTTCTTTTATTTCAGTTTCGAAGTCGATCTCTGCTCTGCAATCTGCATTTGAATCTGCCTCAAAGTCGTCTTCCGATGGGTCATCTCAATTCTCTTCCTCTCAGCCCACGAACCCGCTTGCCCGTACCGAATCCTCGATGTCTAATCCGAGCCCATTCTCCTCAACTCCCGAATCAAGCGAAGGAATCATCAGAATTACGAATCCCTTCTTCCGTGGATCTATCGGAACCTCAAACAACGTTTATCATCTCAATTAATGCGTTGCTATGTTTTTCGCCATTAAATAATCAAACTGCAATAAATATCTGATTTCGATATATATATATGCTTTCGATATATATTTATGCGAATTCACAAGGAAAAACGCGGTTACAAATTAGAAACAATAACATTAGCAAGCGAAACGCGATTATCGGGGGAAGGGGTTGGTCACTCAGCGAAACTGGACGAATTACCGGAATTTACAAAAAGCCTTGCCGCTCTAGGGAAGAAACTATGCTGTCTGTAGTTTGATGCTGAGACACAATTTGTGAAATTCATTCCATTTCTAGTGAAATAGTAACAAAAATGATGTGGTCGCTTTTTAAAGATTTTGTATTTGCCTCTCAGAAGATTACTGGTTGTCTTCAAGTCTTTTTCCTCTCTGCGCTTAACTAATGAATCTAATCCTAACTGCATATTCCGAATAGTCTCACTGGGCATTGTCTGCCATGTGAAATTGTGGCAACGCATGTATGCCGTCTCGTGAAATAGTTCTGAACTTTTTCGAGAGCCGCTTGATCTTGGTTTTGATAGGGGTTGAAGACCATAGAGGCACTTTCTAGGATGGGTCTAATATAAATCGTGTAAGCTTTCAAGAGCATTTCAACGTTTTTAGTAGATGTGATTTTCTTCATCGAAATTTATGCAAACTGAATCTGTATTTTATAAGACCAACATGTAGGAGCAAATAGAATAGCGGAAGTAGGAGGTTTTCAAAAGTTACAATGAAGTTTCTTTTCAATAATGTATGTTTAGACAAGAGATATGTGAAGAATATTTCTCGTTTTAATAACTTGCAAAGCAGATTATCACGCGTGTCACATAAGGATCGAATCAACTTTGGAACAGAAAATAATCGAAAATTTGTTAGACCAATTTTTGGATAGTCCTCAAAGTCCCTCACAAGATATCGCGGACTTTTGTGCCAAAGATCGATCTTCTTGAGGATAGACGACGTTGAAGTTGGTCGATTCTTTGGGGCTCTGTATCTCAGTTCGGAGTTCTTTTTCGAGCTCTGTATCTCAGTTCGGAGTTCTTTTTCGAGTGTATTGTGCAGAATCGCATGGAGAATACATCTGTGTAATTTGGCCTGAGATATCAGCAACAATAATTTGGCCAACTAATTTAAACCCACAATTTCGGCCCAAACATTCGAACAGCTCATTTCCGGGCCCAAACTTTTGAAAACCCCATTATCTATGGATACTAATCGTCAATACTAATCGAATGTCCTCTGGCAGAGAGGGTGTTCATTACATTGAAAGAATCAAAAGGCCGAAATCCAAATTGAATGGAAATGAGCAAGCGGAAAAGTGAAAATTTTAAAAGGTCGGAATGCGTGGAAGGATCTGCCGTGCGTCGATTTCACCGAAGATAGTTGGAAGGGATTTCAAAGATCCAAATCTAGAACAGAACATGGAAGAGAAGAGAAAAAAAGATTGATCTTTTGCCCTTCAACCTTGTGCTGGCCATTCGGCTTTTGCGCCCTCGCAATTCCTCCCCTCCCCTCCCACCACGCATTGCACAATCGCAATTGTGGGCGGAGCTTATTGCAACCTCGCAAAGCCGCAATCGTTTAGCCGACCTTACTTCAACCTACGTGCAACCTGAGAATAACCATTCCTTGGATTATCTCGCAGACATATCTCTTATCGCCATGTGAAATCTTAGATCACCATTGAGCACTCATCGAGGCGTAAAAAAAATTTCGACAATTTCAATTTCTCTCCATATTTCAGTTATCTTTAACGCGTCATACAAGTGCACATCGAACACTAGGGTGTTGTGGCGCCGGTATTGAAACCATTAGTCTGATCTGAGTGGGAGTTGGGTACACAAACGCCACACTTTTAACATATTCAGATCTCCTACGATCAGTATCATGCCGATACAATCTCTTTGCCATGAAGGTCATTCAACACCTGCTCGCATCTGCACGACGGAGCGAGAGGACGAGCAAAACACATTGAAAAGAGTGCCCGGGGAGGGCGGGGTTGATAATTATGAGGGAGAAAAATATTATAATGGAAGAAAGTTGCACTTTTCTTCACCGTGAACAAAATGTCAAAAGCGTCGTCGCTGATCGAACTTGGAGTCCCAAGTCGTGGTTAATTGAGTGAGATGAGAATCGATTGTCATTGGTAGATTGATAGACGTTGGAAGACTCGCTCGATGCCTATTTCATTTGCGTCTTCCGAATTCTGCTGACTATTTAGAGGGAAATAATTGTACGACTCTGGACTACTGGTCTGCCGGGCGACGATTTAAAATGTCTACTCGATCCGATTAGAAGCATTGAACTATGCCGCCGGCAGCTGTGAAGTTTAGAGTCGTACAATTATTTTCCTGGGTACTTTTTTTGGCTCACCCTGCGACTTGGCGCTTGAACAAGAATTCGCGATGCTTTCGAATTGCTAGCGTTAGGGAGAGGTAAACGGCGCCGTGTGATCTGCAGGGTAGCTATTTGATTTTCATTGAAACATATTACGATTAAAGATTCGCAAGAAAATGTCGATATTTAGCGATATAGGAGTGACTATCTGAGTCGATCGAGATATGGCCGTACAACCAAAAGCTAACCTATGCTGAAAACATGCTCCTAGGGTAAACTTTGTGTGTAGAGACCGAAAATGGACATGAGAAGTTTCGTAGATCAAACCCGGCTGAGATATGTTTCATGACATGTCCAAAACTGAAATTTTCAACTTTGGCTAAACGCAACCTAACCTTTTACATAGTTATATATTATGAAAGCGCTCACTAAAATAAACATTTTTCATGTTATTGCCAAGTTCGTAACTTATCTGTGAAAAAAGCTATAATTTTTTGAACAAATAATTTAAAAAAAATTATATCACGTCGTTTTCGTCCGCACTTTTAATTGTGTCCATTCGATTACGCGTGGAAAATTACCCCCTGCGCAAGAAAATAGCAAGATTTATTTTCTGGGCCTTGATCAAATCATTCGATGAACAAACTCTGTTGCTCAAAATCGCTGTGATTTTCAACAAAATAATTTATTATGAAAGTATACAAAACTCGCACAGCGAAAATATTTCGCAGACTCACTACACTACATAAACTGAAGAAATTAAAATTAACTCCACTCAATTTTGATGAAATAATTTTTGACCTCAAACCATGAACCCCGGGTCCGGAATAATGATCAGCGTCACATGATCAGCGTTCCTAGTGTAAGATAACATTTTTTTAAACAATCGTTTTGTTCCTTGTTTCTTTGCGACTCGCATAAACACTTATATTTGATGACTCACAGGGAAAGCAGCAGTTGGAAAAGCAACTTGGCGGCCTCGTAAGTCTCTCGTCGACTTTCGTCTTCAGCCAGAATTAGGGCAGGGACAAACACGCAGGGGGTCATAACGCATAGTGCTACGTGCACGATCATCATTACGATGGAGATTTCCTGAATGCAAATTCCAATTTACAAAAATGAGGTTTTTTTCAAAAATGAGGAATTAGAGGAGTTTGACATTCAGGGTTTTTTTTTAAGTTTTTGGATCAATCCTCTTCTTTCCACTCTGAACAGTGTCGGTTGTTGATGGAATGAAGGGCACTTATACAATTATCTACTCGAATTTATAATAATCATAATCAGAATAATCAGACCACCTTTGCGGCGTTGATATTTTCCATGAGTTGCCAGCGAAAGCTGACCGAATATCCTTGGTATTGTTGCAGCAATTCGCTTTGTCGGAGGCGATTTGCACGATTTATGTTCAGAAATAACTGAAACCACTTTTTAAGGGAGCATTAAGGAATCAATTCACCAGGTATGAAATGTTACTAGCAATGAGCAGTATTGCGAGGTAGACGAATCCGTGAATTATTTCTGAAATTTTCTCAAACATCGTTAAAATGCAAATATGTGCTTTTGAACTGACTTTTTACTATCAAGATGCACATTATTGACGAGAAAGCGTAATTTGAGGTGATTATCGTAATGGAAATGTACCGCCGCTGGACAGTTTCGTACGTTGATGCGTGGCGAAGGGCCAAATATCTGTGGATGCATTAATTTTAGTTATAAAATGTTTTTAAAAATGTCAGAATAGAACAACAAAAGAAGGGAAAATAATTTTAAAAATGGAAATACTCACCGCTCTGGGCTGATAAACAACTCAAAGTGGTACATTGTGAGAAATATTATAAATCGAAGTTTACAGACATTCAGAGCCACCTTGGTGGAGTGTCCTTTAAAATTTTACGTTTGTAATTCTCATTTACACAATATTACCATTTTCGTAAATTCCGAGTTCAAATGGGATAAGGAACCATCGGGACATTACGAATACGGGTCCGATAAAGTAAACACTGAGAAAGATAGCTCTGAGATTGAAATGAAAGTATCTGACCTGAAAAAACACTATATTTGCGTACACGATAAATTCGAACTTTGATAAACACATAAATCCCGAATATTATTGATGCAAGTGTGAAAAGATCTCCAGCGAACTGCAACCATACTTTTTTTTACATTTTTGAACACAAGGAAGGTAACCTCAACAATCGAAATAATTTCAAAATAGCGTTTGAATGGTTCGGGTAATATATACTTTCTGATGTAGAAAATATTCCACTGCGAAGAGTTCATTTCACAGTATCGTAGATTAAAATTATGAGAAGAGCCTGAATCATTCAATCAACAACTGACTTCTGACATATTCAAATACACATGAAGATGAATGATTACGTGGGAAAACAAAACGAAAAGGGAATACGACGTCTAGAAATATTATGCTATTGATTCCATAGATAATTAACGTGATACTATAATCACCTAGCAAGCAACGAGACGAGAGAAATGGAAGGGAAAGAAATGGGAAAGCATATTGCATCTTCAATTAATAAACAAGGAATAATATGGGCAAAATAATGTTAAAGAATTTTTCTAAACGTTTATTTCAGTAATCTTATCGTTGTTTTAATGTGAGGCGTCGAGCGTTTTCGAATTGTTATCTTATTGAAATATAAAGACAAAAAAATTGCTCATAACAGGAACAAAATGTATTGAAACGATCGATGATTCTAATGTAGACGATTCCCCCGATTCTCAGTAATCATTTGACGTCATTCTATAGAAACAAATTTTATCGCTGCAGTTAAAACTGCAGTGTTCCGACCACTTCTGCGATCTCAAATAGCTGAACTGTGAACGGAATGATATCGAATAAGACTGCAATTTTGTTGGCGCTATGCATCCGTAAAAAAACAGACAAAACAAATAAGCAATACAGACCCAACACAACTAATGCAATCGTGATTAGCATTAAACGATAATTACAATAACGCCAAACTGTTTGCCTTCCTGTATCCTCTGCTCGAGCACTAGACTTTGAAAAGTAACCATGAAAATTGCAGACGAAAATTGAAAAGTAACCCTATTATGCAACTAGTTGAACCGTTACTTTTCAAAGTCTAACAAGCACACTATATATAGTTCAAACGCAAAAAATAGATGACGAACAAAGCAAACGATAATCAACTAAAACTTCCGGACTCAAAGTAGCAGAGCTTCAAACGCATTCGTCAAACACAATGGAACTCATACGGTAGGACAAATTTCGATTGCTTGACAAACCTGGAAAAAAATTAAATCAAGGGATTACTAACTTATTTTCTTCTTGAACTTTATCGAACCCTTGTGGTGTACGAGATAAATAAATAAATAACTCACTTCCTCGTACGTCTTTTCCGACAAAATTTCGGTCATCCAGCCGTTAAATTTCCCCGCCAGTCCATCAACACAAATCTGCAGCAATCGACACATTTTCATTGCTCGTGAACAGAAAAGTGGCGATTCTACCAGCAAAAATGGATAAATTTCTAGATGTCAGCGTTACTTTTCAAAGGAAGAAATATTACCGTAGTCAATTCGCCATCAGAAGGGGCGTCAAGAAGTTTCTTGCATATCTGCAAAGACTAGATTGCGGAGTGCGGAATATGAGACCGCGGTCTCTTCATTTCCCACATTCTCTCGTCTATCGACCGGCCTAGATAGTGTGAAAAATGAGGACGCCGTGGTCTCACATTTCGCTTTCTACTGGATTGGTTTCTTCAACTATTACAAAGTGCTAAATTGCATCTGAAAATGAAGGAAAATCATTAAACTTGGATATTCTTACCGTTTGCGTGATTTCCACAAGCAAATCAGGTCTTGTTCGAATTTTGTGTACAAGTATCGGGCAAATTGCGCAAGACTGAATGCTCGAATTATAGGTTTTAAAAAAAAAAGAAAACGTACGTCAATCTGGCAAAGACCGAGGGCAATCAGCGAAAACAAGAGAAGAATCAGTCGTGTCATTATTGGAATAACGAGAATGGGTGGCGAAAGTTATCTCGTTGCACTGGCCATCGCAATCATTCCTCCATATCTTCTGTCATGCATACACACGCCCTCACACCCTCTCCCTTTCTCTGACCGAGCACGAAAATCGCGCCCGAAAGGCACGAAATCCGCACACGCTGACGCATACCCGCACACAAAGCAAGTGTTATTAGCATGAGACATGACATTTATTGCTAGTCACGCTTGCTAGTTTCACGCGTTGCTAGTTTCCTATGGCCGAGTGGTGTAAGGAACTGCTTGCCAGACAAAGGGTCACGAGATCGACCCCGCCCAGATTCAACAAGCCCAACACTCACAGCCGGGCACCCATCCCCAGCGCCGACCGCGCAACCCCCAGCCGCATACAGATAGTGAGGGGAGGAGAGCGAGAGAGGCATTCAATGAGAGACATCGATATGTTTCAATAATGTATCAAGAATAATACCAACTCTAGATGCCTAGGTTTTACCTTAGGTGGCGGTAAAAATGGTAGCTACTTTGATTGCCAAAGACAATGTGCAGCAGACGCCTGGTAAGCTGGGGATACGTAGATCTGTGCAGCAACCGACCTTACCGGTGAGCCCCGGCAGAGTAGTCGTGAGTCGACGTAAAGTTATCATGATACCGGAAGTAACTTTACCTTTTTTACAGATACAGATTTATCCCGACATCAAGGCAAATGTGCCTGCAGGAAGGTAGTTTCGTGGTCAGAGGTAATCGGATCTTCGAACTCAGGGCAACAGAGTCAAGGGAATGGATCGTGCTTGTGTGAAAATGAGAGAGCAGAGAGATAGAGAGAAGGCAAGAGGCATGTTTCGTCTCCCTCCGGGGACAACTCTCTTCCCTTCTCTGGTCCCCCTCCGTTCCCCCCATCTACCGTAATCTTTCTCTATTCCCCGGACAACGGCTTTGTCTAGCACCGCCAGGTCTTCCCAGCAGTCAATTTCGTCAAAACTTAACATTTCGGCTACTCTATTTTTCCTACAGCTTCGCAAATACACGAGGAAAACAATGAAAAGAAGAAAAAATAGCCAAAATGGCTGAGTTTCGAGCTAATCCATTGTGAACGATTGTGTTCACAGTTGTAAACAGTTTTCACAAATGTGCATTGTGAACTCGGACCACGATAGATCATCCAGCCTCCGGTGACGTCCTGACTAGAGTGTATCAACAGCAGTGAAAACTCACGTCGTAGTCTTGTCGACTGGGGCTTTTCTCGATTGTTGGCGACTTGAATTAGATGTAGTCGATCCGGGTCCTCCGTTTGAAGTGGTACCAGGTGGGCGATATACTTGTCGGGTTGCCCAAGATGACTGACAAGGATTCTCCAAACTGAGGTGGGAGAGGAGCAGGGAGACTGTCGACCGCCCGTCACGAGGCACATTAGACATTAGACATTATTTATCCTGACATCAAGGCAAAGGCCTGCAGGAGGTATCATTCGGGGGCAGAGGTGGTCAGGATCTTCGAACTCGATGCAACTGGGTCAAGGGGATGGATCTTTCTTGGCTTCCTTGGTCAATTGTAGTGTCAATCTTGGACGATAGACATCAAGCGTAGAAGTAGATCTTCCAGCAACCAGTGACGTCCTGACTAGCGTGTATCAACAGAAGCGAAAATTCACGTCGTAGTCTTGTCGACTGGGGCTTTTCTTGATCGTTGGCGGCTTGAATTAGATGTAGTCGATCCGGGTCCTCTGATGGAAGTGAGACCAAGTGGGCGATATACTTGCCGGGTTGCCCAAGCTGACTGGCAAGGATTCTCCACACTGAGGTGGGAGAGGAGCGGGGAGACTGTCGACCGCCCGTCACGAGGCACAGAATGAAGAATTCTCTTACCTTTACCTGCACCTAATTTCACCTATTACGATTGGTGCCCAGGTAAGCACATATTTGAGAGCACACAAAAGTGAGAGGGCGCTGACGTGCCTGTTTGGTAAACAACGGAAGTCTGCGTCTTGTCTTTTTGATATAATCGTATCACTTTCGAAATGTAATATCGAGATGTCTGTTCGTGTCACGTTGCTTGCACACTCTCAAATAAGGATGATTTATCGAGTGTGGGCGTGTGTTTGCACGTATCTTGCAGAATTTTGGGTGACCAATTTCATCAATCAGTTCACCTGTCAAACTGGGCGTTCCAAGTGTTGCTCAACCGCGTAATATGCGCCTCGCTGCTTATCTGTTTATCAGCAGTCAGAGGAATACTGAATCGGTGACTGCAAATTTGCAATTGAAATGTGTATCATTTCAAACTCACTAGACTATTTTCTTCAAAAATGTTCTTCAAAAATGAAACAATGCAAATTATGTGGCCATGTGGCACACTCTTGGACAAGGACTCACACAACAACTTGTTGCTTGAATATAAATTCCCTGTGCTGTTTTATTGCAAGAGTCAGCGCCATGTAAATGAAACCATTGCTTCTGCAATTAGCATTCCTAGCGATTACAAATTCTCATTATTAATCAATTTAAAAAGATAGAATTGATATATTATGTTTTCATTCGCAAAAAAACGCAAATTGACCAGACGAGATAATAAATGAAGTTGTAAGCTTGAAAACCCACACGGAAAGGAGTTGGAACAACAACTTGGCGGCCTCGTAAATTTCTCGTCGATTTTCGTCCTCTGCCAGAATTGAAGCCGGCACGAATACGCACGGAGGCATGGCGCAAAGTATCATATGTATGATCATCATTAAGATGGATATTTCCTCAAAGAAAATCGTATTCTTCAGCACTCAAATCTCCCGGAACCAGGTTCCTCCCCTCACTCCTAATTCCCATATTGTTGTCCAGATCTCTCCCCTCTCACTCTCATCCATTTTGTCCATTCCCCATGCCTAAACATGGAATTTACGCACAAGCTGTCGCACCCTTGTGTCCTACGATAAATAAGTAAACCTTGGCAGCGTTGATGTTTTGTTGTAGCTGCCACCGGAAGCTGACAGAATACCCATTGTACTGCTCGAGTAGTTCACTTTGCCGGAGGCGATTGGCGCGATTCAGATACAAGAAGAGCTGATAGTCAGACATACATTTTAAAAGAATATCATAAAAATTGGAAATTACCAAGTAGGAGAAGTTGCTCACGACTAGCACGAGAACTAGGTATACGAAACCATGAATGAGTTCTTAAATTCGAAAAAAAAAATCAGTTCAACTTTGATTGGAATGCTTGTTTGGAAAACCAGCGTACGTTTCTCAATCAGAATACATATCACAAAACAGAAAGCGTAATTCGTGGCGATTATTGCGAAGGAAATGTATCGCCGCTGAACAGTTTCGTATGTCGCTGCGTAGCGCAGGGCGAAGTATCTGTTATAGCTCATTTAGGCAGCTTCTGGCAACCTAAGATGTCTATGAAAACAAACAATGAAAGTGCTTGAATCAAATATCGGCCGGATCTCACCGCTCAGCTCTAATAAGCATTTCAAAGTGGTACAGCGAAAGCCAGATGATAAATCGAAATGTGCACAAATTCAGAACAAAACCATTCGAAGCTCCTAGAAAGCTAATATGTCTAAGCTTATAAATTGATGAGCACCATCTGTACCAAACAATCCCATTTCAAATGGGATCAGAAACCAACGAGATATGGCGAATACGGGTCCGATAAAGTAAACATTGAGGAACATTGCTCGCAGATTGAAGTGAAAATATTTGATCTGGAATAACCCAATTTTGATAACTGTTTTGTAAAAATCTACTAAAACTTTGAGAAAGACGTAAATTCCGAAACATATTGACATAATTGCGAAAAGGTCGCCAATTAACTGAAAATACAGTCTTATTTGGTCGATCAAAATTGTATTACCTCAACAATCGTGAAAATTTCGAAGCTGCTTTTGAACGGTTCAGGAAGTAAATCTTTACTGACGAAGAAAATGATCCACTGTGGCTTGGACATTTATACAATGTCTCTCAAAATACGGGGGTATGATCGATTTTTTCATGGCAAAAATGACGTAGGTAAAAACGAAACCCCTATAGAGATAATGAAAGCGTAATTCTAGATAAATCATTATTCCTGTTCAATAATTAGTGTAATTCGCTACAGGAATGACGGCACGTAACGAACAATTTCGATAAGCATCAACGCGCGAATCGATAATGTAAAGATGGATGAAAACTGAAAAGATACTGAAAATGAAAACTGGAAAGATGGATGAGATACGGCAGATTCATCAATGCAGCAAATACTGTTTGTTATTACAGTCGTTCATTAGGGGCTATTTTTATAGTGTTCAAGTCAATTATTTATTATGTCAAGGAACAGCGCTCAGACGAGGAATAGTTGCATGCCACCATTGCGGCCCGATATTATATATTATATATAATTGATATTATAATTGTTGCGCTGCTCGAATTTCCTGTTCCAGTTCTTTTCCAATTGCTTGACGTGCGCGTCGATACTAATTGGATGAGTAATGGTCTGCTCTCTGAGAAGGCGCGATATCAGCCTGCTCACAACATTCATTATCACACACAAAAAAATGTCTTGTACACGATCCGTAAAACATGACAAATCTGACATGCAAGACACAGTGTCTGTAATAAGTATTATCTTATTTGTCAGATCCCCATGCATTTCCGGCAGTGTATAAGACATTCGTTATCTGTAAATCTTCGCTCACATCGAGACATCATTGGCGGGTATTCTGCCGAACACAAAATCACGATGTTTACTGATGGCGAGCGTGATGGCAATGAACATCCCACCGCTGGTTCTAAAGTAAAGGAATGGTTTAGACGAGCCGAATCAGACATCGCACATCTAGGGTCCTCCTATAAGAAGTGATGACGGAATTCCAATAAAGTAACGAAGGAAACCATACAGTGAGTGTGGAGAAAAGTGACGGACATTTCGATGCATTTCTAATACAACCAATAAAAGAAGCTCACTCACAAAGAAATGAGCAATTGGAAGAGGAGCTTCGCCAACTCGAAAGTGTCCTTTCGAACTTCGTCATTTGCCATAACAAAGGCAGGCACAATGATAAACGGCGGCACCACACACAGTATCGCGTTTATGATCATCATCAAATTGGACAATTCCTGAGAACATGGATTGCTAACAATAAATGGCTCACTGAGCGCCAACATTCCTTTGCTCAGGAGACGTTGTTTCAGCAGGAGACAACATCTCCATCGTAAGGAAAGTAGTAGCCTTCCCGCTCTTACCTTGGCCGCATTGATGTTCTGCTGCAGCTGCCAGCAAAAGCTCACTGAGTATCCTTTATACTGGTCGAGTAATTCACTTACCCGACGTTGATTAGCACGATTGAGATCGATGAAGAGCTAAGCGCGATTTAAAAAAAATATGTAAAGGTGCACAAGCGATTTTACAGTATCAAGCTACCGCAATGTAAGGGGCAAGCCGGTAGGACATTATCCCTAGCACGAATTTTAAATATAATATTTAAGCATTATACCAAATATGCCATGTTGCTGGCGACAAATAAAAATGCGAGATAGAAAATGCCGTGAATGATCTCTGAAAGAAAAGATTATGGGGATTGCATAGCGACATCGCGAACTATTGACAATGAAATATGCGATTATTGTGGAAAAGATGTAATTTAGTGTAATTATCACAACGGAGATTTGCCTTCGCCGGTTAATTTCGTACGTTGACGCGTATCGTAGAGCAAAATACCTGGAAACAAAACTAAAAAGAAAAAAAGCTAAAAAAAACTTATTTATCTGTACGTTCCTGCAATGTTATCTCCTAATTCAATTCTCCATGCTAGGAACAGTTTACCCTGCTTTGGATAGATTATGCAATCGTGGTACACAGGACGCGCACTCTCTAACATGTGCCTCTGTAGTGAATTGGACTCTCTTATATTCAAGAGAGTCCGTTATCTACTCTCCTCATTACGCACACTATCTCGCCAACGGCACATGTTAGAGAGTTTGCGCTCTGTGTAACAACGAATTCACCGCACTAAAGGGGAAGCTTACCGCTCTACACTAATGAGTATCTCGAAATGGTACATCGAGATAAATAAGACGAATCTAAAGGTGCAGACATTCAGTACAATGTAGCTTGACGATTCTGCAAAGTTCATTGCTCAATATGTTAACTTAATTTTCCCTTGCCAATCAATAGATTTTGAAATTCGGGTAAATAATTGAATTATCACTCTTTATTTCGTGCACTCTCTACACCGGTCAATGGGTGAGATTCTTTGCCCGAATTTCAAACTATACTAACCATCGTACAATCCCAATTCGAACGGAACAAGAATCCATCGAGAAACGACGAATATTGAACTGGCGAAAAACGCACTCAGAAAGATGGCAGCGAGGTTAAAATGGAACCAATGGACCTGATTGCGAGAAGCACGGTAGAATTCGCTTTTGAAAACATTGTGATTTAGTTTTGGCAAAAAATATTAGAAAAATTCCGAAACGGTTTTTTCCTCTATAAGTTTGCAACCCATCTGTGATAAACATATTATTCTAAAAAAAAATACTTTGAGAAAAACGTGTACAGCGAAAGCATCGGCAGCGAGCGTAAAAACATCACCAAATATCTGAAATGAGTTTTGTTTCGGGAATAAAACTGCATTATTGCTGAAAATAATGAGGACTTTTATCACTTTGCACACTATCTCGAAAAAAGCAAAAGATCAGGAAGATGGAGGAATGGAGAAAGGTTCCATTATCGTGGTTTGGCCTATCTCTGAAAATGATTGGATAAACCTCAATAATTGTAAGCATTCCGAAGTAATTCTTATATGGCTCGGGAAGCAGATCCCTCCGCACAAATAATATGATCCAATACGATTTGTTCATTTCTGTAAGTATCATATGAATAGAAAAAGAAAGCAATATTGAAAAAGATAATTATACATCCGATTATATTTTGATTATGTTGGTTAAGAGGGAAATAGGAGTATACGATTTCACGGCACGGTGAATGAGCGGAAGTATTGTTTCCCTAGTGTACAATTATCGTAATGATTTTTTTTCAGTATCAGGTATTCACATTATTCTGGAAAACGAAGATGTTCATGGGAACAAATTGCTCGTTATCGGTAATTCAACGTTTCATAACTTCAAGCCTTCATTCACCCCTCTTTGAAACTTTGTTTGCAACAATGCGCGCAATATTTTATTGCTTATGTTCTTCTATGTTCATCAGAGTACATGGTTGCACTTCTTAATTCACACAATTTATCGTCCTCCGACCTGTCAATAGAGTGCGTGAAATTGCTAATGCGATGCAAATTGATGAACAGGTCAACAAAAGCATCAATGCAAATACTGTAGAATCGCAATATCCATCAAAACGTAGAGAAAGGATGCGGTGAAATCTTCGACCTCTGCTCAAATTTCTTATTCCAATTTGATTGCAGTCTAGACACGTGCGCTTCGGCAGACATGACTTGATTGAAAACCTGTCGATCTCTGAAATGAATTTTCCTCTTTCTCGTAATATCCAATCCCACCCACGTTCCCAGATCATTAATTGCGCTTCGCTTGAACAGAAAATCACGATGTTTTCTTATGGCGAGCGTGATCGCAACCACATCATTCCACAGACCGGTCAACCTTACAGAAAGGCTTTTAGAGTGAGAGAGTGTGTGAAAATGAGAGAGACCCTCTCACTTTTGCACACTCTCTCGCCCTGACCCTTGTCTGTAGGTTTGGAATCATGTGGCAACATACGTTGGGCAATTCGATCTCAACGAACTCATGACTGAATTCTTTTACGGTCTCTTTAGCAGTTTCCAACTCTGTTTCTTGTAGTACTCACAAAAAATAGCTCTAGATTTTATCATAATTATTCAATCAGATATAATAAAAGTAACGGAAAAATGTTAGCCCACATGGAGATGAGTAATTGGAAGAGTAGCTTTGCCACTTCGTATGATTCCCGACGATTTTCGTCATTTGCAAGGTCATTTCATTTGCATTTTCGTCATTCGTAATGTAACCAAATGCCAAGGGAGAGGATGCATAACTGTCTTGTATACGAACAACCTCTAGAATCGCCGATGGACGGTCTAGTAGCAAATGGTGACCGGACTAGTAGACGGATGGTCGGACTAGTAGCAAATGGTGGATGGACTAGTAGTCGGATGGTCGGACTAGTAGCAAATGGTGGACGGACTAGTAGCCAAACTACTAGGACACGAGAAAACGGTGGTCGGACTAGTGGTCGGATGGACGGACTAGTAGTCAATGGTGGTCGGACTAGTGGACAACCTCCACGATATCAGAAATGGGTGGTCGGACTAGTGGTCGGATGGACGGACCAGTGGTCGGTTGGACAGACTAGTAGCCAAGGGTGGTCAGACATGTAGGAAACCACCTAGGACCAGCAAATATGTGAGCCGCATCCATTATCGATGCATCGACTAGTACACTAGTGGGCTATTGTACAGATAATCTGTCGATGAAAAATACGATGCGTTATTGACCTACCGTAACCAATAGATGACACGGTAAAATTCCATATTACCTACCGTAACCCGTCCAGGGTATATTACGATTCCTCTTTGGCCAACCGTGACTCGCCGGTTATAAATACGATTCCACATGATCCTACCGTAACCCGCCGATGTGTGACAACGGTTACTCATCCGACTACCGTAACCCGAATATGTCAGAAAAAAGATTTCATATGATCCTACCGTAACCGGCCGATGTCTGACCACGATCAATTTTCGAGCTACCGTAACCAACCGTTGTCTTGATTCGATACCGCATGAGCCTACCGTAACCCGGCGATGGTACGATACGATTCCTTATTGAACTACACTAACAATAAGCGTGAAGTTACTGAAGTGTATTGTACGCTAGGAGATACACTTGTCTCGAGCAATACACTCAGTATTGAGTGTATTGCCCGAAACCGGCGAACTTCACCTGGAGGAACCTCACCCCGTTTCCTCATATGAGAATCTCATGATAGTCGAAGAAGGGGGGGGGGTTCTCCTGGGGATATCATATCATAAATTAAAAAGACTGTGCTATAATTGGATGCGTTCAACATATACGATACTCTTTCCAACCATTTCCACACCGATTGTTGTACAATTGTTTTTAGTTGTGCGAATTCCTATTTTTGACGTCCGGACCAAAAATATCATGATATTTTCGGAATCCGCCTTACTTATTTATTCTTACTAAACGAATTTTGAAAAAGCATTATATTAAAAAATAAAAAAAAGTATTTTATTTTTGTTAGAGTACTGGATTACTGGCAAATTGTAAAGTTCACCGATTCACAGTTCACCGTTCACCATTCACCATTCACCGGCAAACCGTTCACTGTTCACCGGCCAATCGTTCACCGTTCACCGTTCATCGTTCACCGTTCACTGTTACTCATAACTTGACATTATTATTGATTTGATTTTTTTAAAATTGTTTTGTTCATTTTGTTTGCATTTTAATTGCTCTTGTGATTTACTACTTCATTAAGAATGAGTTTGGATCCGAGTGGGGCACTTGATGACGAATTCAATATCGATGTAGGGTCTGAAGCTGCAGCAGAAGCAGCACAATTCCTATCTGATCATTCGATTAGATCACTGGATGAACAGGAAGAGTCGTGAGTCGCTTTATCTTGATCTCATAAATCTTATCTACATATTTTCCCAATCTATCGTATGCAGACATTTTTAGATACATTTTTTTCGGATCATTCTTGTCGGTATGGACATATCATATCGGTTGAGGGTTAGGTTGATCATTGGTCTTCTAGGGATGGGTATGTTAGTCAGAAGTTTCTATCGAAGCACACTGAAGAGGACGAGAGATTCCTACGTGAGGAATTCGGATGCAATCTGCATGAAATGGGAGTCCAAATTAAACTCGGATTGTAGTCAAGGTACTGTGAGTTTTTTTTTCTATCGGAATGAATAGAATAACCTAACAGTCAATGCGAAATTTTGATGTTCTTAATTTCTTAATTTTTCGAAAAAAGAAATTCTTAATTTCAGTGTCCTCATTTCCACGGTCTGCATCGAGGCTTATTGTTGTTAAAGAAGACTGGACACGAGTAGTTCTTTTGTTCGCTAATTAGTAG
The DNA here is from genome assembly GCA_036245785.1 of Pristionchus fissidentatus. Lineage (NCBI taxonomy): Eukaryota > Metazoa > Nematoda > Chromadorea > Rhabditida > Neodiplogasteridae > Pristionchus > Pristionchus fissidentatus. The sequence goes on along the minus strand of BTSY01000004.1, from coordinate 4,362,423 downwards.
TTTGATCAATTTCATTTAATAATGGTTGTCTAATCGGTGATTGTGGCTTTTGTTTTGTCGTTATGCAAATTCATTTCGATTTAATCGTTTTTTTGTGAATCTCAAAGTCTTTTTTGAAGCTATATAAAGAACGTTAGTAACGCAGAGAAAACTCTTGTTGCTAATTATCGAAGAAAAAAACAGTTTTAATAATATTTTAACAGAGAACGGTGAACGATTATCTGTTGTAACAGTGAACAGTGAACCGTTAACGGTTTGTCGGTGAATGGTGAATGGTGAATGGTGAACGGTGAATTGGTGAACCGGTGAACTTTACAATTACCCTGGATTACTGTAGGCGCCAAAAATCATGAACTCCCACCGCGATGTCCCTGAATTTTATTTACCGGTTACTGTAAGACTTTTCATTTACGAATTGACCGTTCGAAGGTTTATCGATTTTCTTATCTTTCCCTGTGTTATTTCGTTTTTATTTTATGCTCATTCGCTTACCAGGTCCCATGACTGTTTTCTCGAGAGGGGTCAGGCTCGATTCGGCCAAGGAGTGGCGTAGTTATGGCTAAAGGAAGTTGCACATCGTTGATTTCTTTCGTAGTTCCTGTTTTATTTGAAAACATTGCGCTCCAAGTTTTGTTCATTCGTTATCGTGTAAAAAAGATTAGAATCACTTCCGGGATCATACCATTATTCGCTGCTGTGGTTGTGTGGCGCTTGTTCCTTCCTTATTTTACGCCTCTTTCACTTTTATTATATTACTTCTCGCAGTTACGGTCATGTCTATCCTCGTCGAGGAGAAGCACATCGTGAACGCAGAGCAGCTCGAAATCAAGAAGACGCGCATCGAGCCGCCGAGGCAAAGGTATGCTACTGAATGATACATTATTTCTAAAGTCGTGTTGCCGTCCTTTCCATTTCTCTCTTCTATTGTAACCGTGCTCATCTCGAAATAATATTCATTGCAGATTGCCGTTCGCTTCGTCCGCGTTCATGATAAGGCTCGCATGCCCGCGTACGGTTCTATTCACGCGGCCGAGGCGACCGTCGTTCCCGCCAAGGGCAAGGTAGGAGAAACGAAATGGAAAATGTAGTGGCCGGCCTGGTTAGGATTGAACAGAAGCACTCAGGTTCTCAATGAAAAGACTATGGCTCTTTCAATAAAAGCTCGTTTGCATTAACCTTGTTTGATTTGAACGAAAATAGAGAATGCAAAAGTTGTATTATTAAGTTTAATAATTATGTTGCTTGAAGCCTGTTGATCATCTCCTCTTTCAGGCTCTGATCACGACTGGTCTGACGATGAAACTGCCGGCCGATCTCTATGGCTGTGTCTCTCCCCGCTCCGGACTCGACGCCAAGCAGTTCATCGATGTCGGAGCCGGCGTCATCGACTCTGACTACCGTGGAGAGCTCAGGGTAAGGGAGTGCGGTCGAGGACAGGCATGATTGCAGTATGGTGATGAGGAGACCGGTGGTAGTGAGGGAAAGAAGTTAATGCCGTGTAGGTGCTCCTCTTCAACTTCTCTGACGTGGACTTCGAGGTGAAGGAGGGCGATCACATCGCTCAACTCATCTGTGAGAAGATCAGCAAGGTACGGTACTCATTTAGTATGGTAGTTGGTGTATTTGTCCGTCTACCATTATACAATCGATGTAGTTATAATTACGGTACCTCCACTTTTATTTTTAATTACTGTATTCATAATCCCGTTTGAGGTGGGCGATACAGGACCGCTTCAACCCCTGAGTGCTCAAGTGCCGCCCGGCACTCGACATGACCATCGACCTCGAACCCGGTAAGTATGCTGTTCATATTAACGCACATACGGGAAGAATAATATTGTGGCGTAGGGTTTCGTAACGGTACCGATACATGCATTATTACGGAGCTCTAGTGTGGCGTGTCGCTGTTTGTTTGCTGAGATTTAGCGGAATTGAAGTTAGTACACATACATGGGCTGGGGTCTTGCTGGCAACAATAATCTTCCTTTTTTTGCTGCTTTTCATGGGCTGTAGAGGTTTTTAAACAATCGAATAATTTAGTGACGTGACTATAACGTTGTCACGTTCCCGCCCGTCTACTTCAAGAATCAGCCGACGCTGCCGATCGGTGGGTTTACAGTATCCCTAATTATATCGATCAGTGATCACCTAGAGTATGATTTCAACAATTTGCCTGTGATTGTAATGCATATTATTGATTTGTCAGGTCGGTCGGTCGTTCCCGTCAAGGCGATGATGGAGCCGTACTACGCGCGCTGCAGTGATGGTCTACCTGCCGCGGTCGAGCAAGCACCGGCAAACTGAAGGTACGGTAGCCGTATCATTCCACTAGATTAATTTGGAAAATTTTGAGCAATTGGTTTTTTCAAGATGACGATTAGCCATACGTGGGCATTGTAACCGGGGCACTCCGCAAAAATAAAGCAGAATATTCGATACTTATATGCTTTGCGGGGATTTACTGTAGCAGAGCCATGCTTATTGGCCATACCCTCCCACGGTGGGCACATTGCGACACATCTACCAACTTTTTTTGGCAGGCACGTCGCACCCATGTTCATGGCCAACATCGATATTTTCGATTATCGATTGGTCAACCCAAGCAATATTGGACCGTATGATTTACAGTAACTCAAAATCGATAATCCGGGTTACTGTACCTTTCGCTGCGTGACCACCATTTTACGAAATTGCGCCAAAAGAGCCGGGACAGCTTCTATTAGTTGGCATTCGGAATGGCATTGCTCGAAAGGTATACTGTAACGTGGCTGCATGGCTGCGCTAGGTAGCTTTCGCTTCAGGACCTCCATTTTACAAAGTCGTTCGAATCGAGTCGCGATTGCTTGTATGAGTTGGCATTCGGTACGGCATTGCTCGAAAGGTTACTGCAGTCCGGCTACCGTCTGGCGCAACTTCGTAAAATGGTGGTCCCGCAGCGAAAGGTACAGTAACCCGGATTATCGATTTTGAGTTACTGTAAATCATACGGTCCAATATTGCTTGGGTTGACCAATCGATAATCGAAAATATCGATGTTGACAATGAACCCCGGATCATGGGTGCGACGTGGCTACCAAAAAAAGTTGGTAGGCACGTCGCATGCGTCGACGCATGGGAGGGTATGTTATTGATTATACTTTACTATTTATTATTTAGTTCTTACTAATTCATACACATTCATTAAAAATTAAAACTATGGCACTAAATACAAGAAATTCCAGAATGTCCGGCAAATCTTCTCTCAGTCGCCCTGCTCCACCAGCTGAGAAGCAGACAAAAGATGGGAAGAAAAAGAGGAAGTTCAATGAAGAGAGAGAACTACGGTAGCATCGTTATTTCTGTTTTTTATAGTTAAATGATCGCAATAGTACTATTTCTAATATGTTTTCTTTGCTAATATAATGTTCTAATTTCACATAACATTCCTGTGAAAATCACCATACCATTTTCCTTGTTGGTCTTTGATCTCTAAAACATGTTAATTTGTCCTTGTCTCATCTGATTGTTTACCCCAGTGATCATCAGATCTAATTCATTATGTTGTGATTAGTCTGTCAATCTTACATTGTATGTGAATTTTCGAATTAATCGATTGTCGCGATATCATTGTGCTATAATAAACCGTGAGTCACGGATCCCGGAGGAAGTACAAGAGAAAGGGGGAGGGGTTAGTAGCAAATGGTGGACGGTCTAGTAGCAAATGGTGGACGGTCTAGTAGCAAGTGCTGATCGGTTAGTAGCAAGTGCTGATTGGCTAGTGGGCGCCCACTAACCGGTCAGCACTTGCTACTAACCGACCACCATTTGCTACTAGTCCGTCCATCGGCGATTCTAGAGACTGTGAATGGTGATTTAAACTGATACACAAATGAAACGTGATAACATATCGATCAAAGTTTGAAAAAATAAATACCACGAAACTTCGTCGAGTCATTTCGCTCAAAAATGAGCGAAATGGCTTGACGATTTTTTCGCCAGCTCATCAAACTTTGCGTTCCAATTTGCTTCCAATTGAGTGAGATGCGATTCAGTTGTCATTACTTGGATATCTCCTTGTCGATCTCTGAAATGTTCTTTCATTCTTATCACAAGAAAATGAAGTATTTCTTGCCTTGAATCAGGAGCGACCCGTCGCTTGCACAAAAATTCTCGGTGTTTGCTTATCGAGAATGCAATGGCCAAGAAAATAGGCGCGTAGCCTCTGAACAAAACGTAGAAAACAAACGATTAGTTACTCTGAGAGAAAAGTCACCATGATCAGGACACCAAAAAAACATGCTCACTTACCTGTAAGTGAAGTCACTAAAAATGAAAAAAGAGACATTTCACTAATAGGCAAGTACACATGTTCACTTGGTGTCATGGCCATCGTGGCCTTTTCTTGGTGTATTCACTCACAATGAAAATTGCAATTGAACAAGCAACTTTGCCAGTTCAAAAGTTTCCTTTCGAATTTCGTCATTTCCAAGAAGTAAAGCGGGCACAATAACACCCGGAGGGAAGAGACAGTGTATTACAGTTATCGTTAGCATAATTGCCGATAAATCCTGCATTTTGCAAAAAAACAATCATTTTGGACTTGATTTATGAGCTGTTGCTCGCGATATTTACAGTACCTTTGCTGCATTTTTGTTCTGCTGCAGCTGCCAACGATAACTGACAGAATATCCCTTATATTTGACGAGTAGGTCACTCAATTTCCGCTCATTTGCACGATTAAGAAACAGGAAAAGCTGAGCACAATGATTTTTAAAAAAAAGAAAAAAAAATTAATTTACAAAATAGGAAATGATGCTTGCGACAAGAACCATGGCAAGATAGACAAAGCCGTGTATAATTTCTATAAAAAAAACAATTGTTCTAAATATAGTGCATTTCAGCCGCTAACTCTTTACTATCAGGCAGGTCGTTATTGAGGAGAGCACATAGTTGGTGGTTATAATTGCTATGGAAATGTAACGCCGCTGTATCGTCTCGTAGGTCGATGCATATCGCAGTGCGAAGTATCTGATAAAAAGCCAATCCGTTGATCAATACATGAAGATAGCTCCTACTGAACAAACCACACTATTTCTTTATGCACAAACCTAAGGCAATTGTTGCCATAATGTTGATAGGACAGTATGTATGTGCTTTCGACTCGCATATAATATTTACAACATTTTACTACGGGAACACTAGTACCGTTTGAACCGCACTCACCGCTCAACACTAATCAAAATTTCGAATTGAAAACATGAAATGAATAAAACACATCGGAAAGTACTAGCATATATAATAACGTTGCTTGATGAGTCTGAAAACATAATTATCCTTTAAATAGGTAGTTTTTTCTTGAACTACCTTGAGTAAAGCCCATTTCGAACGGAATGAGTACCCAACGAGAAATGACAAAAACGGATCCAGATAATAATGCGTTAACAAATATCAATTCAATATTGAAATGGAAGTATTTGACCTTGAAAGTGATAATAATAAAAACATATTTAAAGATTCTTTTTTCCAACTTTACGAAAGAGATAAATAGTGAATGCTGCAGCGAAAAGACCGCAAATATCGCCAATTATCTGAAATCGCGCTAATAATGATGAAATAATGAATTTTTACCTCAACAATTGACAATAATAGAAAATAGCTTTTAAAGGGTTCAGGTAGACAACTCTTCTTTACGAAGAAAATGATCCAGTGTGAACTGCTCATCCGTGATAGCGGTACATATAATGCAGGAGATCTAGTGAATATTGATTCCTGCGATTTCTATGCAAAATAAAATAACAAAGAAAATAATAGGCTCTGAACACGGTGAGATGGGTAACACATCTAGTGAATATTGATTCTTGCGATGTCTATGCAAAATAAAATAACAAAGAAAATAATAGGCTCTGAACACGGTGAGATGGATAACACGGAAATAATTAGTCGTCTCTTATGAAAAACACAAGCAACTGTAACATAGCACTGGTCAGAAAACAAGGATTAATGTTCGTTATGATTCACCTATAAGATAATACTTCCTTTCTGAACAATTGAACATAGTAAATTGTTCAAAAAGCCTACTCAATGACTGGAGTATACTCATAACAATTGCATAAATTAATAGGTAGGCAAAATCATGGTAAATAGTCAATGATCTTTTTTTTGAACTCAGAGTTAAATCAAATTAAATGTATCCACAAGTGAGAATGGATTACGAAAACGTAGACCTACTCGGGGCTGAAAAAGTACCAATTCCGTGGAAACTAAAGACATAAAATTTCGGAGACATGTTGTAACATTATAATTACCAGAAAAAATACATTTATAATTGCTTTAGGAGTTGTTGGTTTGAATTCGGAATAGTATGTGGCATACAAACGTAAGGCAGACCACATCATTCCACAGGCCGGTCAACCTTCCAGAAAGGCCTTTGGAGTGAGAGAGCGTGTGAAATTGAGAGGGACTCTCTCACTTTTGTGTACTCTCTCGCTCTAACCCTAGTCTGTACCTTTGGAATCATGTGAGACGTTGTATGTATTCCGAATGAATTGGTGACTTTATTCACCAATTCATTTTTTCGTTGCGTAAATTGTTTTAAAAATTAATATAGTTTTCAATAACTTCTTTAAATGTTCTTGGTTCTTGTTTATGTGTTTGTTCATTCCAAGAAGTATGTAAACATGAAATATTCTATTCTTCACATCTTCGTGCGCTTCAAACGGTCATTTTCTTGACTCTACTACAAGCAAGTTTCGCGAATAAAATTTTTCCGTAACAACCACATCGAATATTATATTTTTCTTTCATCGAATTTGATGTTCCAAATGTTTTCTAGCCGCGAAAGATGATCACCCGTGCTGTATTGACGGCTGGCGCGTTCGTGGATGCTGAATGAACTGAATGAATAAGTGACTATTAGAGTTGCTATTACATTTATAAAATGATACGAGCATACCAAAAAGCCGAATAACGAACTTCCGTTGTTTACCATACAGGAACATTGGCGACCCTCTCGCTTTTGCGTGCTCTCTCGTCTCGGTAAACACAGGAAGTCCCAGTTCGACATTTTGTTTGATCGTATCATTTTATAAATGTAATATATCGAAGAATCGTATTCCCGAGTGACAATGGTTATTCGCAAATAACAAAGCACTATTCGCGAAGAACATTTAGTTCTCGCGGATAGAATTATTCGACAACACCGGTGGTTATATGTTGAAATGAACTCGGTTCACACTCACACATAATCGTCTTCGTGTTTTTGTAGCCCGCATAGGAATGCTCGATGCTTGCTGATCGACAGTGTCATAGCCATGTAGACGGGACAGCAGGATCTCAAGAGAACGAGTAGGCAGAAAATATTCCTTAAAAAGGAAGCTGCCAACGACTTACATCGAGAAAAGCACTTGGAACAGCAATTTCGCAACTTCGTATGTTGCCCGGCGATTTTCATCATTTTCTAGAATGAAGGCAGGAACGAATATGCATGGCAAAATCGTGGATATCGTGACGTTAGCGATAATCATCATTATCGACAGTTCCTAAAGCAAGACCAACTTTGCATTGGAAAGTCATTCATTTTTCGAGAGAAAAAATATTTCGTTTCATGAAATACAGCATGCAGTGCCAAGAAACATCCGATTTGTTAGACGGTATTAAGAGAGTTGCTAAAATGTAATTACAAAAAGCCACGAGGACCAGGACGCCAAGTGAACATGTGTACTTGCCTATTAGTGAAATGTCTCTTTTTTAACTTTTAGTGTTCTCTTGGTGTCCTGATCCTGGTAATTTTTCTCTCAGAGTGACTATGTATTTACCCCTGAAGCCTTGATAATCTTTTGCAGTTGCCATCGGTAGCTGACGGAATATCCCCCGTACTTCTCTAGTAACTGACTCTGCCGAATTTTATTTGCCCGATTGAGATAATATAGATAATATAAAATATAAGAGATAATATAAAATTAGACATTCGGGAAGGGTGAACTTTACAAGGTGAGCGAGATTGCTTGCAACGAGTAAGAAGACGAGGTACACGAATCCGTGAATGACTCCTTAATGTTCAGCTAACGATTGAAATTGGAAAAGTGACAAACTGTTTAATATCAGGTACCCGAATAGGGTGGAAATCAGCATATTACACGTAAGAATTGTCATCGAAATGTATCGTCTTTGAATTTTCTCGTAAGTTGAGGCGAATCGAAGTGCAAAATATCTGTTACTTATGATTGTCAACGTTACTTTCCTCTGATTACTACCGTTCAGGTACAATAAGCAGTTCAAAATGATAAAGCGATAGCCAAATAATAAACCGAAAAGTAGAAATCTTTGTAACTAAGGAAGAATCTGGAAAGTTTCGTATTCACCATTAGAACAGCATTCATTCTTTACCTTTTAAGAGTCCCATTTCGAAGGGGATCAGAATCCATCTCGAAATAATAAATACGGGTCCGACGAAATAGCCACTGAGAAAGATGAATCTAAGGTTGACGTGGAAGTACTTGACCTAGAGTATTTTGTTATTGTAACAATGCCTTAAATTAAAATCAAACTCTCATAAACAGATAAATGCCGAAAGCAACTGCAGCGAGAGTGGAAACGTCTCCAACCAGCTGAGAATGAATATTTTATCACGAATAATCATCAAATTGTGAAAACACTTGCCTCAATGAGTGTGAAAACACCGAAATTGCTTTTGAAAGGCTCAGGAAGTAATTCCACTCTGACAAAAAAATATTGTCCAAATAGTCTTGTTCATTGACACTGAAATGGAACGAGTATTGCATAATTATTTCATTTACAGCAAACTATGAAGTGAGTCAATTTACAACAAAATATTCGACATATCAACGCCCGAGTATTATCGTAGTATTGATAGCAGCGTCACAGCTTTTCTAACAGGAATTATAGACGGGGAAAATGAGAAGATTCCCATTCCCTATGTGTACATTGTACAATGAACTTCGGATGGTGTTACGCGATAACATCCTTGCAAATGAGGAAAACATAATATAACACAGATCTTCTGAGAAAGTGTAGGAAAAATCGAGCGATCTGCAGCAAAAAATAATTTTTGTCTCTGATTCCTATGTAAGTTGAAATATCTGTCTATATAAAATTAAGAAATTTTTTTATGAACTTCGTTTTTCGAAATTTGCATATTATCGATTTTTTTGATCTACATCTTTGGAGGGCCATATCTCAGTCAGATTAACAGATTTTTGCTACTTCTTTTTTTCCAAATTGTTCCTCACGGCATGATCTACATTTTCTTCAATTAGCACAAACATCTATCTTCACTTGTTTTAGAGATATTTGTCAAAAACCAAGTTTTGATATACGTTTTCTTCTTTTTCTCGAAAATATTGGTCAAGCACAATCGGTTTTATTCCAGAATCTGAATCAACATGATCGGTTTAATATATCTGCATATTTCGTTTAGCATAATTCTGGGAACTTTTCTGCGCACCCCCGGTGTGTTTTCGGACTTGTACAAAAAAACGCTCGGAAACGGTTTCGTTCATAACTTCCTTCAAACTCATCGCTCAGAGCTCGCCCGGTGTTCAATCGATAGCTACTCGGCTGCTCCACAATTAACTTTTTGTACTTCTAGACGTCGAATTTACTGGTTTTTGAGTTATGGGTGAAAAACCAAATGAACAATGAGACATTGAAGCACCGCAGTATCGCATACAACCATTTGACCCTTTTATCGTTGCTGTAACTTGTGAACCAGATGTGCAATTAGTCTTGAATATTAACTAGGTGAAGTGCACACTGTAGATTCTCGTTTTGAACATCTCTACATAAAAATATCATTCGTTATTACGAAGTGATGACGTAACTTTGATTTTATCATATAGAGACAAATACTCGGAAAATATTACAAAATTGTTCTTGTAAATTTTCTTAAATTACAATTACGGTCTTTTTTAACTTTACCACATCTGTCTAGCACGCCTAGAAACGGAAATCCACTTTTTCGGGTGCCCGATTAGAACTTTGTTGTTGTTTCGCTATGTATTCATGCAATGAGGTACTGATTTTTCAAGCATCTCTACACGCGAAAAATATCATCACAGTATAATATTCTTTCTGGAAAATTTTTCTCCCACTAAATTATCGCGCCTATAATATCATTGCACAATTACATCATCTCAAAATTAGTTTATTACGTCATCACTTCGTAATAACGAATGATATTCCTATGTAGAGATGTTCAAAACGAGAATCTACAGTGTGCACTTCACCTAGTTAATATTCAAGACTAATTGCACATCTGGTTCACAAGTTACAGAAACGATAAAAGGGTCAAATGGTTGTATGCGATACTGCAGTGTTTCAATGTCTCATTGTTCATTTGGTTTTTCACCCATAACTCAAAAACCAGTAAATTCGACGTCTAGAAGTACAAAAAGTTAATTGTGGAGCAGCCGAGTAGCTATCGATTGAACACCGGGCGAGCTCTGAGCGATGAGTTTGAAGGAAGTTATGAACGAAACCGTTTCCGAGCGTTTTTTTTTTGTACAAGTCCGAAAACACACCGGGGGTGCGCAGAAAAGTCAAACTTGGTTTTTGACAAATATCTCTAAAACAAGTGAAGATAGATGTTTGTGCTAATTGAAGAAAATGTAGATCATGCCGTGAGGAACAATTTGGAAAAAAAGAAGTAGCAAAAATCTGTTAATCTGACTGAGATATGGCCCTCCAAAGATGTAGATCAAAAAAATCGATAATATGCAAATTTCGAAAAACGAAGTTCATAAAAAAATTTCTTAATTTTATATAGACAGATATTTCAACTTACATAGGAATCAGAGACAAAAATTATTTTTTGCTGCAACGGTTCCTACACCTTCTCAGAAGATCTGTGTTAAGTTGATGGGGTTTGATCCTTCTTGTAATTATGAGATATAATATGAGGCTGTTCTCGTAAGAATCAATAAAAACGATGTACACTGAAAGTGAAATGTATGCTCAAAATTTGGGAACTTACGTTTTCGAGGGTGCTAATCATCATGGGAACAATCATTTTTCATTTTACTCACCGGCTGAAGCGTACTATAACTACCGCTTTTAAGGCTACATCGCCATATCTCACGAACCTGTAAGCGGTTTTGCATGAAAACTTTTTTCTAGGGGTGTTTTCACTTGCTCATAACGATGTGATATTCAAATTAAATAAACATCTCACTCTACTTCGCATTGTGCGCCCAATGGTGAGGTCAATTAACGGAGAAATGTGCGACTAAAATAGTCATGAAGTGGTAAAACGATACCTCTGAAATGTACATGTAGCATACGATTCTGAATGCTGAGAACATGGCGCATCTTTCTATTTATGTTAATCACGATACTAACTGAAGGTATTCCAAAAGACATTTTCGAAATTCGGCGCGTATAATATTTATTAAATTTGAATATCACATCGTTATCATCGAGTGAAAACACCCCTAGAAATTTTTTTTTTCGTTCAACACCGCTAACAGGTTCGTGAGATATGGCGATGTGGCTTCAAAAACGGTAGTTACAGTACGCTTCAGCCGATGAGTAAAATGAAAAATGATTGTCACCATGATGATCAGCACCCTCGAAAACGCCAGGTTTGTTGCTTTCCAGAAAGTCGATGTACAAGGTCCGTCAGGCAAGTTGTTGATCCTTACGCAAACAGCCTCATATATAATCATGTGTGTATAACAATTAGGATCCCCATAAACTTTGATATTCAAATCACTTCTAGGATGGTGTTAGAAAAACATTTCACTCTATTTTGGATGAGACACTGGAGTGATAATGTTGTTAAATCCCAGCTTGGGTAAATGTAAAAATGCCTATTCAAAGTATGAAATATAACAATTGATGTTGTATATAGCTCCTATAGCAAAGCTGATAAATATCATTATTATTATTACTATTGTTATTATAATAGTCAAGTATTTTGTTATAATTGATGGCAATGTTACAGCTTTTCCTGCAGGAATAATAGGAAAAATGACTAACCTTCTTATCGCAATTTCTTGCTGCAGGAAATAAGGCAATTTTCGAAGTACTTGAATTTTAGAACTGAAATGTATCAGGTTCTAAAACTATTTCTAATTCTTCTTTCCTAGGTCACGCATAAGTGAACTCTCAGATAAGGACACTCTCAGATAAGGACACTCTCAGATAAGATTACTCTCACATAAGTGTGATCAAAATAACAAAAAAAAAGTTGAAAATAGTTCCGAGTCACCTCGCAGGGTCTCTCACAACATGAACGATAATAAATTAGTGTGTAACAATTATAGACTGTTTTACAGTACTTTATCATTCGTATACATTAGCTTATCGTTCTTTATTTATCAGCCAGTACTTCGCTGATCAAACTTGCTGTCCCACGCAGCTTCCAGTTCCTCCACTTATAGGATATCATTGTGTCTGTCTGTCTGTCTGTCTGTCTGTCTGTCTGTCTGTTTTTTTTCTTCCGTACGCGTGACAGACATTTTTTTTCGCATTTTCCTTATATTTCGCTTCAAAATCGCGCTATCTTCTCAGATCCTTTTGCATATGATAGCCCATCACGAAACACATCGATTTTTATATTTGAAAAATCGATAATTTCATGGCCAAGTCGGTAGCGAGCTCGAATTCAAATCCGAGGGTCTCAGGTTCGATCCCCGCCGGTGCATAGTCTTTTGCCGCATTTTTTGCAAGTGTCAAATGTGGCCCAAACCCATTTTTGAGTAACGAGATTCACATTTGAGCATCTTTTGACGATTTTTGAAGTGAAATATCGATTGATTTCACTTGATTTCACGCGATTTCATGATATTTTCGCACATTTCGTTCCAAATCATTCCTCTTGCCGGCAATCTCGCAGGAATGGAGTTAGAACGAGAGTGTAAGGGAAATCGAGAGCGACTCTCTTACTTTGGCACACTCTCTCGCCCCTGACCCCTTTCTGGAGGCCGGAATCATGTATCCGGAAGCTTCCTAATAAATCGCTTCAAAATCGCTCTATCTTCTCGGATCCTTTTGCATACGACAACAGACCAGAATCCCTTTCAAATTTTACAAAATTTAATCGACCAAATCCATAGCCAAGTGGTTTGCGCGCTTCACTAGCAATCCGAGACCCCCAGGTTCGAACCCCGCCGCGGGCAAAACGTTTGCCGCATTTTTCGCAAGTGTCAGAAGCCATTTTAGCACGTTCTTGAGTAACGTGAAACACGATTTCACCTGTTTTGCCGAGCTTTAACCTGAAAAATCGGAAAATTTGAAAAGTTTCCAATTGATTCGCAGAGCGTGGGGGACCATAGGAAAATCGTTTTGCGATGTCGGAAACGTGTCTGAACGTGTTCTTCTAACACGTTTCAACATGAAAAATCGAAAATTTCAAAAAGCTTCTAATTGATTCGCAGAGCGTGGGGATCACAGGAAAAGTGTTTTGGGATGTCGGAAACGTGTTCGAACACGTCAGGGAAATCAACACACGGTATCCTGCGTTTCCGTTGAGAAATGCTCGTGAGGCCTCACGAGCATTTTGCAACGGAATAAGCCAGTACTCTTTCTAGAGATTAACATTCCCCAGCATACTATCCTCCCCCCTGGACTGTACTTGGAGCCGGCTACCGAGTCCACCTCCCTGATCCGAACCTGATGCCGGCTACCGAGCTCCCCTGAACCGAGCCTGAAGTAGGCTGCCAAGGTCCTCCTGAACCGAACCTGAAGCAGGCTACCGAGCTCCCCCTGGACCGAACCTGAAACAGGCTACCGAGCTCCCCCTGGACCGAATATGGAGCAGGCTGCTGAGCTTCACCTGGACCGAACCTGGAGCAGGCTACCGAGCTCCCCCTGGACCGAACTGCACCCAGAACTATGCGTAGAGCGTAGTGTACGCATAGAGCGTAGTGTATTTAACCTCAACACATCCCCGCTAGTTGAGTCAAATTTGCTTCAGTACTCAGAGCCAGAAGTCCTTACTCAGGAGCGTTCACTTCTCCTAATAATGGGAGACTTGATGTCTCCATCTCTCAATTTCGCACGATCTCTCAGCAGGAGACAACATCTCCAGTGTAATTAAAGTTGGAGACTTCGCGCTCTGTGTAGTCAATGAATGGATGGAGCTCGGCTGTTCAAATCTTCTGATAATATAATCCTTAATTGCCACTCACCTCGCATTCGGCGCAGCTTTTTGCTGGCCGAATATGAACTCACGATGTTTTCTGAGTGTCAGAGTGACATTCATGAACAACGGCGCGCATAACCTGTGTCATTTTGCCCTCATAAAATATCATAATAGATGCTAAGATTCAAAATGCCCAAGGTTGTTGAATTGCGTACATCGAGAATACAACTCGAAAGAGTTGCCTTGGCGTTGAAAATAATAAACGTTACGTCACAACGTTAAACCATGTAAAACAATGTTAGAAACATAATTTTTTCCCATGTTGTGAGTTTCCACACTCAAACACATTTCTCACGATAAATAATGAAAATATTGTCGTGAACAAATTGGTCGTGGATATTTTTCGACAATAAAATGTATCTTATGTTTAATTAAGCTATTATAGTAGAAAAGAAACGCAAAAGTCAATGAAGATGAATATTTCTGGTTAGATTCAACATTACGCCTTTCGCTGCTCGAATTTTGTGTCCCAATCCGCTTCCAGTCGCGTAAGATGTGACTCGGTCGTTAACTGAAGACTGAAGCTGGGCCGGATACTGAGGAGTAAAAAAATCATAAGTAAAACTAACGCCACGATCACTTCAGCTCGCACACTTCATCGTCCACTGGTCGATGAGTGTGCGAAATGAAGATGCTGTTCATTTAATTTCATCTAATGCTGGCTTCAATATCAGTCGTCATCAATCCGCGCCGTTATCCTACTTGTTTTCCACACTCTCTAACCAGTAGAAAGATCAAGGGAATGTGCAAACAATGAGAAAAACAGGATGAGAAGCTCTGAAAGTCGAAGCCAGCATAACAAGGAAACTAGAGTGCGCAAAGTGAGACCACGCACTCCTCATTTCGCACACTCTCTTACCTACCGACCGGTCGAGAGAGTGTGTGAAATGAGGAGTGTGTGGTCTCACATTGCGCACTCTAAAGGTAACTCACAAAGCATCCGATTTGGTGGGAGCATGGCAGCACAAATACTCGCGATGCTTGCTTATCGTGAACATGAATCCCGTGTACAGCGGACCGCAAGATCTGATGGACTTGGTTTACGCCATAACAATTACGAAAATAGTAGTGCTATCATAATGGAATCAATTTCATAAACGCCTCTTCAACCTCTAACTACAGGCATAATAGTTTCTTTCTCAGAGCGGCAAGGCTATACTCAAAATCCGGAAAATTGAGCAGTTTTCCTGAGTGGCCCTCTTACTTTTGTTGTTGTTGTCCAATAATGATTCGTGCCTTTCTTTTAATTTATGTTATTGTACCGCGTTTCCTCGTGACTCGCATAAATATTATATTATTATTATTATATTCACGTACAACGAGAAGATCACTTGGAACAGCAATTTCGCCATCTCATAGGTTTCTTGGTGGCTTCTGTCGTTTTCGAGAATATAAGCGGGTATGAATAAGCTCGGTAGGATCACAGTGAGCGCCCCATTCGCTATCGTCATCATTATCGAGAGCTCCTGAATGTGTTTTTGAAATGAAACGCTCCGGAGCATCACGATGCAAATCACTACACAAGCCTGTAAACCCTCCGAAAAGGGTTCGGGAGTGGGATATGCTTCTCACCCTTTTCACGGAGATGTGGTATTTTTTGTATAATACCATCAATTGCGGGGAACATGCCGCTTCTCCTCCAAAAACAGCGTACCTTCGCTGCCGTAATGTTCTGCATCAATTGCCAGCGGAAGCTGACAGAATATCCCTTGTACTGATCGAGTAATTCTGTCTGCCGTCGGCGATTGGCGCCATTGATGAAGACGAATAGCTGAAGCATTTTTTTCTTCAAAATAGTAACTTCAAAAAAATAAGTACAAATCAGATACAAAATAGGATATATAGCTGGACACGAGGACGATAGTGAGATATACGAAGCCATGAATCAGTTCTAAAAATGTGTTTGTTGGAGGAACAAAATTAGGAGCTTGTGACGAACTGTGCACTACAAGGTATCCGAACATGACTGATATGCAGAAATTGATGCTTAGTATCAAAATAGGAATGTGGCGGCGTTGATTTGTCTCATACGAAGAAGCGAAACGGAGTGCGAAATATCTGGAATTGATATGATTTGTAACTGCTTAATGAGTACAGATGTTGTCTGTGCTGACCGTTATATTGAACGTTAAGTCATTTTTTTCAGCACTCGCCCTCAAATGCAATAGATATAGCAAATACCGTTCCGATGAAATTAGAGTCTCGAAATGAACTAGATCAAGCCATAGAATAAATCGGAATGTGGCTATATTCGTTACCACGACATTTTCTGATCCTTGAAATGTTTGTTTATTAAACTGTTTTAAAATATATGCTCTGCCTCCAAAATATCCCATTTCGAAAGGGATCAGAATCCATCGAGAGATAATGAATATTGGTCCGACGATGTACACATGCAGGAAGAGAAGGGTGAGGTTGAAATGGAGGTATTTCACCTGAAATAGGGAACACTATATTAAGTTGAATATAAATCGGTGACATAAATTTTTCTTTGCTACCAGTGTTCCTACGCCGTCTCAGAATATCTGTGATATAGCAAAGCATAAAGACATTCTTTAAAAAAGAAAACTGACTTTGAGAAAGAGATAAATGCCAAAAGCGGCGGCAGAAAAAGCAGCGATGTCACCAATTGTCTAAAAGTAGTAAAAGTGAGAAAAAATAGTCAAATTGCACTAGCAAACCGCAACGACGGTGAGCATTTCGAAATTGCTCTTAAACGGTTCAGGAAGTAAGTTCTTCCTGATGAAGAAGAAGAGCCAATACGATGAATTCATCTAAATTTTAAAAAAATGTATCAAAAATAAAATATATAATATGTAAGCAGCAATGTTAGCGACGTGGTTGAGATTAATGCAGGTGAATGATGGCGGTAAAGCAGAGATCACTAATTAACTTGAAGATAACAAAAAACCAAGGATCTAAATTACGAATAATATAATTATATTAGATATACGACATTGTAAGAATATTAATCAACAATCCGCATTTGACAGTTTCCGTTTACTCACACGACACTATTTCCACGTGCTTGCGGCATTATTATTTAATCAACATGGTGAGAATTTTTAGAAAGTTAGCAATGATCATTGAATGAATATAATTCAATTATCGCTTGAATTGGTTGTCATTAATTTTAATGTTTCGGACATTGACATTTTCATGTAATTTAAATATTCTGCGGGTTAGCAGATGCAAAGTGGTAAAGTGTATATCTATATGTATATCTTTTCGCAACAAATTACTTTGTGCGGAACATATATAACTAGACGAGAAGGAAGTTCATGCTTGAGTTAGAGATGTTTATCCTGCTTTATTGCGTTCCACTTCCCACCAATTGTGCAACGAGGCAAAATGGTCTTCTGCAGTTGGTGCTACTGGTGGAACAGGAGAAACTTTGCTGAAAATAAAGGTAAGTATTTTCCAAGTTTGGTTACGGAAAGGCGAACCTGATGTGACTCCCTAATCCGAGTTGAATCTTTATATATTCACGATTAGGTGTTGCGCAAAGTGACACGAAAAGATATGCGAGTCCGAACCCGCTAAAAATGGAGGTTCGTTAAACGTTCATTTGAGAGAATTTTTTTCATTTTGATATCCTGGTGCATATACTCACTAGAGTGAGAAACGCGAGAGAACGGTCTTTTCATTACGCACTTTCTCTTGACCGGTCGGCGGATGGGTTAGTGTGCGAAACGAATTGATCGTGGTCACTCATTTCGCACTCTAATGCTGCGCAAAAATCATGGGTGCAATTGCACCAATGTGCAAAAATCTCGGGGGGTGCAAACGAAAAATTTGAATTCCCGCATTTATCGATTTTTGCTTATATCTCGGCTCCCGTTGAAGCTAGGGGTACAAAACTTCGGATGTAAATTACTTTACACATTTCGAACTTGCAAACGAAATTTTGTACCGCTAGGTTCACCGGGAGCCGAGATATAAGCAAAAATCGATATTTTCGGGAATTCAAATTTTTTGATTGCACCCCTTGATTTTTGCACCCCCAATTTTTTTATTGCACTTTGCACCCCCTGATTTTTGCGCAGCATCAAACTCACTATGCGCATAGTAGCTGAAAAACGGCTTTGCTGAGTTCTAATGCGGATCTCCATTGCGGATTTTGTCCTGAAACATGGTCCTTTTACTTTTATATATTTTCCACCTTCAGAGCACTAGTCATGGACGTAGGTTTTTATCGAAGAAGATGCCCAAATTCTCGAAATTCGTTAGCTTATGGGAATCTACTGCAAATGTTTTGTTCATGTTTTGATCCTCCTTGGGAGGAACGTTCACAGGAACAACCGCAACAATATGAACAAGAAACAAAACAAAAAAATGTTGAACACTATCTTATCCGTCTCACCTAATAACAAAGGAGGCAAGAAGAAGATGGGTAGGTAGAAGGAGATTTGCGCGGAGCATCCGTAAATTATGATTCGAATGTCCTGTAACAGTTCAAGTAGGAGGGCGATTAAAGTCGTCGTAGCCTTTGTGATTATCGATTCACCCATTTTTTCATCGATTTTTTTTCGTTGGAAAATCGTACGTAGAACGCAAATTGCCAGGAGAACAGTTTTATAAGGTTTCGTTTATCGACAACCGTTTACCAAGAAAAGAAACCTTGGAAACAGACTTTCCAAGCAAAATTGCGCTCATCGTTGTCTTTTTGATGTGCATCGATGGACTGATTCTGAGCGGGCGATAAAACCGACCTTAGCCAATCGAATATTGTCGTTAACCTGCCATCTTCGACTCACTGAGTACCCTAACCTATCGCGAAACGAGGTTAATCGATGCTCCTGACGCTTGTTTTGGGTGACGATTCGGTAAAAAATCTGAGAGATTGATATTGAAAGAACAGTGAAAAGAAAAGAAAGCGTACTCAC
This sequence comes from Pristionchus fissidentatus, assembly GCA_036245785.1. Classification (NCBI taxonomy): domain Eukaryota; kingdom Metazoa; phylum Nematoda; class Chromadorea; order Rhabditida; family Neodiplogasteridae; genus Pristionchus; species Pristionchus fissidentatus. Next base: position 4,343,397 of record BTSY01000004.1, on the reverse strand, counting down.
CAAACAACTGAGATTGCTCAAGCAGAAATTGGAGAACATGTAAATCGTGCCATCCATCAAATCTGCGATAACTTTATGAGCGGAAAATTTTTCAAAAAAAATTCAAATTTCAAAGTTTTTCAAAATTTTAATTTTTCAAATTTCAAAAAAAATATTTTTTTAAATTTTTTTAAAAAAAATCAAAAATTTCAAAATTTCAGAAAAAAGAAACCCACTGAGCACTAGCACTAAAGCGATTGTTGCGGAGAACGTAGTGTTGCTTGCTATGATAAGACTTGAAATCCACCGTCTTTGATTCGTTTCGTAGTCGTAAGAGAATCTAAACGCCGCGTATCTTGAATAATGTATGTATATGTTTGCTATATATATGTACAACATATATATGTATGTATGTACAACATTATATATAATAAAAAATGTATCAATATATATTTGAATTATACTGCTTTCCCCCTAGAAATTCATATAAATCTCAGAACTAATGCGAGGTTTTCATCATAATACAAACATGCGTCAATACATTTCAAAGATTTCACAGAGATCAAGAAACCATGGAATTCAGAGATTTCTACTTCCGCTTACCGCTCGATGGTGATATAGATGACACAGTTATAGATACCAAGCCAAACGGTCAACTTGACAAAGATGAGAGGCACTACGAAGTCGGCGTAAACTTAATGAACAATTAATTCGCTTATTTATCTAATTAAGCGAACCTTGAATATGTACGAGATCCAGCTCAAATAATATGAGCAGTAGTCTACAAACGAGATTCATTCCTCCCATAAGGACAACACCGTAAATATTTAGCACATGCATGTTTAACGGAAATGCATGCACCTGAAAAACGCTAGCATGTTGTTAAATAGGAGCAGAAAATTTTGTTTGAATATTCGAGACGTGCGACACGATCATTTTCATTTAAATAAATCCCAAAGACCTTGTACTCCAGGTAGATCAAGAGTAGAATCGTGAAAATTGTAAACAAGTGCCCCGCCACCTGTAAGCGTTCTTGATACTTCTTTGAATGTAATGGTAAGGTGACGTGCGCTCATGGATCTCGTCAGCTTTCAAATATACATGTTATACCTCAAGCGCGAGCCAGATATTGTAGTATGGCTGGAATGTGGAGGGTAAACCGTCCCGAGAAATCAGAAATGGCACCCAGAAAGTGCGATTCCAGTGGGTGTAGAGAAATGCAGAGGCGGAAGAAGCGAGCATCGATCAATGAAACAAAAATCGTGAGATGGTAACAAATCTGCAAAATAGTTGAGAAAATGAGAAATGGCCATTCTCGAAAGTGCACAATCAAATCAAATGCATCTAATAAAGCTCTTGCTGTGAGCAACGCCTTTAAAAGAGAAACAAGTTTTTTTCCTTTATAAGATAAAGTCTCGTCGTGCTGTAATGAAGTCGAATATTCAGGAGGATAAGAATGAGAGCTTCAGTATTATGATGAGGGGAGGAGTGAGGGATACGAGATATCAAAGCCACAAAGCAGGTACAATTGACGCATTCACAGAACAAGTGGCTACGAAAATGGAATAAGAATGCGACGAATGTAACATTGAATCATTCTTGTGCAAAGTATAATAATGCATGTATTTGCCGTCTGAAACATTCAATCATATGTGGGGAGGACTTCCAAAGAATCTTCACGGGTCAGCAACACTGAACTAACGCAATGTGCCTGGCCACCATGTTATGTCTTAGCGTGGAGGGCTCGATTTCATTGTCAGTAAAACGTTAGGCGCTCACTCTATAGGACTGCCTTATCTCACTTCCTTCCCATTCCCTCTCAAGTTCATGATTCTAAGAATACGACTTTAGCCATGTAACATGAGAAATGTAATCATGCAAATTATGGGAAACGAGGCAGTTTCCATGATAGTTGACGTATGCATAATGATTTATGCATTTCCTTTGTGCACTCGTGAGCTTTGTTATACCTCAAACGCGAGCCAGATATTGTAGTTTGGACGGAATGTAGTTGGTAAACCGTACCGAGAAATCAGAAAACGCACAAAGAAAGTGCGATTTCGATGGGTGTAGAGGAAAGCAGAGACGGAAGAAGCGAGCATCGATCAATGCAGAATTGTGAGTTGCTGCGGTGGGAAAATTCTCGAGTGCGAAATCTGCTGCCTCGCATATTTCACAGGGGAAAGGTGAAAATTTGTTGGGTTTATCAGCGTCTACCTGAATTTAGTGTAAAACCGTTCTACATCATAGAATTTTTTTCAAGTCTCTATCTCCAATGTGAGCCTAGACACCTTATTGCGGGAAATAAAATTTAAGCTTCCTAGCTGTGAACTTTTTCATGAGATCACCATCCCTTTATTTCGCACACTTTCTCACCGCCGACCGGTGAAGAGAGTGTGCGAAATGAAGAAATCGTGGTCTCACATTTCACACTAATTTCTTCAAAATTGTCCCTTTCGCGAAAAACATTATGAGAATGAGAAGTGGGTTATTCAGAAAGCATTAAATCGAAACAAATTTACTGCTGCATCTACTACTGCTCATGAAGTGAGGAACGCTTCCAATCCTATGCAAAAAAGTGAAGCAGCGCTAATGATTTCTTGACGTGATTTACTGGCCTCGCTTAATCCGGAAATATGAAAAAAAGTTTCAGCATTTAGAGGATGGGGAGAGGGATTCGAGATATCAACGACATAACACGCCTCTCACGAGAGGTTCGACTCAGAATGATCAGAATGCAGCACAGACCGAAATTTCGAAATGCGTTTTTTTGCAGTTTTGGATGCCCCTGGGTCTAACTAAGATCCATGTGAACTATTATGCCACACATGTCATTCTTCGCCGAGGTGCAGCTCCTGTTAGGTGCAGCTCATGAACTTTGAGGCAGTATTTCACTGTTTCAACGCAATTTATATGAAAACTTTTCTCTTGGAGCTAAGGTCCATTTTCAATGCTCTTTTGATCTATGTAATTTGTTTTATGACCTGCTTCTGAATTTGCATGATATTTAATTTAGTTGATTTATGAAAAATCCATAGATTGAAAGAGCATTGAAAATGGACCTTAGCTCCAAGAGTAAAGTTTTCATATAAATTGCGTTGAAACAGCGAAATACTGCCTCAAAGTTCATGAGCTGCACCTAACAGGAGCTGCACCTCGGCGAAGAATGACATGTGTGGCATAATAGTTCACATGGATCTTAGTTAGACCCAGAGGCATCCAAAGCTGCAAAAAAACGCATTTCGAAATTTTGGTCTGTGCCTCACATAGGCCGAGCCTCTCGTGAGTCGCTTGATAAAGCGGGTACAATTGACGCCTTAATAGAACAAGAAATGGAATAGGAAGTCAATTCATATAACATAGATTCATTCTTGTGCAAATATTTCTATTTCTGTGATAAACATCAAGAGCAATTTGATCAGATGCTCAGAAATAACCTCACGCTCGCTCTTCAGGACAACTCCCATACTAAAACTCTCACACTCTTGCTTTTATTCTCACGTCCTTGATTCTTAAAAGATGACTTTAGCCGTATTATGTGAGAAATATAAGAATCTAAAATAACACTACCAGGGGTTGTTTCTATGATAGTTCATTTTTGCTTCATGGTTAGTTCCACAAGAGATGTTTACTTAATGTATTCGTAACAGCGGATTCTTCACAAATACATTTTGCGGAGCAATATATCACGGTGTGATGTTTTCATTCTCTATTTAAATTCTTATTTTTATCTACTTACTATCAACTTTACTATTTAAAAACGGAAGTTAGATGAATCCCATAAGATCCTGACAAAATGACGGTTTTTCAAATATTCAATATTTAAGACACTAATGTACTTGGTCGGAATGGCACCATTAATGGTATTCGAAGTGCTTCCACTAATGTACTTGGTCGGAATGGCACCATTAATGGTATTCGAAGTGGTTTACTGATCCCATTGACTATCGGCATCTTCTGTCACGTTCACCATCTTACAAGAAACTCTTTAGCAGCCGTTGTGATTATATATGAGAGGTTTGCTCCCAAGAAATAATGCAACAATGTTCGCATTTACCAATCCAGTATCAAATATCAGAAAACACACTAATTATTGTGTATTTCTTGATGATATTTGTCGCTCACATTCCAGGGTTCATAGGTGTTCCTTTTCACCTTATTCACATGCTCTACGGCGTGGCCAATGCTTTATTAGGATTTTTTTAAAATCCCGCTGAAATTCGTTTTGCTGGCTTCGAAATCACTTTACTTCTACACCTGAAAACTATACAGTCTCATGGAACTTAGCAGATTCTTTTCCATATTCACTGCAATAGTAACCATTGTATCTAGGGTCATGTGGGTAACTGCAAAAAGAATACAATTTCGCTCTCGTAATGCTATAATAAATAATAACATATTTAAAACGCGTTCTCTGTAAGAGTGCAGTGAAAGCTGAGATAAGCGGCACAACTCCTTCAAAGTGAACGGTTCGGGCTCAAACTTTTTTCACAAACAGTTCTAGGTGAAAATTGAATTTTAAAAATGAGAAATACAGAAAATGTCAACTTTTTTCCAATAGTTTCCAATAAGAGAACCCTATTTCCGACGCCTCATTGTCAGCGACATCAACATAATTTTTTTACGAAAAAAAATTTTATTTTTTATTTTTTTATTTTGCTATCGTGTTATATATCATTCAAAAGTTATGCTTATATTCGCAATTTCAAGAGAATTGAACCACCTGGAGGGAAAATCGATGATCATATTCCCAGAAATTTGACTCTTCTGTGAAAAGTATTTTTGAATAAAATTGTTCCCATGATTTCTACCTCGTGGATCCGATATACAATATGTATTTTTCATCGTAGAATCGCATAATCACTATTTGGTTGAAAATCTAGGGAGTAAAAGTACTCGTACATTCACTAGACCGTCACCACCCAGAAATGAGATTCAATTTTGAAGTGCGTAGAAAATATTTTTTCAAGGTTCAAAACTGAATCATAGATATCCCATTTGAAAGAGCATGAAAAATTGTATATAAATTTATGATATAAGGAGGATTGAACAGCTAGGAGCGCCAATCGATAATACCATCCCCAGAAATTGAAAATTTTAGTCATGCTCACTATTCGCTTATATTTTCATTCAAAGTGATCTACCAAGCCTTAAAAATTTTTAACAAGCATTCTTATGTGTAAAGTGAATTTTAATCGTAAGAAAGTTATGAAAAGTTGAATTTTGAAAAATCGATAAAAATATTTTTCGAGAAAAAAATAATTTTTCACTTTTTGTAAAATTTCCTGTCGTGTCATATCACATTCAAAAGAGCATCAAAATTTATGTATATAACCACACTTTCAGCACGATTTCGTTTCTTACATTAGAGAAATGGTGACTGCATCCTCAGAAGTTGATCGTTTTTCGCGGTCACATATTTTCGCTCCTTGCGTCTCAATCGTCATTAAAATGTATATTTATACATAACTTTTGATGTTCTTTCGAATGAGATATGACACGACAGGAAATTTTACAAAAGTGAAAAAGTATTTTTTTCTCGAAAAATATTTTTATCGATTTTTCAAAATTCAACTTTTCATAACTTTCTTACGATTAAAATTCACATTACACATAAGAATGCTTGTTTAAAATTTTTAAGGCTTGGTAGATCACTTTGAATGAAAATATAAGCGAATAGTGAGCATGACTAAAATTTTCAATTTCTGGGGATGGTATTATCGATTGGCGCTCCTAGTTGTTCAATCCTCCTGATATCGTAAATTTATATATAATTTTTGATGATCTTTCAAATGGGGTATCTATGATTCAGTTTTGAACCCTGAAAAAATATTTTCTACGCACTTCAAAATTGAATCTCATTTCTGGGTGGTCACGGTCTAGTGAATGTACGAGTACTTTTACTCCCTAGATTTTCAACCAAATAGTGATTATGCGATTCTACGATGAAAAATACATATTATATATCGGATCCACGAGGTAGAAATCATGGGAACATTTTTATTCAAAAATACTTTTCACAGAAGCGTCAAATTTCTGGGAATACGATCATCGATTTTCCCTCCAGGTGGTTCAATTCTCTTGAAATTGTGAATATAAGCATAACTTTTGATGCTCTTTTGAATGATATATAACACGATAGCAAAAAAAAAAATCAAAAAAAAATTTTTTTTTCGTAGAAAAATTATCGATTTTTCAAAAGTTGACATTTTCTGTATTTCTCACTTTTAAAATTCAATTTTCACCTAGAACTGTTTGTGAAAAAAGTTTGAGCCCGAACCGTTCACTTTGAAGGAGTTGTGCCGCCCAGTCCTGCGATCTTACAGTTTTAAGCTGCAAGAATTTCGTCTACCTTGTGGTGTACCTTGTACCCGGGTACACACCGCAGAGCGTTCCAGGGTACAGCAGGCACAAAAGGTACACGAAATTCCACGCACTCATGTTTGTGTAACCGAAAGCTGAGTGACAGGTTGTGTACTTGATCCGGCTGCAATACTACACACAACCGTATCGAGTGAAACACAATTGAGTTAATCGCAGGCTGAAACGTATTATATAACCGAGTGCGAGAAGTGCGAAGAAAAGTTTGTGCAATGAAAATAGTGCATAAATGCTGAGTGCATAATACTGGTTTAATTGTAAATCAACCCCATTTGAGGGTCAATTTGCAGAGCCACAACACTATTTCTTTTCGGAAAAAATGACGAGAATATTACGGGCACAACTTTTTTCTTCTATGAATTGGCAAACAATCTAATTATATTAGGGATGATATACTACTATTAGAAGGCGGTATTATTGAAACTAGGGGGGGTGACAATTCGGCAACCTACATTCCGGCAACCGACATTTCGGCAACGGGGCATAACTCTCTCGGGAGTGGCCCTAGGTCCATGGTAGTGGTACCATTGCAAGCAGCATCAGTTAAGTGAAATTTCATAATTAATTAATTAATTAACATCCCTTTCATTAATAATGTTAATTAATTAATTAATTAATGAAATCTTAATTATCTGATGCTGATTACAATAGTACCACTCCGAAGTTCGTAGGATGACTCCCGACTGAGTTATGACCCGTTGCCGAAATGTCGGTTGCCGAAATGCCGTTGCCGGAATGTCACCCCCCCCCCCCCCGAAACTAGTGTGTGCAATGTGAGGCCGATGAATTTCGCACAATCGCTTCGCTAGATGGGAGCGCGTGCGAAAAGAGGAGGATATGTTCGCACAGCTACACTCTCATGGGGCGGTTATTGTTGCTGATGTGTCGGAAATGGTCTCGTCATTCTTCGCACTGTCTCAGCCGATCGGCAAGTGAAAGAGTGTGGAAATGACGTGATACTTTTACGGTGATACTTTCCGACTAGGGTTCCCTTATTGGAAGTATTGGAAATGAATTCGACATCTACTCTCTCCATTTCACTCACTCTCTCGCACGCGTTGCGGTCAGCGTTCCTTTGTTCTCCTCATTTTCCATTTCCAATAGTTTCCAATAAGAGAACCCTATTTCCGACGCCTCATTGTCAGCGACATCAACATAATCGCAACGCAATGAACAGAATCGATGGACGCGACTTATGCTGTGGCTGATCGAACAGTGTGCCCTTCTCGCCGCATCAAAGTCCGAGAAAATACGCCGCTACTCGCACAGCATCGAGTTGGCACCGTATCAAGGCTCTCATTGTCTGACTCTCTCATTTGGCGCGCGCTCTCTCTCTTTCTCCACCTAGTTCTCGCCGACTCTGTTTCGAATGATGTGACTTCGTGCACTGAGCGGAAAGCCTCATACTTTCCTTACTTTGAAGACGTTGTCTCTTGCTGAGAAATCATGTGAAATAGAGAGATTCACAGGAGATGAGCTCTCTCTCAACATATCCACAGCAAGAAAATTACACTCAGAGAAATGTCGGTCATATATGGCTCCTGAACTGCGCTTGTATGTTATATATAGCATACTGTATGTTATATATGACATACAAACGCAGTTCAGGAGCCAAATATGACAGACATTTTTCTCTGTGTAGAAGATTTCACTTGTTGTTCTTACGATTTTCTGAACCAGGCGACACGTCTTCATCAAACGCCAATCAACCTCTACGTCGTCCTCACACGGGCTACGATGTGATGGCAGTTTATGAAGCGTGAGATTGGAGGAAATGGGAATGAATTCGTGGGAAAATGGCCACACTCTTCTCTGAAAATCGAGAATAACATGCCTTTCAAGATGTTATGTTGGAGAACGACATTCTTGGAGCAAAGTCGTCTACAGCTAAAGCTGTGGCGAAAGAATTTAAAGTCCTGGAAAAAATGAATTTAGATATCTCGTCATAGCAGGGTGCGTCGCAATCCTGTATCAGCGATGCCCTAAATGCTATTCGACGCTGCAGCGCTGATTAATCAGTTTTTTTAATATATTTTATGATTAGGAAATACATATTTCAAAATAATATATAATTATAATTGGAAGTCACTAGAAATAAGATACAGTTTACTTACAGGGGTGTGAACATGATCTCCTGGTGCCCTGTTTTTAGTGACTTTCTTCTGAGTTCTGCCCCACAGCTACTACGGCGCGCGAGGTGTGACTGCTCAAGTTACGAGCCCTCTGAAATTGTTTCCTACCCCCATGTCAGAGTGTCTGTCAAATATTACCCGCTACCTTGGAGATGATCTTTTTCTTATGTTAATGCCAAAAATTGAGTCGAAATTCTTAGCATTTCCGACCAGCACTGTCGCCTGACATTTTGGAGTCGCGCTAGATGGGTTTGAACTTACCTCCTTGACTTTTTGATCTTGAATGCATTAATTCCTGCGCGATTATCGTCCTTTTCGAAACTACAGCCGACATTATCCACCGTAAGAGTGCACCATCATTCTCGCTGAACGGAACAGCAGTTTAAGGGCGCATAACTCGATTGCAAATGCTAGTAAAAGTGTTCGATCTCGACTAGTTAGTCATTCCATCGCCGATTGTTGTCACGAGACGCACATTAGCGAAAGTACAGTGGTAAAATACCCCTCGACGACATTTGATCGACTGTCCCTCCTTCTCTTGTCAGCTACTTATAGAGAGAAAATATTGCCCGAGGCACTATTCTCCGCTACAATGAAAAACAGTTCGAATGTGGAAGTTGCAATTTCTAAACTCGGCATTTTAACGGCTTCCGAGCTGAAAGCCGCCGAAATCACACTCATCTTGGTATGGCCTCCAATCTGATATTTCCTTAGTTGTGCGAAAAAAAATGTAGGATCTGAACTTAAATTGAATCTCTTACCTATTGTGAAGGACAACTTAGATACTTTCTCGTACAGGTAAGAGGATGTGTAAGCGATGCTACCTGCACTAATGCGAAACCTATTTTGCAGACTTTCCTGCTCGTATTAGTCGCATGCTCGCTGGCACTGCTAACCGTCTGCAAGTCGCCCATTCTCAAATCCAATCCGTAAGTTTCGAAAGATAAGCAAGTCTGATAAATACTTTATCTAGATTTGGCACAATATGCGGCGCTCAAATGGTGTCCGATCTCGCTCTTATTTCGGTCAACACTGCGTGGTGCCTGAGCATTGACGTGTCCCACAAATCGAGAGGAGCACTATTCTTCGGCGTGGTCAGTACTCAATTTCAGCAATGGTCTCCCAGTTCGTCTCCCACTGGGAGAAACATCAAAAGGTTCCGACGGTTTCCACCACTGGTATTCCAGAGTCACTGATTGTGAAATACCAGTGGGGGGGAACCATTCGTAACCTTCGTTTCTTTTAGTGGGAGGGAAAAAATAGCGAGATTATGGCGCATTTTTTTTTAGATTTCGAAATCCCTCTACTTCTTCACTTGCAAGCTGCATGTGCTCATGGCAATCAATCGCTTCTCGTCAATTCGCGCTGTCTCCGGGAAAGAGGTATTGGCTAATTACTAATCTATAATTACTTTTTCTAATTTTCAATTAGCATAATTATGATTACAAGTAAGTCATGCGATCGAACGGGTGTTGCAGAATCTGTGGCAGCGTTGCACTGTTGCCGGTGCAGTTGGCGTGTGCGGGGCGCTGGCAGTGGCTCAGTCAATTAGCGGCCCATTACTCGGTGAGGAGCTTCAATATACATTTGCCACCACGGTCTGTGCATTTCAAACACCTGCTCATTCACCGACTGGTTGAGAGAATTTTGGAAACGAAGAAATCGTCGTCTCACATTTCGCATTTTAAATTTCACTACGACAGATTGCGAAGTTACATAGGCGGATAGTATAATTGGAATTCTGCAGACGCCAATCTATACGTGGTTTTCACCAGAGCGACGATGCGATTTCAGTTCGCCCAAACGCCGAGGACAGCGTTCTATGAAGCGTGAGCTATTTCACATGATTCCAAACCTACAGACCAGGGTTAGGACGAGAGAGTATGCAAAAGTGAGAGAGTCCCTCTCGATTTCACACGCTCTCTCACTCGAAAGGCCTTTCTGGAAGATTGACCACCGGCCTGTGGAATGATGTGATTTTATGAAAAGTTAAAATGTATTATCCCATACTCTGAGAAAAATAGGTATTATGATCAGAATATAAAATGAACAGGTTCCTGTAGGTGACAAATGCTGGTAAGTGAGCATGTACCCTATTTGTCCTGATCCTAGTGGATTTTTTGTAGATCACAGAACATTGTTAGGTATAATATCGAGTTCAGTTATCTCGAGTACTATGTGGTCATTGCCGAGTGTTCTACTATCATCATTCTGGACGCGATCACGCTCATCAAGCTGCACGCACTCAACAAACATGTTGGCGATTTGATTTTTTACAACAAAAAAACTGTAACGATTCAACTAGTTACTTTCCTCCACACACTCCTCATTTCTAGCACTCTTTCTCGCGAAATCGCTATATTTCCCTAGAATGCAACTAGCTGAATCGTTACTTTTCAGAGTCGTATGTTAATTTCATAATTGGGGAAACACGTTTGATTGCAGGCCAAGGGAAGATACAACGGGGCGGCACGGGAAGTTAGATTGCTGAAACAGGTTTCGTCAATTGACCATAATTTATTTGCAAATTTACGCCTCAGAGTTTCTGTCAAATCATTCCTGGCGCCGGCGTCATGATCTTTTTCTTCCTTATTGCGCCACAAATGGAGTCCCTGTGGTACTCCTTTCTGACCAGCACGTTCGCCTGGCATTTCGGCATCGGCCTTGATGGGTCTGAACTTTCCTCAGTGGTTCACAAGTTGACGCCGCATCAGTTACAGAGTGATCATTGTCGCTTTTCAAATGAAGGCGAGCATGATATGTCGGCCAATTCCGCTAATCGCAAATGCTGAAGCGACCACCGTAACTGCCATGAAATAATTTTTGTAAAATATGCGATTGTAGCATAATACGAGATGATGTCGATTCGTTAACGCAGTTTGTATTTATATATCACATATTTCGCCTATAAAGAGTAATAACTAATATGTGCCATCATACGAATGTACTTTCCGCATTACTCGCAATGGTAATGAATAAATTTATTTATTTTTAATTTTTCGAAGAACATTATCTTAATTTTTCGTTAAATAATGCAGTGCATAATAGTACAATAAGGCCAATTATTAAAATTTTATCATTATTTATTAATTAAGAAATTCAATAAAACATAGTGGATCCAAGAGAGTGAAATTGCATTGTAGGCCGATACCCAATAAATGTTGAATGAATTGACAATTAGCTGACAAATAGTTCTGGCAGTTTCCTAGGCGAAAGGTTCTGCAAAGTTGCACTTCTTACGAAGTTTAGCGTTTACGATGACCATAGATTTGACTAGAGAAGAGGCGACCTCCAAATATCCGCCAGAGGATATCTTTAGGTATAACTCGCCGAAATCGACGAATTCTGTTTTATTGTAGTGATATGGGATCTCGATCTCCCTATAGACATCAACCATGTGCACTCGTCTCATTTTCTCTCCTTCGCTAGTCTTAGTGAAGAATCGACGGAGATATTGCGGAGTGACGAAGATCTCCAGTCTCTCTATTGCATCACTTGATCGAACAATCTGGAATCAGAAGATTATGACATGCCAATTTCGATTTTGCAACAAGAAACTGTTGCTGTTCTATTGTGAGATCTACGCTAAATTGAAAACGTGGTGCCCGAACTTAAGTTAGCTCTGTACACGAGATTATATTTTAACCCACGAAAACAACGACCCACCTCGATGAGATGTCGGATGGTACTTGGATCGGTCAGATCGGCGGGTAGTTTCATAATTCTATGATGGCCCCTCGCAATTCTTAGTATCGTCTCATCGCAGAAACCAAGTTCCTAAAAGATAGGCAAAACGTGAACACGAATTACGTGATATTTTTCTATTTTTGAAATATGTTTACGAAATGGCAACTGAAATTTTAATTGGGTATTCCTACCTGCACAATGTAGAGCTGCTGTATTGGCGGCAAATCAGTGATCGAAAGTGGATCAACATCACATTTCCTTACAAGAAGACGATCGATTATTCGTCCTGATTCGCGAGCGAAGGTCATTACGCTGAAAACCTTTTCAGTTGTTGTTTATCAACATAATTTAGTCGATCCGCACTTTTGATGAAAGGTGTTGTTGAAGTGCAGTGCGAGGGAGGTGAAGTCGAAACGGGCGACAACATTTTGCAGAATCGCAGTATCAACATCACTTGAGTTCTGTAAAAGGCCACAAGTGGTGTTGTAAAAAATTTTCAGAAACCACATGAAATGTTATAGAGGAAGCTAACAGTACACAATCGATAAGTAGTTGTCTGAAGAGAAGGCGCCGGAAACTTCTTTGCATAAGAAGAAGTAAATCTTCCAGAGATTGAGCTTGTCCACTACTCTCGCCGTACTTGAATCTCGTGCTCATCGAATCCTCGTCGGTCCCTATTAAGTGAAGATGGCCAATGGAATCCTTAAAAATTATATTTTGATACTCAAAATCGATTGTTGAATGAGGTATAATTTTTTCGATGGTCTAAATGAATTGCATCAAAATGAAAGACCTTTTCAAATCGCAGAGTGACGAAAGACACTGAGAAATCAGTGAGTGCGACCGCGCCTTTCAGAGTTTTACTGCACTGACGAACAACCAATCTTTCTTGGAGGCTGAGATACGAGAGGATGTGATAGATATTTTCCTCTGGTAGCTCTTCAAGCATCATAATTGTCTGGAAATTTGAAAATATCAGTCTTGAAAAAACTACTAAAATGCTGAAGAACAAATAATATAAGACAATACAATGGGAAAAGAGCAAATTGTGTAACGGCGGCTGTAGGCAAAGCGGTGTTGGTTAGTATTTTGTGAAAGCGGTACTAGTGGCGCGACAGGACGCGTGTTGTTTTGATGACCATGCAGGTAACATAATCGCTTACCCGGCGAAATGATAATCACACAAGCAATGTTTAGTGAGCGAAATCTCCTGCTTGCCTTACAATTACTCGGGAGTGTTCCTTCCACACGTTAGTTTCCTGCACTCTCTGGATTTTCGATACGCTTCCTGCAGGAGACCGCATCAATCGAACTTTGAGAGTATAAGAGAGGAATCACGAGAGACCACTTCGGACATGGCCAGGACGTAGAAATTCATGATTTTTAATTTGGCTGAAAATTTTTTCTAATGTATTTCAACACCTCCTCTATCGATTGGCGTTGACAGAATTTTAAGAAAAAATTTCGCAATCGCGTGAAACATGGTCAAAATTTGAGAAATCATAACTCGGTTCAAAATAAAGTTAGGGAATTGCGGTTTTGTTTGTTAGATAGAGAAAAGACTCGACTGCAGTCACAACTGTCCCAACTCATTCCTGGCTGATGCAGTGGAGAGAAGCTGTCGGTTTCACAAAATATGTTATAAATCGCTTTAAAATTAAAACTATTCTTAGGTTATTTGTTTGTTCGAATGTGCAGCTTGGTTGCTCACTATAACCCAGAAGTCGGCCAAATTGCGTCTTGCGTGGCATTTGGGCGCTGCTGAACTTTTTTTTCGAAAAAAATATTTTTCATGCGACATGTCCAAACGCTGCTATTTGCGGTATAAATATTCATAAATAATCTAAAAACACCATTAAAGTTGTTTTAGGGGACATTTGAAGCGAACTCTTTAAGAGATAAAAATTCGAAATTTGTTATAGCTGAATTTCACTTTTGAAGAAACTGTACTTAACAAGGTCTTATTGTGTGTTAATGTGGTCATAATCATTAAAGATGCTGCTCGGGCGAGGATTTGTGCAGATACATGCAGATACTAAAATGGTTATCGCTTTTCCAACACTCTTCGTTTCATATTTTACACCGCTCCCCATACCATGTAAACTTCCTTAGAATTTCCCTCATCATGCTAAGAGCAGTCGGAAAATTAAAAGTACGTCTCTATCTCTTCATCATGGGCACCTACAACAACTAAGATTTCCAATATTTGTCTGAAAGCGCGTGATTTGCCTTCTCAAAGAGCAAATACCGTATTTTTTCGAAAATACATCCACTTTTTCACACATATCTCAGAAATCGTGATCTCTACCGAATCCTGACGCAGGGCAAATTGTTCGGAGAGTATCATTGAATCATTTTGTTGTTAGTATACAAACCTATGAATGATTTGATGTCATAAAAAATCGAATACTCAAAATTGCTCAAATTTCTGAACAAAAAAAAAAATTCTGATGATTTCTGATACGTTTAGAGCGAAATATTGCCCACATTCATTTTCATATACCTAAAGAAGAACTATGTGACTAATTACTTAATCGTATGAAAAAAAATTTTTTTTGAAAAATTCCATGTTCATGATGAAAAATTTTTTTTTGGACCATGAACCCGGGTTCATGGTATTTTTCAAAAAAAAATTTTTCATACGATTAATTTATTAGTTTCATAGTTCTTCTTTAGGTATATGAAAATGAATGTGGGCAATATTTCGCTCTAAACTTATCAGAAATCATCAGAATTATTTTTTTTTTGTTAAATTAAATAAATTTTAGCAATTTTGAGGATTCGATTTTTTATGACATCAAATGATTCATAGGTTTGTATACTATCAACAACAAAATGATTCAATGATACTCTCCGAAGAATTTGCCCTGCGTCAGGATTCGGTAGAGATCACGATTTCTGAGATATGTGTGAAAAAGTGGATGTATTTTCGAAAAAATACGGTATTTGCTCTTTCAGAAGGCAGATCACGCGCTTTCAGACAAATATTGGAAATCTTAGTTGTTGTAGGTGCCCATGATGAAGAGATAGAGACGTACTTTTAATTTTCCGACTGCTCTTAGCATGATGAGGGAAATTCTAAGGAAGTTTACATGGTATGGGGAGCGGTGTAAAATATGAAACGAAGAGTGTTGGAAAAGCGATAACCATTTTAGTATCTGCATGTATCTGCACAAATCCTCGCCCGAGCAGCATCTTTAATGAATATGACCACATTAACACACAATAAGACCTTGTTAAGTACAATTTCTTCAAAAGTGAAATTCAGCTATAAAAATGTTCGAAATTTTTTCTCTCAAAAAGTTCGCTTCAAAAGTCCCCTAAAACAACTTTAATGGTGTTTTTAGATTATTTATGAATATTGATACCGCAAATAGCAGCGTTTGGACATGTCGCATGAAAATATTTTTTTCGAAAAAAAGTTCAGCAGCGCCCAAATGCCACGCAAGATGCAATTTGGCCGACTTCTGGGTTATAGTGAGCAACCAAGCTGCACATTCGAACAAACAAAGAACCTAAGAATAGTTTTAATTTTAAAGCTATTTATAACATATTTTGTGAAACCGACCGCTTCTCTCCACTGCATCAGCCAGGAATGAGTTGGGACAGTTGTGACTGTAGTCGAGTCTTTTCTCTATCTAACAAACAAAACCGCAAATCCCTACCTTTATTTTGAACCGAGTTATGATTTCTCAAATTTTGTCCTCTCGGCGGAAAAATCCGAAGACTCCAGGTTTGGATATGTTTCACGCGATTGCGAAATTTTTTCTTAAAATTCTGTCAACGCCAATCGATAGAGGAGGTGTTGAAATACATTTAAAAAAAAATTTCAGCCAAATTAAAAATCATGAATTTCTACGTCCTGGCCATGGTCGAGTCTCTCGCGATTCCTCTCATAAGTCTTCTCTCCCTGTACGAAAGGAGTATGTTTTCACAACTAAGTTTAGCATAAATAATTTATTGTCACGCTGACAACATATTTGAATGCGCGCGCGAAACCTGTACAGTGCTACCTCGTGAAACTACCTGAAACAATCAAACGGGAAGAGCTCAGAGAGCAGGGGATAAAAAAGGGCTATAAATCTATGCTCCATGACAATTGGTAATGAATGTTCTTGAGAATGTCGACAGGGTAAGCAGTCAAAATTTACAACGAATGTGATGTGGGCGCATCAAATATTGATTGGTTAACAGAATATTGCTCACAGAAAACCAACTCTTATATGAAGGGAAGATACGTGAAAAGTCTATTGAGCCTCACAAAAGACTCTTTTGTCTGTTTGTGTGTGTTTCTGTCTGTCTGTATACATGGATCTCATATTAACTCCTCGACGGTAACCGATGGAATGCTCTTCTTCATCGCTACAACTGTGCTTTTCTTTCTGTTTTCCTCCGGGACGTAGACGAGACTTCGCTTGTGCTCAATGTCCGTGTGATTGCAGGCAGAAATGACACCGAGCGAGCAAGGAGGCGCCTTGAACAGAATCTGCAACGCATATAATAATAAAAAAGAACCGATAATTAAATGATTTTTTTTTCCGGAAAGGTTCAATAAATTTTTTTCAATCAAAGAAAGATAGGAGGAAAACACGGAAAAATTGGTCTCAATTTCAGATATGTGTATCTGTGAGTCTGGGTATCGGTTGCAAATACTGCTTGCCCCCCCCCAATTTGTTCTGTGTCCCCCATAAACACGGAAAATGATGTATCAGGAGCGGATCAATAGCTTTCCCTTATGTTGCATTAGTTTGGCTCTGATTGTTTGATCTATTTGTTTAAAAATCCTTACTTCACTGCTCTTTCGCTTGCCGACTTTCCTGATCGCCAGCAGGAAGAGGAATAAGAACAGCGCCGAGAAGAGGAAGGCGATGCCCCACAGAGCGATCGTTCGATCACTGAAACAGAGATGTTTGTGAAGAATCGAGAGATCACAATGTGTTTTTGTGTCCATGGGCTATCAGAATCAGAGGAACACCTAGCACTATTTTCTGTGCGATCAGCGTTGCGATTCTTGCGCGAACTGAAACAGAGATGTTTATTATTCGGGGAAACGTAAAATCACTGCAAACGTTCCATTTTTTTCCCGGCGATTACCAATGATGGCACCAGGTCGGACCTGGGTGTATCGAAAGGTCGTTGTGAACTCATGATTTCACAGATAAGAATAGTGCCAAGCTACATTCTACCCCGTCTAATTTTAAAGATTGCGAGAAGCCCCCCTCGCGGATTGACGCTTGCGTTCCGCAGCTTTGATAACCAGTAATCCTACATGCGTCACGCGCGTTTTGAGTAGGGGCCGCTAAGAAATGCGTGCACGAATGAGATTTTCGAGTGAGCGCATGGCATGACACTCGCGCGCAGGCCTGGTGCGTGTAAAAAGTGTGCTCGAGCGGGTTTTGCTGCGAGACGAAAACCTTTTTTTCTCCCAAAACCTGTTTTTTTTTCAGCCAGCCTTAGCAAGCTTCTCGAAAAAATTAACTTGGTTGGTTCTGAGTATGGTCAGAGTGTGAGAAGTGGGAAATTGTAGAACGATTTTACATACTCTCTCGATGCGCAAAAGCACTCAAGTTTGAGGGAATACCGCATCTCAGTGTACTCTTTCTCTGCCTAGAACAGCCGAAGAATCGTGTGCACAATGCATAAATAAGGAATAGGAATAAGAGAAAACAGTATGTTCTTTTTTAAAGAAAAAAATGGAGCCAACCTTCTTGGGTCGGGCGTGTAGCAGCACTCCCACTCACAGCACCGATACGACTCGCGACATCCCCAGAAGAGACGAGGACTGAACAGAAAACGGTCCATGATTAACACATTTCAGAGTTAGTTTCATTTTTTTTCTTTTCCTTTCCTTTATTATCTTTCACTTTTTCTTTTACGTTGCATAACTCCATTAGTAGGCTCACTGTGCATTACAAGACAAAATGGACGGTCGACGAGCAGACTACACTATTGAGACGGACGAATAGGCAGGAGACTAGAGTGCGAAATGTGAGACCACGCTCTCTTCATTTCTCACACTCTCTAGACCGGTCGATGGACGAGAGAGTGTACGAAATGAAGAGACCGTGGTCTCACATTTCGCACTCTACAAGAGACAGACTCGAACCATTCCAAATTCCACCCTTTCACGCCTTTCTTTTGTGACAAATTTCACGTAGCTCAATCTACTGAAAGGAATTGTATTGAAATCGGGCAACCGTGTTGACCACGCGTTCATTTGTGGACAAAGGACATGAGAGATAGTTGGAACACATTTATTTTGCTTGTTTTGGATAAACTGACGGTTTCGCGTCGACTCACCCATAGAGTACGAAATGTGAGACAACGGTCTCTTCATTTTGCAAACTTGTTCATCCAACGACCGGTGAAGAGAGTGTGCGAAATGAGGAGACCGTTGTCTCACTTTTCGCACTCTACTCACCCGTACGGACTGGTGGGTCGTCGCGTCTCTTCTCGCAGCTCGCTTATTGCCCGTCCGCATCTCACTGGCGCAGCGATCGATGCCTCCATGAACGTGTACGTCTCGTTGCGAATGCTGCAATCGTCCAATGAATAACAGCAATCTCGGCGCCTATTCGCGAGAGGAAATGTGGCAATTTCGGAGAACGACAGAGTGAGCAATTTGTCTTATCTGGCTTATTGTTTTCGGGGAATCGGCTGAAATAAGCGACCACGATATGTTTTTCGTGCACTCTCTTCAGCGGTCGGTTGATGAGAGAGTGTGCGGAATGAAGAGGCCACGGTGCCAGGGTTAGCACTCTAATTAAAGAACCTGATCATGCTGCTTCGCGGGCTTCCTTGCAGCGCATTCGATATCAGAATCTCCGTTCGGCCTTTGTGCGGAGACATCTCACTGCAACATCACATAATTTGCAAAACGAAGGGAAATTCAATGACGAAATAGATGAATGAGTAAGCTCACATGTGCTTGCGAATCGCCATCTGTGCTCGTTCGATTGTGCTTTGTCGACGATCTGGATCATACACAAGTTAGTAGCGGGAATTCTAAAATAATGTAAACTTCTTATTTCAATACCTGCTGGGGTCTCTAACAATAGTACTCACTGGGTACGATTAGTTAGAAGTAATGAGAAATTAATTTAGAACTTATTTCGATGACCCATTTGTACCCTTCTCGCACGCCCGTGCACTCATTTGAAGATAACGCGCCCTTGCTTGCAATCTACTAAAATGTTTACCTGTTTGTCCAATCGCTGCGAGACTCAGTAGAAGCGCGGCGGCAATCGATATGCTCATTGGGTAGGTCACGACGACTCTCCACTTTCTGATTACGGTCCTTGACGGGCGGCGACAACAATGCCTGTTATCGTCAGATGAGCGAGAGTGAGGAAAGACGAGGGTGGTGGGAATGCGCCCGCGTCTGTCCAGGAAAGATCGGGTGCAAAAGGCGACAAGAAGGGGACCGATAACAAAAGACGCATGGGCACGACGCATCTTTGATGATGATAGGGAGAGGGAGGGAGTGGGGTGAGGAGAAGGGTGATGCGGACGTCACGGTCTACTCATCCCACCACTCTCGCCGCTAGATAATAGAAAGCATGTGTACCAATTGTGTCTCCGCCATTGTCAAAAAGCTGTGCTAAAAAATGGGAGTCTCCAACTTCCCTCACTCTGGAGACCAGCTGACAATGACAGAGCATGTAAAATCGAGAGAGAGAGAGCATCTCTCATAACCTCTCTTTTTCGATCTCATCAGGAGACGGCATCTCCAGAGTAATGGAAGTTGGGGTTAGGCCCTGGGGGAGCTCCTCTCTGATAATGATGAAAGAATACGGCGAGATTTCATTTAATAGTTTACGACAAGACAGCATGGACATTATGGAGCACGAAATGGTTGTAGAGACGCTGGAACAATAAATGGGCGAAGAGAGCGCAAAGGAGTGCGTGCTGCACAGCAATTGTCGTGTTGCTGCAATTACTGCAGAAGCGGCAAACAAAGGGAACCCGAGGAGTGTGAGAGAGGGGGGTTTGGGGGGGGGAGGGAACACTCGACAGAACTCTCCCTCCGACCCGTCTGAGACAGTAATGAGTTCTCGCGCCGCGCGAAATTACGGCCAAAATTATTAGTGTGTCGTGTCGCTCTTTTACGGGAGATGGGCAGACAACTGAAATAGGTACTTCATCATTCTCCACATTTATGCCCATCAGGGATACCGGTTCGGTGTATTCAGAAATTTAGGGTAAGAGAAAGGTAATACTGCTGATAAGAGGCAGAAAGTCACAGAAAAAGAGTCTACCAGAACGTGTACACACCGACACCGAAGCCGCATCCCTAATGCACAAGAAC
Source organism: Pristionchus fissidentatus (assembly GCA_036245785.1). Lineage (NCBI taxonomy): Eukaryota > Metazoa > Nematoda > Chromadorea > Rhabditida > Neodiplogasteridae > Pristionchus > Pristionchus fissidentatus. The sequence continues at coordinate 4,322,910 of BTSY01000004.1, read as the reverse complement.
ACCGCACTAGAACAAGGAGCATAATTACTAGCGTCGTGTTGCTGTCTTAAAGGGAGGGGAGACGACGTAAATAGCGGATGCGCGAAGGAGGCGCTGATGCGGGAGGCAAAGTGCCGACCAGAGCACGGTCACGGTGAGCCAAGCTGAAAATATTCTGGAACGGAGGGGCGGAATGATGATATGCACGAGAAAACGACACGGAATAACATTCAGCGCGCCGACTCTGTAGTTGAGTTTGATGGAATCTTTTCATTTCTCTCGGCAACCGACCGGTGAAGAGATTCGGACTAGTTTTTTTAAACGATCTCGCGAATTCGTCGTGGGCATTGACAGATTAGCGTGTTGCCTCTCAAAGAGACGCGATTTAGTGTTTAGACGATTTCAAAGATCTTTGCCTCTTTTTTCGCTATTTCCTATCGCGTTCTGAAATCAACAGGGAACGAATGAGGTGGCGATAGTGGACTCACTAACGATTCTAGCAAAGCCAATTGCTGCTAGAGATAGAGCGGAGATGGAATGTGTGAGGGGGGATTCTATGCAAGGCCGCAGACAGAAATGGAGTGAATAACACAGGCAAATACAACCAGATGGGAGAGATTGGCCGTTCCACCAAGCACTCACCCATAATGCGCTTGTTGTGTTGTACTCGAAACCAATACAAAAGGTGAGGGAACGAAAGAACAGTCTGGACAAATTTCGCGCGCCTATTGTTAGTCTGTGAGAAATATGTTATTCAGAGACAGAGGGAATGCAAAAAAACACAGAACGAGCGAAGGTACGAAATGAGGAGTTAGGGGGCGAGTTATAGTTGATCTTAGTATGTTCAGAAATATTGACATTTCTTTCTCGAATATGCATAAATTCAGAATTGCTCGAGCTTTTGGAAGAGAAAATATAAGGGGAAAATGTTGTCGCATGCTGTCCCAACGATTCTGCCACCCCACTTATACTCCACTTTTGTTTTACTTCTACGACTCGGAACAATAAAAAAATGCAATTATGCCTAGTCTTGCTGGCGGCACTTGGTGGTCATCTATGATATGTGCGGACTTCCAAGCTCAACTAGAGCAAGGGGACGTATCGCGAAACCCCCTAATCTGCGCTGTGCAATTACCGCGGGCAAACTTGTCGCTAGTATGCTCGTTTGCTGGGCTCACAGGGAAATAAGTCTGCAAATCACAAGTATTGGCTGAAGAGCGACGACTGGCAAAGTCTAAACGCCTCGCTCCCCTGCGCGTATTAGACGTTGAATTTGTCGCTGGCCAGGTTGGACTGGGGGTAATGAGTGCCTTGACCACCGCGAATCTGTACACTTCAACGATCCTCCACATCGAGCCGTGGTCTACCTCTAGAATCGCCGGTGGTCGGACCCGCTACTAGTCCGTCCACAATTTGCTACTAGTCCGGCCATTCGACCACTAGTCTGACCACCAAAAAAGTGAAATTTTGGATTGGCTAGTAGTCCGACCATTCGTCTACTGGTCCGGCAATCGGCGATTCTAGAGACGATCGTCGCCTCAGTTGTAGTCTCCTTCTCAATACCGCCGGCGCTCTTCGTCTACTACAAGTTGATGACGTAATAATAATATATTATTGAGTTATGCATACTAATCGATAATGAGTATTGGCTAACAATAATTAATGCAAACACAAAAAGAGGTCTCACATGGGCGTAGCGTGCACTGAATTTGCAAGCGCAAATTTGCAAGCAGAATGATTTTCCAACGTTACGTTCTTTGAAAAAAACCAGTTCTTCACTTTCCTAATTTCAACACGCGTTTTCTCGTCGAAACGAGCACTAATATAGAATGAGGAGAGTGGAGAACCGTTTTCCAAGGAAAGAAACCTTGGAATATCGTTCTCCCAACAAATCGGTGCAAATCAGGGGGATTAGTCAGGGAGCTTTGACACACATGCGATTTTAGGACTCCGCAGACGTGCGTCAGCTACTGCTTCCGGCTATTTGTAATCTTCGGTGTGCTGGTAAGCGAAAACGACTAAATGACTCGCTCATCAAATTAGGAAAGTCCGAAGCGAACGCAATCTTTACCAACCATTTCCCAATATTCAACGACCTCCGTCATTTCAAAATTCGGAGAATACATCTTCCCATTATTCCTTCTTTTATTTCCAACCTTGCTGCGCCTCAAGCGCAGATTGTCATAAATGTCAGGACATCATCATGTTTTTCACAAACTTGGTTGGCCTTCGGCTTGCGCTGGCTTGTGATCGCGCGCATTTGTACTGGGCGATAATGAACACGGCGGCACCAAAAATTGTGAGTAAACAGGTCAGTTTTTGCAAAACTTGTGTTTTCGAAAAGTTTGGAGCTTCAGTTGTATTAGCTGCATGGGTACCTCAATCGGTCGCTACTACTCGGCCATGGAGCACTTGCCATCAACAGGATAGTCGCAGTGCACAGGCCCGTCTTCTACATGAAGGTGCGATTATCTCCTCCTCACGGTTTTGAGCCGAAAAATACATTTTTTTTTGCAGAATGAGCGACGTATTTTCAACGGGACGCTCCTTTTCGTTGTAGTTGTAATGGCAACTACTAGAGTTTTGAATGCGAGACAATCCGACACTTTCCAAACCCGCCTCTCTGAGAGAGAGGCCAAATCCGACATCTCATTGTTTCCCACGCCCACTATCCGATATCTCAGAGATCATATATGATTTGCATAACCCTGATTGAGATGAAATAGCATTTCCGCCTATGAATCTCATAAGGATTGGTTGGTGAATGGTTTCCAATGATTTCTGGAACTGTAAGTCCTTGTTTCTGATATATCCGTAGAGCTAAATAACTTGACTCCCTTCGACAATCTGCGCTAAAAGATATATAGTGAATCATTTCCGACTCTGGATATCGGATTTGTCTCATTCCCCGCTAATTGGCAAAAGAACCGGCCTCTACCCGAATACTCGGACCGAATTAAAAGCTCTAGTAACTACGAGCGTGACCACGTATTTGCAGGAAGTGAGGGCGGCTTTCTAGATAGAATGTTAATGAATGAAGAGGTTTAGGTGCTCTACAAGCTAAATGTAAATGGAGATGTGATATTCATGCAATCGACACCCTCAAGGAAGCACAACTATTAAAAACAAGAAGAAAAAATAAACAATTTCCAGGATTCTATCGAAAGTAGTATTCTGTTGTCTGCAATGGTAATGTTCTTATCGCACGCCGCCGGAGTGTTTATTGCGGCAATATTTGCTTAACCATTTTTAGTATCTATGTTCCGGAACACTAATAGAACACATTGGCGAAATGCGCGCTATATCCCGGAGCAGCCCTGAAATGCCCCTTGTTCAATATCTATTCAAAAAAGTGTACTTTAGAGTGGGCGACTCTCACAGTTTGTATTTTCTTCACTTGACCACTCGCACTAGAGTTGAACTTGCAAACTAGAGGGGAACTAGTGAATAGGAAATTCTTCATTTTCCTAAACTCGTTCCCCACTCTCGACCTGAGAAGGTGAAAGAAGTGAGGATATATATGATAAAATTCCCCGCATTTTTGATAGCGAATGTTTATCTCTCTTTTGTCACAACACAGTAGAACACCCGTTGATGCTTGCTCGCTCTTAATAATTGAAAATTGCGTCTCTCCCCACTTGAAGAGGGAATACTTAGTTATCTTCATGAGGAATCAGTTAGTTAGAGAGCTGAATTATAGCCATACGAGTACATGAAGGGTTGGATCAGATTTTATCGGGTCAGACGCGTAAATCTCTCCCAACTGCAGGCTTGCTATCGAGGTATCTGCGCTACGTTCCGCCCACCGATACAAGAAGGCAGCAATTGATGTTCAAGTCCGTATTATTGTTTGTAGTTTCCCTCGGAATCTGACATTTTGGTGTCAAGCATTCACGAATTGATACTTTGAAAGCGCTCACCTCAATTTGGATTCTTCTGGCTACATCCAAAACCAAAAGACAATATAAAAATATATAAATTCAGAAATATGCAAATTTCTGTTCTGGGTAAATCCATTCCAGATGGTGGGGTTGCCGTGTGTGTGTGTGTGTGTGTTGCCCAAAACTATATACGTGTTCGTACGCCTGCATTTAGCTCTCTATAAAAATAATCTATTCGGCGTAGAAGCAGTCACGGGAAATGCCATTACCGCCAAACAATTGTGAGAGATCTTCGATATCAGTCTATTCTCCAAAAAAATGGTTCAACGAAAGAAGAGAAATGAGGGAAGAATCATCTACGAGCGGTGAATCATTTCACCCCTGCGACGGCCATGTTCCGATCTCAAAACATGCCGAATATTGTGTCTGACACTCCGCTCCACAACAAATGCGACTAGAAAAGGGCGGAAGAATTCTGAGAAATCACACTTCCACATCATGTTCACTCGACTGCTGGTGAGTTCTTCTTCTCTCTCCATAACTGCCCTAGTTCTTCAAGTTTTGCACCGAGCTCTCCCAGAAAAAAAGCGCCAATTTGTTCACGCAGTGGGGAGTACACACTGATTTTGTTCGAAAACTTCTGAGATATTTCGGCTCGGAGTATTCCCCCCAACTCTAATAGCAATGTGTTGCAGTTCTTCTCTGCGGTGTGTGCTCTCTGCGTGACGGCCGAAGTCATCAACAAGAAGGATGCCCCAGTGACTGACTCGGAAATAGCGACACTTGGTGAGTTTGTCGTAACTCTGAGCAATCGAGACTGCGGTGAACCAGTTATTGCTATAACAAAATAATAATAGTTCTTTGTTGGTGTTTTGGTGCGCTTACGCAATGTCTATTAGCATATTTACGCTCGATTTGATGTTTGCCCAAGATTTCTCCTTCGTAGACTCTCTGATGGCAGTGAAAAAGAGGCAGGCCGTGTCTGCATCCAACGTGGAGACGCGCGTCGAAGGGGAGGAGCAGAGAGAAAAGCGGCAGATAGTCACCGTCATCGATCAGGGAACAGCGACTCTCGAAAAGAGAGAGGCCTCCATCCGCCAACTTGAAGAGGAAGATCGTGTAGCCGGAGGTAACAGCGGCCACCACCGTTGCAAATAAGTATATTGATCAGCGAAGACATAGTGTCATCGTACCATTATGCGAGAAAAGGGGAGATCAAGAAATTCAATGCTCTGAAATAGGGATGTCTAAACGGAATGCGGAATGGCTCCATTTCATTCCATTCCTCGCGCCATTCCGCATAGCGGTCGGTTCATTAAGTATGCGGAATGAATGAGGATTGCGGAATTCCGCAATCCTGATTTTTCCGCATTGGCCCGGCTTAATCATTCCGGTAATCTTTAACAGCGAAAATAATATCAGAATATGCTTTATCAATAGGATATCGTATGATGAACGCTAAAAGGTACCATACCACTAGTACAGTAACACCGACTACAATAGCTAAGATACAGTAACCCAAAAGCAAAAGTTGCGGACACGAATTAGGATCAGTGATTTGAGTCGCTCTTTTACCAATTACCGTTGTGGCGCAGCAGGTAAGGCTTCAGCCTACACATTGGGGGTCAAGGGTTCGATTCTCACGTTTTGCAACAATTTTTGCTCTTTTTTCTGTTTAATGTCGCAGTAAGAATTAGTCAAATATTCATGCACTGATCGCGGGTACTGGATATGAATATACAAATAGTCACCGAATTTCGCGAGCACCGCGGCAAATTCATTAAAAAAACCATCCTTTTGACATTCCACTAGTAAATGTTAGGATACGGTTGCGTTGCTTCCGAACATTATCTGATCAAATCGTCATACTATGGGAACGCCCATTGTGTGAAAGTTTCAGTTTTCTCCCACAGGTATGGTCACATTGGTTAGCCACAATATGTGTTAGTATGCAAATGTCACCATGCATCTCGAGAAACATACATACAATAGGGGCCGGTTTGTTTTTATTAAAATTAATATTAAACAGTTGATTTCTCGCTAACTCACGCCCAAATACTCATAAAACAACTATTTTCATTGCGGAATTCCGCAATGATACGGAAAACCGATTCAAAAAATGACCGGGCTTTCTTGATTGCGGAATAAGGAATGGGAGGGGAAATCGATGAGGAATTGATTTTATTGCGGAATGAATTCCGTATAGACAACCTTACTCTGAAATATTCGCGTCGTGCAGGATTACGCATCAAGAAGCGCAGCGAAAGCTCCTTGCTTGTGGACAGTGAAAGAGTTATCTCCGTTTATCCGGGAGGGGAGAAGGACATGAAGAGAGACGTCGATGGTAAGTGCGCCCGCAGCTACGATACTCAGCGGCGAACTTGCGTAATGACGTTCCGAATTCATTTTTTAAACAAAATTTTATATATCAGTGCGTTCGTGTAAGGAGCGCAGATATTGCCAAAATTCCGTACAGCAAAAAGTGACTAGTTGTGCATTTCACATATTCTGATAGCCCTTGGTATGCTCTATCGAAACATGCTTCATTCATGACCTGATGTCTCTAATTTGCATAATTACATCAGTTCTTGAGCTATATTCACGGTTTCTGAATTGTAGGTCATCAGAGAGAAGAGATACGGATTTGGTGGTTTCAGCAATATTGACCGCCTTGACGAGCTGCATCTACGTGTATAATTTATTTATGCAAATTTTCACTTCTAAAAAATCACGAAAATTTCAAAAGCGATTTTCTCGAAAACAAAGCAAAAGATGATTCCTATTTTTTGATATGTTGTGGCCTTGGTTATTAGCTATCGAACAAGCACAATTTGACACGTTTTGGAGGGTGGGTATAGACTCAAATCATGGAAAAACGGATCGTTCCTAATCGAGAGGAACCCCTCATTTCACCCATTCGACGCGGATTGCGCGGTCTAAATAGACTAAAATGAGAGGAATGGAGAGATAATCGGCCGGAATGCACGTACATCTGCCATCTTAGACCGCGCAATCCGCGTCGAATGGGTGAAATGAGGACGAAATGAGGGGTTCCTCTCGATTAGGAACGATCCGTTTTTCCATGATTTGAGTCTATACCCACCCTCCAAAACGTGTCAAATTGTGCTTGTTCGATAGGTAATAACCAAGGCCACAACATATCAAAAAATAGGAATCATCTTTTGCTTTGTTTTCGAGAAAATCGCCTTTGAAATTTTCATGATTTTTTAGAAGTGAAAATTTGCATAAACAAATTATACACGTAGATGCAGCTCGTCGAGGCGGTCAATATTGCTGAAACAACCAAATCCGTATCTCTTCTCTCTGATGACCTACAATTCAAAAACCGTGAATATAGCTCAAGTTTGAACTGATGTAATTATGCAAATTAGAGACATCAGGATATGTATGAAGCATATTTCGATAGAGTATACCAAGGGCTATCACAATATGTGAAATACACAACTAGTCAATTTTTGCTGTACGGTGGGATTGAAATCCTTACGCGAACGCACTGATATTACGCTAATTTTGCAGGTAGAACAGTGTACGACGAGCCAGTGGAACTCGAGGGTAACACATTTTTGGTTCTCCCTACTTTCATTCTCGATTGATGTTTCTCCTTATGATGAAGCAATTTGCCGAACAAGAAAAAAGAAATTCGTGCTTATAAAATGTCTCGCAGGCAGCGGAGAGAGCGGCGACGAGCTCCAGAAACGGCAGGCGATCGTTGCTGCAGACGATGTTGTAGAAGGTCAGAGTTCCTCTCATAAATGTCTCAATTAGCGAGTCGTTTGATCAATAAAATGCAGGCAGCGGCGAGGTCTACAAGCATTATCCTAAGCATAGCGGCCTCAAGAATTTCCTCGATGTTCATGGTGATTTGTTTTTCGAAAGCCCTGTTCACCAGCCTTGTTGTCCATTTCTTATTTGAGAGTATAAAGGGAAATCGAATGATTATTTTATCTATTTTTTTTCAGGTAGAAACGTTCGCAAGGCGCGCCAGGCCGAGCCTGAGACGAATGCCGACGCTCTTCTTCTCAGCCAGGCAGATCCGGCACCCGCAGGTATCTATTGCACTTTTCAGAGCCCTTTTCAACAAGTTGGTATTGTTGCAGAATTGAGCATCGCTCAGCAAGTCGTGCTCGGCGTGGAGGAGCCCGTAGAGGAGCCCGCTGCAGCAGCCGCGCTCGCAGTCGCCCCTGCAATGGCACAGAGAAGACATGGTACGTTCATTATTTACTGGATGACGCACGCAACAAAATAACACTTTCACGAATCATAATTTGCACTACAAGGTTATTATTTACATTTATTGCTATAGGGTACGATAAAATGATGCGATAAAATATTGTTTACAGATTCATCGGAGGAACGCGATCGCCACCGTCCTCGTCCGGATAGGGACACTTGCGAGAGGGTGGACTGCCGCTCCGGCATGGTCTGCGTCATGGAGAGGGTCAGTTGGGGCACTGCTTCAAGGTTATCATCGGCAGTTTGTTATGAGAGACTATCTGACAGGGTCAACATAGTCTTGGCACTGGGTCAAATATTCGATATGAAACTGACAACACTATAAAATAGTGTATTACGTGAGGGTTACAACTATGCCATTCAGGAAGCTCAATGACGCGTCTACGCCTCAGGGCAAGAAAATATCTGGGTGTGACGTCACAAATCATTTTCGCCAATTCGCAACTAATCTTCTCGATTAATAGCGCGATCGATAGCCCATCAAAATACAAGTATATTTTACTTTCGGAAGTTTTTTGATTGCTGTTCATGCAAATTAGTTATTTGCAAATTTCGATTTTGCACGCAAATTTCAGTGCCGTGCTAAGCCCTGGAAATTTTAAACTGTTTCTATTTAATCGCTGAAATGGTGTGCACAAACTATGAGAAAGTGAAAATTTAAAAGTTGCCCGAAGCAAGTAAATTCATGAAAAGTGTGGCTGAAACTCAAATAAAATCAGTTATCGATAGCTAAATTTTGGCAAAATTACGGTACGTAATCAAATATGTTTGCTCAAGAACGGTTCGTTTTGAATTTCTTCGTGTTTTGCGTTACTCTGCAATGATACTAATGTCATTGAAGTTCGAATTAAAAGAAAAACATGCAAAATTCAACATATTTCTGAAATGCTATTTTGCGGCGTACAGTATATTTGCCAAAATTTATAAGGCTGTTAAGAAAGTCTTGCCCGATTTTCAATCTGAAATTTGAGTTCAAATCAATATTCCATTTATTCATTGGATGTTGTACGAGGTCTGTTTGATAATGACACCCAACAATGGATGTAGTCCTGTCTACATTGATATCCGAGAAAAAATCTAAAATATGATTAATGTTTTACAGCAAGTATATCGTAAAAGTTGTTAGAGCTAGTTTCTCGCAGGGAATTTGTTTCTAAGAGCTCATTATATAAACACTGATAGTAGTTTAATCCCCCTTTAATATTATTGTTAGAATGTCTAGCTATCAAAGTATTTCAAAAGTTGTGGTGGTTCAAAGACGACCTGTCCGTCAAAAGTAGTGTCTGGATGATTTCGACTGACGATTTCCAATGCGAAGTGATCCAGATCTAGTGGTGCGCGTTTTACTTGCTGATACTTTGCTATTATGCAACAATTATCATTTCGAAATGTGATCCTCTGAATGTTTTTAAAAAAACGAAAAAAATAAGAAAAGTTCGATACACTCTGAAGTACGGTAAAATTCCAATTTCTACATTTTTCGTTTATGAAGTGCCCCATAAAAGATTGACAAATTCAATTATTGCCCGACTAATCAGTTATCCTAGTGGATATTGCCTACAAAATGAGCGTAAGAACGAGCTCATAGACTCTGATCAGAAATAGTAACTTTCGATAAAGTGCCTATTTGGATGGCGAATTTCGAACATCATTTGACTAATGAACCAAGACGGCGACGACAGCCTCTCACTCAAAATGGACAATGCTATTATAACAGTAGTAGAAGGCACTGTAAATGTGCAGAGATTGAGAGTTAGCTTCACTCGGGCAGCGCCGCTAAGTCAAAAACATTTATTTTCGGCATCGCTTGCACGCCGCTTCTAGGTATGAGACACGTTGTCTTAGAATCCCGATGTGGTGGTTGAGTTCAATAAACCATCACGAATTCATTATGTACTACCTTTGTCATAAACCACTTGAATGGAGTCCTATCTGATTCCACCGTAGAACTGTAATCGTTTGAAAAGTTCGAGTCGAAATAGACCCGACCCAATTTCTCCATTCATATTTCTCGCCGGTATAAATGCATAGACATGAGAAAGTGGCAACATAAAGAGGAAGATTCTTTACATTTAACATGCCTATAAATATTTAGATCGGGAACATAGGAAGGGAAATAGGCGGATTTTTCAAGATTCGTGAAATCGGGCAAGACTTTCTTAACAGCATTATAGCTATCGATAACTGATTTTATTCGAGTTTCAGCCACTCTTTTCCTGAATTTACTTCCTTCGGGCAACTTTTAAATTTCCCCTTTCTCACAGTTTGTGCACAGCGATTAAATAGAAACTGTATAAAATTTCCAGGGCCTAGCACGGCACTGAAATTTGCGTGCAAAATCGCAATTTGCAAATAACTAATTTGCATGAACAGCAATCAAAAAACTTCCGAAAGTAAAATATACTTGTATTTTGATGTGCTATCGATCGCGCTATTAATCGAGAAGATTCGTTGCGAATTGGCGAAAATGATTTGTGACGTCACAACCAGATATTGTCTTGCCCTGAGGCGTAGACGCGTCATTGAGCTTTCTGAATGGCATAGTTGTAACCCTCACGTAACACACTAATTTATAGTGTTGTCAGTTTCATATCGTATATTTGACCCAGTGCCAAGGCTCTGAACAAATATGTCGATCCTCTCAGAAAGTCTCTCTTATTCGGTTTTTAGCCTCCACACACATGATTAGTGTAAGTAATAGAGTGCGAAATGTGAGACCACGGTCTCTTCATTTCGCACACTCTCTCGTCTATTGACCGGTCTAGAGAGTGTGCGAAATGAAGAGAGCGTGGCCTCACATTTCGCACTCTAATTGACAACCTAGAATTGGTACAAGTTCAGGGCCGACCAACCTGCGTTTCTCGTCCCGACACGAACACTTGCGCGACGGTTGACTGCCGATCTGGCTTGATCTGCGTCATGGAAAGGGTAGGTAGAAGATGCTATTAGTCCTGTAACAATTTAGAATGCAATTTCATAACGGCTGAGAGAACAAGCGAAAAGACGGATGGTAACTTGTGTGTCCCTTCAGGGTCGTCCAACCTGCGTGCCGCGTCCCGACGGTCCGAGCTGCGCCACTGTTCGCTGCATCCCCGGCACGACCTGCCAGATGGAGAACGTATGTCGGGTGGCAACAATTCGATGGATAGTTTGGAGTTTGTTTGGGTTACCCATGTACCCCAAACGACAATTGAACCCTCTCTCCCTCCCCGTTTTACGAGCCAAACATCCAAATGGTATACGAGGGGTACGTAAAACAGACACCGAACACGCAACCCTAATTGACTGTTGCAGGGCCGTCCGACGTGCGTGCCCGATAGAGAGCGCGAGCGCACTTGCCGCGACATCAACTGCCCCCGGGACACGCGCTGCCGCATGGAGCGCGTGAGTACTCTGATAAACTCTCGTTTATTCAACGAAGCACAGCCTTCCAACAGCTCTTATCAGTCTTTGTTTTAGAACAGTTTGTTTTAGAACAGTTTGCAGTGCTAAAGTGAGATGTTCTCAGGACCCGCGCTGCAGCGGCCGCAGCTGCCCTGAACAGCCAGTGTGTGTCCGTGACAACAGCAATAGCGCCTCGTGCAGCCGCGTGCAGTGTCCATTCGGAACGCGTTGCAGAGTCGTCGACGAGGTTCCGCCCCATCACACTCCAAATTTCTAGGAATCGCGTATCAAGCACTTCGAGAACTAGATGTCATGCTGGGATGAGAAACAGAACAGGAAAGATGTGCTTGCAGCCCGGCTGCTTCGGTCGTGAATGTCGCGAGATCGCGACGTGTGTCAACTCGTGCGACTCCGTCCGTTGTCCGGTCGGTACGGTGTGCAGAGCGGATGCGAGAGGAGAGCCCAGCTGCACTCCCGTCGGTATGTGAAAAAAGCACGCATAAAGCACGCATTAACGATCCAGATATTCTTACAATAGTCTTTAATTATTCTTATTCGGTTGCTCGCACTGGAAAAGCCGAACAGATATCGTTGCAGTCATCAATCCCTGCCTGAACGCCCGTTGCCCGAACGGATACCAGTGTCAGGCAGTGCAGAACCAAGCCAGATGCATCCCCATCTTCAGTTCGTAAATCCTAATTGCTAGAATCATTTTAAAATTATTCTTACACGAAATCGGCTGTGAGTGCTCTCTTTCGGCGTCTATCTTGTTTTTACACTTCGTCCCTCTATCTACCGGATGATATTTTGAACAAGCCACTACCCATGCTCTCGTGTACTAGGTTGGATGCGAACTAGTTTAGTTGTCTCTCGCCTCCCAAAATTCTCATCGGGTGTAGCTTCTTTCCGTTATCTAATGGCAGAGCTTGAAATTCGGGTAAATAATTGAATTAGCTCTCTCAATTCACACACTCTCTCACCACTCGGCCGGCGTAGTGAGTGTGCGAAATGAAGAGAGCTAATCCAATTATTTACTCGAATTTCAAACTCTATCTAATGGTGCCCTCCTCAGCCCCACCCACAACGACAACTCCGTCGGCGCCCTCCTCTTGTCGCAGCCAGAACGAGGTCTTCGCCATCTGCGCAACCTTCTGCGAGCCGAACTGCCTCGACAAAACGCCAGTATGTGTTGTTCACCCCCATTACTGTTGCAGTGATGCCGGTATTGAGTATAATGTATTCACTGGCATTCCTTTTTGAACGTAATCACACCTCACCAACGTCTTTCTGATTTTTTTCGTTTACAGTGGCCCCTAAATTCTGCTTTCTCAATCAACATTTCTGATTCGTTGTTGAATGTCAGGTGTGTAACGGATCTTGTGCGCCGCCCCGTTGCCAGTGTGCGCCCGGCTTCTTCCGCAACCAGCTGGGAGACTGCGTCCGCGCCGCCCAGTGTGTGAGTATTAAAACAATAATTTATCTACGCCCAACGCGCAACATGATTGGAAATTTTACAAGAAATAAGGGGAAGATATGGGGGGACGCTCCGAATTTTACTTGGGGTGATAGAGGTCTTTGATGACGGGGTGATTTGTTAACCGTTTCTTGAATATTCGATGATTAGGGGCATCGAGAACTTCTAATGGGAACATGGAATGAGTATTGACATGTTACACTTTTATCATTTGATACACAAGCTACGACCGTTCTCTGGATTTGGTTAGGGCTGCCACGTGTACTCACCAGAACGCCTTACAGGAGGAGCCTGTGCAGAACTGCCCTGCCAACCAGGTCTTCACCAACTGCGCGTCCGCCTGCGAACCCAAATGTGGCCAGCCCCAGCAGGTGAATCCAGAAAATTTAATAAGCTGACATATTTTGGATTAAAATTTGTCGCTTCTTCTTCAAGCAAATCTATAGTTGGAGTGGTGAATTTCGTACTGATGTATCACGCCTCTCACGAGAGGGTCGGACCAAACTTGGCACAGGTCGAGATTTCGAAATCGAGTTTTTCGCATTTTCGGGTGTCATTAGGTCCAACTAAGATCCCTGTGAGGTATTATGCCTCAGAAATCATTCTTCGCCTTGATGCTGCTACTGTAAGGTGCAGCCCGTGAACTTTGATGCTTTGTTACGAGTGTTCAACTTAGTTTCTGTGAAAACTTGTTTCTTGGAGCTAGGGCTACTTTTCTGTGCTCTTTTAGACTGTGCCAGTAGTTTTTCGATAGATGTCTTAATTTGCATATGATCAAACATTTTTAATTATACAAAAATCCACTCGAAAATACCTATTTTTTATTTCGCCATAGTCTCCTTCTTGTCATAAGGATTCGAATGATATGCTGATGCTCCCCCAACTCGGGAGAAGAGGTCGCATTTCATACGATAATGTGAAATCTATAGCAATTTTCCTAATTTTTGCATCACACACCGCTCCAATTGAACGAAATGAGTGCTTTGTGAACACGAGAACAATGGAAAGCCGGGTTATTCGTAACGAGGGGTTCGAATATATTGGTTTAAAATGCAGAGAATCAGTAAAAAGCATATCATTCGAATCCTTATGACAAGACGGGGACTATGGTGAAATAAAAAAATAGGTATTTTCGAGTGGATTTTTGTATAATTAAAAATGTTTGATCATATGCAAATTAAGACATCTATCGAAAAACTACTGGCACAGCCTAAAAGAGCACAGAAAAGTAGCCCTAGCTCCAAGAAACAAGTTTTCACAGAAACTAAGTTGAACACTCGTAACAAAGCATCAAAGTTCACGGGCTGCACCTTACAGTAGCAGCATCAAGGCGAAGAATGATTTCTGAGGCATAATACCTCACAGTGATCTTAGTTGGACCTAATGACACCCGAAAATGCGAAAAACTCGATTTCGAAAATCTTAATCAGTGCCAGAAAAATGCGATTTTGTCCCGAGCCTCTCGTGAGAGGCGTGGTATGGTCCTTTTCAGAGCTTCTGCACCCTGCAGTGCCTGCCTCCGCAGTGTCAATGCATGCAGGTACGATTCTGTCTAGATTTCCCCGCCCCTATTTTTCCCGAAGAACAAGATTTATTAGTCATGATCATCTGACGATGATAACGCATTTTGAAAATATTTTCGAGTATGCCATTTGCGAAAGCCCCCAAGGGAGCATACCATCGAAATTCATGTGCTATTTTTATTCAAATTTTGTAATTCGCAGGGCTTCTTCCGTCATCCAAATGGCTCGTGTGTAATGCATCACCAGTGCTTCTCTGGATGATTGCAATGTTTCTTGTGAAACTAAAACAATGTTAAATGTCGATAAAGAAATTAAACTGGTTGCAATCGCTACACACAGAGAAAAATGTTTAGTTTTTAAAACATTTGTATGTATTACATACGTCCTCTAATACATAGGGGTTATTACATTTAAAACATTGCAAATGTTTTATTTTTGAGATCACCGAATGTCTCAAATATAAAACATTTGTGTTTTAAGAGACCATCCACGAGAAGCCGGACATACCCCACGGATGTCTTTTTTGCAACCTATGCCAATAACTTGGTGGTGAAGTCAGCATCACAAGTGCTGATATTGAGCGAAGTAACTAAGGTTCTGGGTCCCGCACCGAAAAGTTACAGTAACCCCACCTTCCGATATCGATTTTTTTGAAATTTTAAAAAGTAGGTTTTTATAGTGTTTCTAGGTCTATTTTGCGAAAAAAATACGAATGAAACCACTTTGAAAGTCATCTGAGGACGATAAAGGGTCGAAATTTCAATTTTTCACTGTTTTTCGACCGTCCTGAAAAAAATTTGCCCATCTATTGACAACGATTTTATAATTTTTGGAATCCTCGTCAAAAACTGTATTAACAACTTTGTTTCGTTGAATCCGCGCTGTGCCCGCGATGGTCGTAATTGTGGCCTGAATGTTCGGATTTTAGCCGACCTTCGCGTGTTCCTGGCGATATTTCTGATCCCGATTGCGAAATATCCCGTGTATTAAGTGATATATCATTTGCCTACGGTACCGCGAACATGACTGACGCGATGGTTTCATCACCGTGTGAAAAAAATTCAAATATTTTTTTCGACCATGAACCCTGGTTCATGGAAATTTCGAGAAAATATTTTTCTGCAAAAGTCGATGCACCTGTGTGAAACTTGTTCAGTAGATATATTTCGCAATCGGGATCAGAAATATCGCCAGGAACACGCGAAGGTTGGCTAAAATCCGAACATTCAGGCCACAATTACGACCATCGCGGGCACAGCGCGGATTCAACGAAACAAAGTTGTTAATACAGTTTTTGACGAGGATTCCAAAAATCATAAAATCGTTGTCAATAGATGGGCAAATTTTTTTCAGGACAGTCGAAAAACAGTGAAAAATTGAAATTTCGACCCTTTATCGTCCTCAGATGACTTTCAAAGTGGTTTCATTCGTATTTTTTTTCGCAAAATAGACCTAGAAACACTATAAAAACCTACTTTTTAAAATTTCAAAAAAATCGATATCGGAAGGTGGGGTTACTGTAACTTTTCGGTGCGGGACCCAGAACCTTAGTTACTTCGCTCAATATCAGCACTTGTGATGCTGACTTCACCACCAAGATATTGGCATAGGTTGCAAAAAAGACATCCGACGATTTCCCCCCAGCGCCCCGGCCTCTCGTGGATGGTCTCTTAAAATGGCGGAGGCTGGCCCGCGCCCGCTCCCTCCCCCCCCTCCCCCCCGCTTCTGTTGCGTTCTATTATATTCCTTCTAATAACATGCGTAATAGTGGCGAATACAGATTTGATCATGTTATTTATCGGTCATTCTTCAACGTATACAAACTAAGAGCGAACGATCACATACAATTCCAGTTCAAATGAGATTATCAATTAAAGCGAACCTCTAGCCATTCTGCACGCTCTCACCGGACTTGTACTGTACAGAACAATGGTAATTACAGAAAGTAGCTATGTCAACTATAACAATCAACAAGCACCATTACGAGTATTACTAACTGTACAACGAATAATTTTGGTCAAGAAATAAACTATATTTCTAGCATCTATGTCCTACAGTGAAAATGCGGTACAACGGATCAATTTACGATAAAGTACAGTTCAGTGTTATGTGCTAATATCTTACGAAATGCACTACGATACCTTCTCCGGTTTCCACTATGCGTGTTCTTGAAGATTGATCTTCTTCAAATTTTTCCTCCCATCCCCTCTCCATTGTAGTCGTTCACGAAGATCGGACGTCTTCCTGTAACGAGGCAAAGTTTCATAATTACTTGGGGAAATTGTTTTTGAAATTCACTGCCTGATTATTTGAACAGATTCGATAACAAAATTGATAATAACATTGCGAATGGCATTCGCTTTGGATTAAGGACAGATAAGTTGCGCATATCACAAGATGTAAAGAATAAACGGTTAGACTTTCTAAATTTCGTACTATAACACCGCTGCAGTAGCCACAGATACTGAATAAGCAATACGGCATAGTCGTCGAGAAATATCTACTTGATATTTACTTCCTTCAAAGACTAGAGTCCCTTTCCTCAATCTCTGACGATCGCGTTTGGTATACTGTAGCCGGGGATGCGGAATTCGAGAAACGATACCCATCAGGTAATCTCTACGCGAGATCGACTTTATTCCACGTACCCCGGGTCCATTTTCTCAATTTCGTTTTTTTTCGGTTACGGTAGGTTGAAGAAAGAGTACCTTTCTGAACTGCTCGTAGGAGAGGCAGTGATGCACGAATCCCATCCCTTCAGCGAAGAATTTCCCATATGGATGGTACATGATCACCTGAAAAAATATTTACTTTTCCAACCAATATTAGTGATTCACTAATCGTGCATTAGTTTTTGCAAATCGGGAATTCTACACTAGAGCAAGAGCAAAATGGAAGGTGAGTTAGTGGCTTAAAGTTAGTGGTCAACCAAAAACTGACCCCTTATTTTTTTAAATATTTTTATTGGAAAGAGAAAAAATATTCTAAGAATACGGTATTTCTTAGAAAAAAAGTCGATATCTAGCCCGTAATAAACTAGCCGGGACGTGTTGAGGTTAAATGCATTTCGCTCTATGCCTACACTACGCTCTATGCATAGTTCTAGATGCAGTTTTGGTCCAGGGGGATTTCGCAAGCTTACACCAGGTTCGGTCCAGGGGGAGTTCGGTAGCCTGCTGCAGGTAGGGTCCAGGGGAGCTCGGTAGCCTGCGTCATTTTCGGTCCAGAGGGAGTTCGGTAGCTTTCTTGACGTTCGATCCTCGGTAGGCGGCTCTAAGTACGGTCCAGTGGGATCTTAGTAGCCGGATCCAAGTACGGTCCAGGGGGCGCTTAGTATGTTGGTGAATGTTAATCGATAGAAAAGGTACTTGCTTATTCCGTTGCAAAAGGCTCGTGAGGCTGAGAGCGATCGAAAAAAGTTTCCACGGAGCCACGAAGTGGCGTAGTGGCAACTTTTTTTCGATCGCTCTCAGCCTAGTGAACCTTTCTCAACGGAAACGCAAGATACAGTGCGTTCAAATAGAACACGTTTCAGACATCGCAAAACACCTTTCCTGTGATATCCCACGCTCTGCGAATCAATTTTCAAAAAAATTTTTATTTTCGATTTTTCATGTTAAAACTCGCCAAAACAGGTGAAAACGTGTTTCACAATACGCAAGAACATGCGAGAAAGGATTCTGACACGTGGGAGAAATGTTGCAAAAGGTTTGCCCGCGACGGGGGTCGAACTTCGGGGTCTCGGGTTGAAAGTTTGGCACGTTATCCACTTGGCTATGAATTTGGTAAATTTAGGTTAGTAAACTTCGAAATAGATTTTGGTTTAATATTATATGCAAAAGGATCCGAGAAGATAGAGCGATTTTGAAGCGATTTATGACATGTTTTCTGAGAGACTGCAGGACCCCTGCGCACAATTTGCAAAAGATACCCCCATCATGAGTGCCAACTGCCTCCCAAGATTCCATGATACCCCCATCATGAGTGCCAACTGCCTCCCAAGATTCCATGATACCCCCATCATGAGTGCCTACTGCCTCCCAAGATTCCATGATACCCCCATCATGAGTGCCAACTGCCTCCCAAGATTCCATGATACCCCCATCATGAGTGCCAACTGCCTCCCAAGATTCCATGATACCCCCATCATGAGTGCAAACTGCCTCCCAAGATTCCATGATACCCCCATCATGAGTGCAAACTGCCTCCCAAGATTCCATCATGGGTGCAAACTGCCTCCCAAGCGGGACTGCGGCTTGGACACGTATGCTTATAAGGCTTCCCGATACATGATTCCGACCCTCCAGAAAGCGGTCAGGAGCGAGAGAGTGTGCCAAAATGAGAGAGTTCCTCTCGATGTTCCTTGCTCTCTAGTTCCAAACCCCTTCCTGTGACGTTTGCCGGCATGAGGAATGATTTGCAACGAAATTTACGAAAATTTCATGAAGTCGCGTGAAATCAAGTGAAATCAATCGATAATTCACTTTGAAACTCGGCAAAAGATGCTCAAATATGTTTCTCGTTGCTCAAAAATGGGTTTGGACTACTTGTGACACTTGCAAAAAATGCGGCAAAAGACTATGCACCGGAGGGGATCGAACCTGAGACCTTCGGGTTTGAATTCGAGCTCGCTACCGACTTGGACATGCAATTATCGATTTTTTGTAAATAAATTTCGAATTTTTTTCTGATGGGCTATCATTTGCAAAAGGATCTGGGAAGATAGCTTAAGTTTGAAGCGAATTATAACGAAAAAAAAAATCCGTCACGCGGAAGGACAAAAAAAAACAAACGCACGCACGCACAAACCGACAGACATTTCAATTCCCTAGTAGTGGAGGAGTTCAAGAAAGCGGGCCTGACACCCTGATCCCAGTATACTGTAACTGAACATCGATTTTTTGAAACCATGAACCCCTGTTACAGTACTGTGGTATTGTTACTGTAGGTCACTTGATGTTTCGTCGACATATTTCCAACTCCATTTTTGATGTCAAAACATCGATTTTCAGTTACCGTATACCGGGATCAGGGCATCAGGCCCGCGCTTTCTCGAATTTACTACGGACTAAATGTCGATTTAAAAAAAAATCAAAAAATACCGTATTCTTTTTCTCTTTCCAATAAAAATATATAAACAGGGGGTCAGTTTTTGGGTTCACCACTAACTTTAATTTCGCACACTCTCTCATTCACCGACCTTTTGAAAGATTAGTCCTAATGAAGCTGGTTCCACATTTCGCCCTACTTATCAGTGCGTTCGCGTAACTGCACGGATTGAGTAAAATCCGCACTTTTTTTTGACATGGATCGATAGTCCCTGTTCTCCCCTTCCGATACCACATTTCAAAATATTTTTCCGAAAAAAAATTATTCTAGCTCCAAGCGAACAGTTTTCACGGGGAAAAAATTGAACACTCAAAAAAAGAAGCTCAAAGTTTGCGGGCTGCACCTAACAGTAGCAGCATCTCGGCGAGGAATGACTTTTGCGACGTAATAGTTCGGGGGGATCTTAGTGGGACACAGTGGGATCCAATACCATCAAAACACGAATGCGAAAATGTGGATCGCTGCCTAATTCAAACCGAGCCTCTGGCGAGTGGCGTGATATAATTTTTCTAAAAAATAGTATAATTTTAGTGTTCGTGACATAACCAAAAAGTTCGTTCTATGGAACAAAACCAGACAGCTTTTGGACTTCTTGGGGGTGAAATTTCGAAAAATCAGACATCATTTCATGTCATCCAGGCGCGGCAGCGCCTGAAAAATTGAAACATCTGACATCATTTTCGATTTTTCACTCTAAAACCCTAAAACCAGACATCATTTGGGACTTTCGGGAACAAACGTTTTTGGTCTATGGTTCGTGATATGATTTTTTTCAAACTTTCATATTTTAAAATACATTAAATTTGAAAATTCTAAAAACACGTTTATTCGTTTTGGCAAACGGAGCATTGTTTGTTCAGAGCGTTCAGAGCATTTATTCGAAAAAATATTTTGGAATGTGGGATCGGAAGAGGAGAACAGTGGCTATCGATCCATGTCAAAATCAGAAATATTCAAAATTTGATGTACGGCGAAGGTCCACTTTTTACGCGAACGCACTGATTATTTTGTTATGTACCATTTAAAAATATATATAATATACCATGTTTCGTGATGATTAGTCAGTCAGCCCTACAGAAACGACGTCATGAACTCTTTTGTCTTCCACACTCTCTCTCGAGTACCAAGAAAAATGCAATCGCGAAGTTCACGGAAACTCTGTCGCAAATTTGCCGCAATATTCAGGGAACACCGCCGCAAGTGCCTTCGACCTTGAAGCAAACTTGCGCAGGCGCGCGCAATCACAAAATAACTACACCAAACTTATCGGCAAATGTCTTGATCCTTGTCCGAACTCAAACTGAGCGTCACGCAATATGCGAAACTTATTTTTTTCTATTTAATTTGGCAAGCTTCAAGCAAATTACCGGCTACAACAACATTCTTGCGCTGGTGTTCCCCGCAACTTGAACGAGGTCCTGGTTTTTGCGGCAAATTTGCGCTATCTTTTCCGTGTTCGAAAAGCGAACCGATTTATTATTTACGTTTCAGCCTCCACACATAACGACCGAGAATGATCTCTCACATTAAACCCTTCATCCAACTACGTGTAAACTACTCACCCTCTACTCTCGGTCCATTGTTGCTCACTCTGTTGATGTCGGCTGGGCGCCGACGCAGTCCCGGGCTTCACCGCGCCGCTTCACCACGCCCTCGGAGACAAACATGGGCGTGATGTTGCGCGGGCCGAGGCCGATCTATAACGACAAGAAACAATAACAAAATACACCAATAAACATAATAATAAACAAAATAACGGAAATACAGCGTAAAAAACGAAATGACTTGGCGAAATGACTTTTAAAAAACGAAACGACTTGGCAACGTGCCAGAAATGATCAGTTTGCGATCGGCATCGCCATACGGTAGAAATCATGAAATGAGTTTTTAAAAATATATATTTTAAACGCATTTTGGTTTTTAATATGAAACATTTATGTTTTATATTTAAAACAAAGATGTCAGCTTTTGTCCTTGTTCATACGGTATCAAGAATAGTGTGAAGTGCCTCGTTTCATTCCTTTCAAGGCCTCCGTTTTCGGACTAGTCACCAATCTCGTCGCTGCAATAACGATTCGACTGTGCGTCAATCTGCGCTTCTCGTGGGTTTCACATACAAAAGCTATCGACGACTTCAGTTGCATCCCAGATTCGGCATCATTTGCGCTTCCCTCGCCTTCAATAGCATGTTCCTGCTGCTGCTCAACTCAGCATGGTTTGAAGAGACCTAATTACGATATTCCAATCGAGTAATTAGGTACATGTCCCCGGCGACGGCACAATTCCGAGCCGGCGATCGGCTCAGTAGATTGGCAGGGACGGTAAGTCGGATTAATGTAATCATTAGTATTTATTAAATCAGTTGGCGATGGCTTCGTGGATTGTCGGTATTCGATTCCACCTGCTCATCTCCTTTAATCGATTCATCGCAATCATCTTTCCTCTCCATAGTCGCAAATACATCACAGCAAAGAGCACGAAGATGGCAGTCGCTTTCATCATCATTTTGTCAATTATCTTCACCTCTCCGCTAATTTTGGGTGAGAAAAACCTACGACCAAGCCGAGGTAAATCACATGAAACAATAATTTAATCTCCAATATTGATTTTTGATTTTATGACAGAAAAGGGATAACACAAACCCAATAATGTCCATTGACCGCCCGCATGCCCTGTGATAAAAATGGTAGCTAACAAAATCGTGCAGCTCCCGGTGTATGGTTTTGCTACGATCACGCGGATATGAGGTGGCTATTTGCTCAGAATCAACGTTCAATAGCCTACGCCGAGTTCGGAATGGTACCGATGACTTGTTGCTCGATAATATTCAGACTATGTTTTACAGGTATTTCATGGGATCGAATTTACTCTAGTATTACTACTAGACCTTATCACGCTGTATTACGTGCGATTCGTTCATACAAAGGTTGCGCCCCTTTTCTGATGCACTTTGTCACTACTGTTTGTTAGAATACGCACAACCTCAGTTCCTCAACGAACAAAGAATCGCGAGCAATGGAAATTCGATTGTTTAAGCAGGTTAGCATAACTGTTCCTGGTTCATAATATTGAAAAAACATAGTTTTTATATTAATTTATATTATAATACTATTATTGCCAGGCATTCAGTCAGAGCATCCCCCTGTTGCTGACTCATTTCACATTCGTTTACATCACTCCTATTTGCGATAATGATTTCGGTATTATTTATCTAATCTACCATATATTGACAAAACAACAATTACAGAAAAGTTCCTTTCTACAACACTCGTTTGGCATATTTTCCATGGAATCGACGGGTATCAATAAATAATTTATTTTATTTACATTTATTTACACTCACAAAACGGATTACTTACTCGCGTATTATTAATTTTACAAATTATCTTACTTGCCTACAAGTAATTAATTACTTCCAAGTACAATATGTAATTGAAGTGACTATTTACTTCTATGCAAGTAATTATAACTTCATGCATGCGAGTTAGTAATTAATTACATACGTGGAAGTAATTACTTTTGATAGTGTAATCAAATCTACTTTCACGAAACTTTTACACTAACTGTGAGTGGACAGAAGCAGCGATCCCTGAAGAATACCCAAACTCAAGCTTTCTGTGTTCCTTCTTTTGTTCCTAGTATTTACATTTCCCCGGAACATTCCGCAAATCGTTCCCGGGAAAACAAAACCTATGAAGAAAAGGAGAAGCACAAAATTATTAAGAACTTAAAATTTAGACTAATCATCAATATTTTCCACTTCCGTTTCGAAATTTTCAAGAAGAAAACGAGAATTAATGGATTGCCACGGGCGCCTTCTATAATTAAGCTCAACTCCTTGTCAAGGAGTGTCTCTCTTACTCTTCAGTAAACCGTTTACCCGTCTGTTGCCGTTTGAATTGAATAAAGCGTGAAATTGCAACTTGCAACTTTATATTGATCACTACAATAGATAAATGTGAGAGGGCACATGCACAGATGACTAGGCTCGTAGTACTGAGTCGATCCGAAAGTGTACAACGTGGGAGTTGGTCCCGAGGGTCATTAATATAGCGCCGGCTACAATATCAACAGTATGTGTACAACTATCCCGTCCAAACTACACTAGTTCTACAATAATGGAAAATGCAGAGCTTGCTTCATTTCTCGTCCATTCGGTATGTAATGTACTTTTTTACAATGGCAATACAATTCTAAACTTGAACAGTCTTCAATATTTGGAATTGCTACAAATCTCCTCGCTTTTGTCACAATTCGAAAGTGCTTAAATCTCCATTCGTCGTGAGTGATTTCTAATATCTCACTATACTCAATTTTACGGAGATCAGGTTCGGAATCATCTGCGCATTTTTGGCAATTAATAACATGTTCGTGCTAATTCTCAACTCACTCTGGTATGCAATTGTCCAAAAATAACGTGACTGTCGTGTTGTGCTTTAGGTATATAACGCCTGAGCATGGGATGTTCCGGTATGGCTATTTTCTCAGCAGACTGGTAGGAATGGTGAGATAAATATGAGTGCAAAAAGAGATGAATTTGGATTCACAGATGTCGGTTAGTTCGTGGATGTTGGGAATTCGATTTCATCTGCTCATTTCAATAAATCGATTCGTCGCAATCGTATTTCCATTCAAATATCAAAAACACTTTAATGTACGGAGCACTTGGAGGATCATCATGTGCGTTCTACTTGTAACGATATTCTTGTCATCTCCCATGATTCTCGGTAAGTCAGGTCATGAATTTTCATAAAGAAGCTATAAATCTAAAAAAGTATTTTCTTAATTACGATTAT
Organism: Pristionchus fissidentatus; assembly: GCA_036245785.1. Lineage (NCBI taxonomy): Eukaryota > Metazoa > Nematoda > Chromadorea > Rhabditida > Neodiplogasteridae > Pristionchus > Pristionchus fissidentatus. The sequence goes on along the minus strand of BTSY01000004.1, from coordinate 4,298,510 downwards.
ATTCTCTAAATAGAATTGTGAATTTGAGACAACGATGTGTGGTTCCTTTACGATCACACAGTAATGCGTTGGGAGTTCGCTGCAACGAAACTCGGAATTCGCTACGCACGGTTAGCTTCACATCTTCAGATGGACGAACAATCTTACTGTATAGTTATGTCATCTTCAAGTCCCAAGAAATTGAATTCATATTTGTATTCTTGCTTGACATCATTACTCTGTTGTATGTTCGATTTGTTCACGTACAGGTTTGGACTCACCCACGAACCGAGTCACCAGAGCAATTGTTTTAGAGCACTCATCGATTCAGTTCTTCTGCAAATATCAAAGAGACGCGCACAGGGGAGATTCGACTATTCAAACAGGTTCTAGCAAATTTATTGAGTTGGACGGCCTTATTGCAAACCTGCCTACTCATGCCCTGGCAATGCAGATAATGCAACAAACGTTGGATCAATATTTGTAGGATTTGCGAACGAACAAAATTTCTAGTTTTGAAAATATCCGGCCAAGACTGGAAATGGAATAGAACGATACTTGTCAAAAATTAATATTTTACTTTCTTTGATTACCCCCCCCCCTACACGAGAGTAAAAAAAAAGGTAAAGTTGCTACCGGAATCAAGAGGACTTTACGTCGATAAGCGACTACTCTGCCGGGGGCGACCGGTAAGGCCGGTCGCTGCACAGATCTACGTATCCCCTGCTGATCAGGCTTCTGGGGCACGTTACATGAGAGTTAATCCTGATTACTGTGCAGGCGTTCAGCCAAAGCATCCCACTTCTCCTCACACACTGGTCGTTCGCGTACATCACTCCTCTTTGCAGATCAGACTTTGGTGAGGTTTTTTGCTGAAAAAAAAACATCTTTATATGATTTTAGAAATGTTCCTATCAACAACTATGTCACGACACACGTGCCACGGAATCGACGGGTAACAAAAGTGAGAGATAAATTCGAAGGCAAACGATTACTTCAGGCTGATCATCAATATTTTCCACTTTCGTCTTGAACTCTTTAAGAAAAAGTCATTTACTGAGCCGACTACAATGGTTCAATCAAAGTCTATTTCGATGATTACTGTTCCAACGTCAACATGAGCTTTTGATAAATTGTCCTAGGCGATATGTTAATTGTTGTACTTTTTACTGCTGTTATATCTCACGTACGTTGATAAGCTGCTTGCGTGCCAGCCTCATGGGACTAATCAAAGAGAGTACTCATTATACTCCCATCGTCATTAGTATTACGAGCTACAGTTATGGAAAGAAAATTCTGTTTCTCAGGTGTCGCCAATAAATCGTGGTATACAAATTAAAGCGGCAATTACCCATAAAACAACAACTTCTGCAGTACTAAATTATCGAGAAACGCCACAAATTTCCTTGCCTTTGTCACCATGCCAAGAAAAATGAGAAAAAAACCGTTCCTCGTGATTCAGACGCCTGTCAGTTCATGTACGCATTTCAATAAATCGATCCCTTGCGAACGTCTCTCCATTCAAAATAATAATTTTCTTTACAAAGATAATTGCCATTTATTTAGTGTGTGCGTTGATTTCCTCGTCTTGAACCATAATTCTCTCCAAGGATTATCAGATCTCTCATAGCTATTGACTAATTATGGGTCACACAAACAGGGCTGGGATTTTTTTTTATCATGGTTTCAGAATATTTTAGATAATTTTTTGTTCCATAATATCACGCCTGTCACGTAAGGATCGGATAAAATCAGGGGGTACCTGGAACATTTTCTAACCCCCTATTATTTTGGCTGTTTTGGATAGCCCTTAGGATATCTAGGAAGGACCCGCGAGCGTTTGTCCCAGGAATCAATTTCCACGAAGATAGACGACGTCAAAGTTTGAGGGAGGCAAAAGTAGTGCCTCTTTGGAGCACTGTAGCTAACGACACTGTAGCCACGACACACGTGCCACGGAATCGACGGGTAACAAAAGTGAGAGATAAATTCGAAGGCAAACGATTACTTCAGGCTGATCATCAATATTTTCCACTTTCGTCTTGAACTCTTTAAGAAAAAGTCATTTACTGAGCCGACTACAATGGTTCAATCAAAGTCTATTTCGATGATTACTGTTCCAACGTCAACATGAGCTTTTGATAAATTGTCCTAGGCGATATGTTAATTGTTGTACTTTTTACTGCTGTTATATCTCACGTACGTTGATAAGCTGCTTGCGTGCCAGCCTCATGGGACTAATCAAAGAGAGTACTCATTATACTCCCATCGTCATTAGTATTACGAGCTACAGTTATGGAAAGAAAATTCTGTTTCTCAGGTGTCGCCAATAAATCGTGGTATACAAATTAAAGCGGCAATTACCCATAAAACAACAACTTCTGCAGTACTAAATTATCGAGAAACGCCACAAATTTCCTTGCCTTTGTCACCATGCCAAGAAAAATGAGAAAAAAACCGTTCCTCGTGATTCAGACGCCTGTCAGTTCATGTACGCATTTCAATAAATCGATCCCTTGCGAACGTCTCTCCATTCAAAATAATAATTTTCTTTACAAAGATAATTGCCATTTATTTAGTGTGTGCGTTGATTTCCTCGTCTTGAACCATAATTCTCTCCAAGGATTATCAGATCTCTCATAGCTATTGACTAATTATGGGTCACACAAACAGGGCTGGGATTTTTTTTTATCATGGTTTCAGAATATTTTAGATAATTTTTTGTTCCATAATATCACGCCTGTCACGTAAGGATCGGATAAAATCAGGGGGTACCTGGAACATTTTCTAACCCCCTATTATTTTGGCTGTTTTGGATAGCCCTTAGGATATCTAGGAAGGACCCGCGAGCGTTTGTCCCAGGAATCAATTTCCACGAAGATAGACGACGTCAAAGTTTGAGGGAGGCAAAAGTAGTGCCTCTTTGGAGCACTGTAGCTAACGACACTGTAGCCACGACACACGTGCCACGGAATCGACGGGTAACAAAAGTGAGAGATAAATTCGAAGGCAAACGATTACTTCAGGCTGATCATCAATATTTTCCACTTTCGTCTTGAACTCTTTAAGAAAAAGTCATTTACTGAGCCGACTACAATGGTTCAATCAAAGTCTATTTCGATGATTACTGTTCCAACGTCAACATGAGCTTTTGATAAATTGTCCTAGGCGATATGTTAATTGTTGTACTTTTTACTGCTGTTATATCTCACGTACGTTGATAAGCTGCTTGCGTGCCAGCCTCATGGGACTAATCAAAGAGAGTACTCATTATACTCCCATCGTCATTAGTATTACGAGCTACAGTTATGGAAAGAAAATTCTGTTTCTCAGGTGTCGCCAATAAATCGTGGTATACAAATTAAAGCGGCAATTACCCATAAAACAACAACTTCTGCAGTACTAAATTATCGAGAAACGCCACAAATTTCCTTGCCTTTGTCACCATGCCAAGAAAAATGAGAAAAAAACCGTTCCTCGTGATTCAGACGCCTGTCAGTTCATGTACGCATTTCAATAAATCGATCCCTTGCGAACGTCTCTCCATTCAAAATAATAATTTTCTTTACAAAGATAATTGCCATTTATTTAGTGTGTGCGTTGATTTCCTCGTCTTGAACCATAATTCTCTCCAAGGATTATCAGATCTCTCATAGCTATTGACTAATTATGGGTCACACAAACAGGGCTGGGATTTTTTTTTATCATGGTTTCAGAATATTTTAGATAATTTTTTGTTCCATAATATCACGCCTGTCACGTAAGGATCGGATAAAATCAGGGGGTACCTGGAACATTTTCTAACCCCCTATTATTTTGGCTGTTTTGGATAGCCCTTAGGATATCTAGGAAGGACCCGCGAGCGTTTGTCCCAGGAATCAATTTCCACGAAGATAGACGACGTCAAAGTTTGAGGGAGGCAAAAGTAGTGCCTCTTTGGAGCACTGTAGCTAACGACACTGTAGCCACGACACACGTGCCACGGAATCGACGGGTAACAAAAGTGAGAGATAAATTCGAAGGCAAACGATTACTTCAGGCTGATCATCAATATTTTCCACTTTCGTCTTGAACTCTTTAAGAAAAAGTCATTTACTGAGCCGACTACAATGGTTCAATCAAAGTCTATTTCGATGATTACTGTTCCAACGTCAACATGAGCTTTTGATAAATTGTCCTAGGCGATATGTTAATTGTTGTACTTTTTACTGCTGTTATATCTCACGTACGTTGATAAGCTGCTTGCGTGCCAGCCTCATGGGACTAATCAAAGAGAGTACTCATTATACTCCCATCGTCATTAGTATTACGAGCTACAGTTATGGAAAGAAAATTCTGTTTCTCAGGTGTCGCCAATAAATCGTGGTATACAAATTAAAGCGGCAATTACCCATAAAACAACAACTTCTGCAGTACTAAATTATCGAGAAACGCCACAAATTTCCTTGCCTTTGTCACCATGCCAAGAAAAATGAGAAAAAAACCGTTCCTCGTGATTCAGACGCCTGTCAGTTCATGTACGCATTTCAATAAATCGATCCCTTGCGAACGTCTCTCCATTCAAAATAATAATTTTCTTTACAAAGATAATTGCCATTTATTTAGTGTGTGCGTTGATTTCCTCGTCTTGAACCATAATTCTCTCCAAGGATTATCAGATCTCTCATAGCTATTGACTAATTATGGGTCACACAAACAGGGCTGGGATTTTTTTTTATCATGGTTTCAGAATATTTTAGATAATTTTTTGTTCCATAATATCACGCCTGTCACGTAAGGATCGGATAAAATCAGGGGGTACCTGGAACATTTTCTAACCCCCTATTATTTTGGCTGTTTTGGATAGCCCTTAGGATATCTAGGAAGGACCCGCGAGCGTTTGTCCCAGGAATCAATTTCCACGAAGATAGACGACGTCAAAGTTTGAGGGAGGCAAAAGTAGTGCCTCTTTGGAGCACTGTAGCTAAGCCCACAGTAGCAATAGAGAAAAGTCGCCAACAGAACTTCGGTGAGGAATCATCTCAAGAATAGCCCTGATTGATTGGGCCCAATATATAATGAGAACTAATTAATCACACTAATTAAAAACTTCTCATTTGCACCAAAGTTTCGGGCCCAGGATAATCTCGACACCATTCGACGCAGCTCACCGAGACGAATAGAATGATATGCTGAACGGCCACATTTCATGGGAAAATGACTCTTTCGCTTGCGAAAAACACTCTCACTTTTTGCCCCTTCCCTTTGACCTCTGGTGGCGAGAGAGAGACGCGCGAAGTGCTGGGAAGGTCACGATCTCGCTAGGGCTCCCTATCATGTCTCGAGCATAGCTCAGTCGGTAAGGCGTTGGAACTTTTTTTCGTTCTATTTTGAATGTCATGAGTTCGATTCCATTTTAGGACATCTGTTTTTGCTGATTTTTCGCAATATTATTTCCGGTTGATTTATCTTAAAAATCCAATTGGAGAAACATTTGTACTGGAAAGTGATAACAAAAAGATCTAATTTCTTTCATTCTTCTGGCATTGTTTTTCTTCAAGATACTGATACAATCTAGTTGGACCCACTGCAAGTCAAGCATTTCATGATCGCATAACCAAAATAGTTTTGCAGAAGTGGTAATAGAGTTCGCCACTGAGTAGCACTTCCCCAGTAGCGCACGCATTTTCCTGCCTCTCTCACCTAGAGATGACGCGGGAGAGGCGGCGCCCAAATGTGTTTTTTTTCGCAAGCGAAAGAGTCATTTTCCCATGAAATGTGGCCGTTCAGCATATCATTCGATTCGTCTCGGTGAGCTGCGTCGAATGGCGTTGAGATTATCCTGGGCCCGAAACTTTGGTGCAAATGAGAAGTTTTAATTAGTATGATTAATTAGTTCTCATTATATGTTGGGCCCAATCAGTCAGGGCTATTCTTGAGATGATTCCTCACCGAAGTTCTGTTGGCGACTTTTCTCTATTGCTACTGTGGGCTTAGCTACAGTGCTCCAAAGAGGCACTACTTTTGCCTCCCTCAAACTTTGACGTCGTCTATCGTCGTGGAAATTTATCCCTGGGACAAACGCTCGCGGGTCCTTCCTAGATACCCTAAAGGCTATCCAAAACTGTATCTAACTCATGTTCGACTTTTTCGATGTTCCACCCTTTATCCGATCCTTACGTGACAGGCGTGATATTTAAATAATAGAAAATTTTTTTACAGAAATTTCCGGAACTAAATTATGGATTATAATTGAACAAATAATTTCACATGATCCAAACCGTTGTGCAAATGACATTTAAATAGGATTTAAGCAGCAGTTAGAAATTTTTTAACGGATTAGAGAATTTTTTGATTTTTTTGAGTTTTTTGAAATTTTTTGAGCACATTTTTTGATTTTTTTGATCAAAAAACTTTTTTGAAAATATTTTTTTTGATCCCAGCCCTGCACACAAATACGAATTCACGACATAAATCCTTCCATTTCATGTTACAGTATCGGACTAATGAATGCACTCTTATAGCTAAGAACTAATTATGGGCCAAAAACGATATAACTATAGAAATTCTTTCAGTGTCAAAAGTGTCTAATGGAATGCACTCTCATGTTGGTCCGTGTGAAACACTTTGGCTGACTTTGTGATGATGTTCGCCACGGCTCAGCAACCGAACGATCATCTTGCTCACAATCTTTCGATGCATTGAATTGCGCAGAATAAACACAGTCGCGAACTGAGCGGGATTTAGCGTGAGCAGCAACTGAAATTGGTTGGATTTGGTGGAACAAGTAGTCTTATTGCCGTTGCAACGAATCGAAATGCAGCTATGGCTTGATCGGGAAGGACCGATCGAGTGTCGACGACACTTCCAACGCAGAGATATATGAGAGGGCCAACGAAGAAGATCAAGGCGCCGTTGAGCTGTGCGAGGATAAATTAGTCCATAACATATTCAAGTTTCATTTTAGGCACAGTTATTAAATAAAATGACATCTTCGCATATCAGTGCATTTGCATAAGAACCGCCACCCTGCCGTACAGCGAAAAATGACTTGATGTGTATTGTACATATTCTGATAGCCCTTGGTGAGCTTGAACTATTTCCGTTTCGCTCATGATCTGAATTTCAGATCAGTAAAAAAATTTACGGATTAGGTCCGTAAAATCGGTAAAACCGTAAAATCCGTTACCGAAAATCCCAGCCCTGATCTGAAATCTCTAATTTGCATAATTACATGACGTCAACGATCGATTTTTTTCACAGTTTTCCAAGTATACCTCGTCATGGAGTCGAGATAGAGAGTTGACGTAAAGATCAATATTGACCGCCTACAATCCACGTGATTTTGGGAGATATATCACGCCTCTCACGAGAGGCTCGGGACAAAATCGCACTTTTCTGGCACTGATTAAGATTTTCGAAATCGAATTTTTCGCATTTTCGGGTGTCATTAGGTCCAACTAAGATCCCTGTGAGGTATTATGCCTCAGAAATCATTCTTCGTCTTGGTGCTGCTGCTGTAAGGTGCAGCTCGTGAACTTTGATGCTTTGTTACGGGTGTTCAACTTAGTTTCTGTGAAAACTTGTTTCTTGGAGCTAGGGCTACTTTTCTGTGCTCTTTTAGACTGTTCCAGTAGTTTTTCGATAGATGGCTTAATTTGCATATGAACAAACATTCTTAATTTTACAAAAATCCACTCGAAAATACCTATTTTTTATTTCGCCATAGTCTCCTTCTTGTCATAAGGATTCGATTGATATGCTGATGCTCCCCCAACTCGGGAGAAGAGGTCGCATTTCATACGATAATGTGAAATCTATAGCAATTTTCCTAATATTGACATCACACACCGCTCCAATCGAACGAAATGAGTGCTTTGTGAACACGAGAACAATGGAACGCCGGGTCATTCGTAACGAGTAGGGATGCCAAATGAAGAGCAATTTTTGCAAATTTTGTTTCGCGTAAAATCGCTGTAGTATGCAAATAAAATATGAAAATATGTGAAGAGTTGATTATATGTGAATCATTCTAGAATCTTATTAGGAATATTTATCACTGTTGATCTTGGGAAATGAGCTACGTTCTTCAGGTTTATAAACGACTCTTCATGAAGAACCTGCGATTTTTCGTGGTTTTCGTGTCTACCAGTTCTCAAAAACTATCCTCATGTACAATCATCCCATACTTAGTTTCAAAGGTTTTGTAGTGATGCCCAGCACATATTAAAACATTAAGTTGAAGAATTTGTTAGAATATATAAGTATTATGGGTGATAAACCAATTCTCAGAGCTCTTCATTTGGCATCCCTAGTAACGAGGTTCGAATATATTGGTTTAAAATGCAGAGAATCACTAAATATTTCAAATTATCGTATGAAATGCGACCTCTTCTCCCGAGTTGGGGGAGCATCAGCATATCAATCGAATCCTTATGACAAGAAAGAGACTATGGCGAAATAAAAAATAGGTATTTTCGAGTGGACTTTTGTAAAATTAAGAATCTTTTTTCATATGCTAATTAAGCCATCTATCGAAAAACTACTGGCACAGCCTAAAAGAGCACAGAAAAGTAGCCCTAGCTCTAAGAAACAAGTTTTCAGAGAAACTAAGTTGAACACCCGTAACAAAGCATCAAAGTTCACGGGCAGCACCTTACAGTAGCAGCACCAAGACGAAGAATAATTTCTGAGGCATAATACCTCACAGGGATCTTAGTTGGACCTAATGACACCCGAAAATGCGGAAAACTCGATTTCGAAATCTCGACCTGTGCCAAGTTTGGTCCGACCCTCTCGTGAGAGGCGTGATATTCGCATTTCCGTCATTTTAGACCGCTCATTCAGAGTGGAGTGGGAGGTGTTAGGGTGAAATGAGGGGTTTCTCTCGATTTCAGGCATTTAGTTTTTCAAGTATTTGGGTCTATTCCCCCAATAATTTAATATTTTGTTTGACCAATTTTATAGATTAAGGTTTTCTCTACAACATATCAAAACTTACGATTGATTGATGTCTTGTTTTGGAGAAAATCCATATTGAAATTTCATGCAAATTTTAGATTTGAAAATTTGAATAAACGTATGACGATAGTTCGATGCGGGTTGTCAAGGCGGTCAATATTGATCTTCACGTCAACTCTCTATCTCGACTCCATGACGGCTATACTTGGAAAACTGTGGAAATATTCAATCTTTGATGACATGTAATTATGTAAATTAGAGATTTCACATCATGAACGAAAAGGAAATCGTTCAAGCTCACCCAGGGCTATCAGAATATGAACAATACTCAAGTCACTTTTTGCTGTACGGTTTTTTTTGGGATGATGTGTGCGATCCTTACGCGAACGTCACATATATGTCACTTCTGTGGAAACATACTGAAGAAGTGGGGGGGGGTGACAATTCCGCAACGACTTATAACTTTTCTCAAACTCGAGGAAGCTGTATGAACTTTTTCCCCCTGTTAGTTATTTGCTCACCTCCATCGATTCGGCTTGTTGCTGTATTTTTCTGACCATTTTGAATTTTCTGCTAATTAGCCAAATTTTAATTAGCTAATTAGTTTATTTGTGGGTTTGAAAGCCCTCGTGATTCTGATCATGATAACACTTTGGTGGAGATATGCAGATAGGTTTAGAGCAGTTAAAAACCTCGTTGCGGAAATGTCGCGTTGCGGAATTGTCACCCCCCCGAAGAAGTAACTACTATAAGACAGGTATCACCAGAGATTGCATGAGGCGGGGAAAAACTTTCAGAAAATATTTTTTGTTTTCCATCAAAATTTTATGTGGGACTACTCTAGGGACAAGAAATTTATTGATCCAGGTCTCAGGTCCCAAAACCGGCTTTTAGCAAATTCCCGGTTTTGAAGCCGGAATCAACGTAACTTGGCTCCCATACGAGCTACTGAGCTCCGGTAGAGCTTAAAATGAGCGCAAAAATATGGGGAACAATTCTTCTGTTTACATAATTGTGTTAGCTCTGTAGGGAAAAAAGTTGTGAAAAAAAAATTATATTAATAAATGTTTTCAAAAATTATAAAGTGCATTCCGATGGCCGAAGTGAACAGAATGATGCTCATTTTCTGAAAGAGCAACTCATTATTGGTAAGAAAAAAATTTAAAACTTAAACTTTTGGTGGCCCCCCTCGGCCGAAATATCGCTCTGAACATTGGAATCGTTTTTCATGTCCCTCTCCAGGTGTTCATGAAAATCTATATATGTGAAATGAACAAAACACATCCGAACTGCTTCCGTTCTGGAATGCAACCTTTTTAAAAAAATTCATTGAATTGTATTACAAATTGATCAATATTTTATATATTTTTTTGCAAATGATACACTTATCCTATGGCACCACGACGACACCACGAACATATGAATTCTGTGCTGTTTGGTGACTGACTACGTGTGTGACTCAATGTTTTGTTTGACACTCCCTATTTTCTCTCTTCCCAATCGCGCTCTAGCTTTCCCTTTTTATGGCGGGAAAGAGGAATGGGGACGATAAGTGGAGATGTGTGGAGGGGTGTTGTTTTGCGCATGCTGTTGAATGGTCCGGCGTTTATATGTTTGATCCCCGTTATTATATTGTGCATATCATTTGTGTAAATAAATTTCAGAATGTCATTATTCAATAAAATATTTCTGCTACTATTCCTTCCAATACTATGGATGGAAAACGCGAGTACTTCGCCCGTCAAGGACACGAAGGTAAATTTATCCGTTTTTAGTTTAGTGATTATTTTTTTCAGATCACTCGAGCCGGAAAGAGAACAAGTGCGTGCTACTTTGTTTTACCTCGCTATTCGTCTATGGAGAAGGGAAAACGCCTACCTCAATCAAAAAGTAGAGCAAAGTGCTCAGAAGAGCTTATCGAGTGAGCTTTATCATTACCTTAATAAAATTACTTTCAATTTGTTTAGTCTCGCTCCTCTTTCTGATATCAAGAAAGGAGACTTGTATGGCGCTCCGCACGAACTAGCTTTAATATTATCTCGATTCGAGGGAACGTTTCTAAGTGACTCAAGTGACTTGACCGACTGGAAGGGAGAGAAGATTTGCACAAATCATCTCAATGAACTGTCCAGACAATTCAATAAACGGACCCATGGTCACTTGAAGAGAAATTCAAAGACCAAAGAAGTACAATGTGGATTTCCCGAGAAGGGGCATACGACGAAAGCGAAGTCTCGTGTCACCTACCAGAAATCAAAGGCTTTTCTCGAGGAGAATAAAGTTCTACTTCTCACGGGTTTGCGTAAGTCGAAACAATTTATTGGTATTATCATTGTCTCATTTACAGCTATTTGTTCCCGACACGCCGCTCAATTGAACGACATGGCAGAGAAGATAGAGCCCACTTCGCCACCTGATTCTGAAGAGGATATGGATATCGACGAGGAGCCGATTGACGAAGAGGTAACGCTCCCGCTTCCCCCTATGGAGTAAGAAATGACAATATCATAACTACTTAAGATGCATGAGGAGAAAGGACCAGACGGAGAAGAAGACGAAAGTTGCATCGAGAGTGAAGAAGAAGATGACGACGACGACGATAATGGAGATCTCTACGATCCTACAGATGCGGATAATGCGAAGACGTATTTTCGCAAGTTCGTTAAGGCTGCTGGTATCAAGGGAGCTAGATGCTGGAAGCCCTACTCGGAGATAACGAATCGGGCCAAGAACTACCGTGCGAACGCCCATGTTCAAATAGTCAGTTTCGCCCTCTCCATGCTGGCCGATACTCCACAGAATATAGAAGATCTCAAGATGAGAGCCAGAGGAATCTTCGGCGATCGAGTGCCTAGCTTCGAGGACAGTGAAGTAGTTCAAGGAATACTGAGAGATGGAGCAGAGTATTACAAGTCGGCAACGACCAAACACGAACGACTATGGCTTCTATCTCTCTACTCCCGAACATTCGACTATCGGGATATGGTGGAGCACATCGATGGGCTGTCGGAGAGAACGTGGAATCAGGCGAAGAAGATGGGGATTGATCAAGGGACGTACAAGGAGGCTGACAATACCAAGGAGCGCTGCGATCCCGTCAAACTGGAGTACTTTATAAGCTTTATTACGAGGTATCTTGCTAAATATATTCACAACTCAATCGACAATTTCAGCCCCCATATTCTTATTGGACTCCCGTATGGACACACGAAAGTAACGGACAGCCAGGGCACCACGTACGATCTCCCACAATCGATCAGACAGACGGGGATCTACGAAACGATCGATATGTACATAGCGTGAGTCATCCTTGAAAATATCTGTCAATGAAAAACATATTCAGGTACATGAAGGAAATGGGACTCGAGAAACTTCTCCTCAAGCGAACCACATGCTACAAGATTCTCTCCATGCTTCCGATGAAGAAGTCCCACTCACTTGAGTGTGTGGATTATTTTCAAGCAGACGCCACCAATGTGAGTAAATTGTTCGCTTTTCCAACAACTAACATTCTCATTCAGGCGTTCATCGAAATCGCGAAAATGATCGACGCGCTCGTAAGCATGCTATTCCTCGACAAAGCTGATGCTTCGATTCTCAAGAGGGCATTCGATGAGATGAAGCACTACTTGAAAAATATATTTCGGCTGCACGTAAAGAAGGAGAGTGTCAACAGCGGCCTCCACTGGACTCTGAGTGATCCCACTAACCCCCTCTTCTCCTTGCCAGACTCTGGACATCATCATCGGCAGCGATGTGTTTATTGCAAAATGATCGACCAAACAAACAAGTCAGTTATTACGCAAGTAAATAAATAGAAAATGCAGCGTTTCAGCGATATGAAGAAGATGCTCCGCATGTACGCAAAAAGAAGGGACTGAATGATGCTGAGAAGAAGACGATTGACACATACCTGCACGAATTCGATCAATATGTCGAGAAATTCAATGATCTGAAGGCTCATCTCGATAGAGCAGTCTATGCATCAATGGAAAAGGAGAGAATCGTCAACTCGCTCCCTGAGAACCACGGTTGGTTAGATAGTCAACTATTTAAACGAATCCGCATTACAGCTATGTGGACTCTCGACTATGCACAGCGGTGGAACCCGGAGCGGTATCGGGAGAAGCAGAGCCAATACTTTGGGAAATCGGGGGAGAGGTATTCAAAATCCCACCGAAAGTACTCGCTAAATGGAAATTCTTTCAGCTGGCACGTCATCCACGCTGTTGCCAACATCTCCGGCAGACTCGTCACACACTCACGGGTTCTCATAATGAAGGAGACTGAACAGGTTTGATTTACAAAAATGCTGATGCTATTTTATTATCAAATATTCAGGACAGCACTGCCGTAGCTGCAATCATTGAGCACGCACTCACGGACATGCACACGATGGGGATAACCGGCGTTCACATTCGTAGTGACAACGCCGGTAAATAAATATATCGATTTATTTCTAAATTAGCATTTTAGCGCTGTGTCATTATTTTTAATATTTCTTTCATTCAGGTTACTACCATTCGTCTGCTACCATCGGCTCCCTCCCCTCCATCGCTGCAAAGACCAAGGTGAAGATCCTGTCTTGGAGCTTCTCCGAAGCGCAAGCAGGAAAGGCTGCAAGCGATCGGATCGCCTCCTTCGTCAAGAGGAAGATGAGGAGCTACAAGGATGCAACTCACAATGTAGTCACTCCCGAAGAAATGTTTTATGCAATTAATGCGACTAAGCAGCTACAAGGAGTCAGTGTCTACGTCGCCAATGTCGTCGAAGAGAAGAAATCAACCACGAAGATTCCACACATTTCCGACCTCGGCCATTTTGATATCCACGGCAACGACGCCAAGGGATGGAGATTCTACTTGATTGGACCAGGCATCGACATCCATGGACTCAATCCATCAATTGGAAAGTTCACGATTGTGGAGACAAAGGATAAAGTGAAATTAGAAGGAGGAAAACTCGCTTCTCCAGCTGCTAACATCGAGGACCGCAGGAAAATCCAGGACTCGCTGACGAAACCTCCAGGAGCATGGGAAGAACTCTGGTTCTGGCTTCTGCGCCCCGAACGTTCACCGATATTCAATCAGGAGCCCCATGATTTCGACGATGAGGTTGTCACTGGAATTGGAAAGGGTCAAATTGCTGGACAGGGCACTGGGCTACTTCTTGAGATACATAGAAGAGGTTCAAAAACCCGTGTCTCTCAACCCTGCTGCAGAGATCATCAACGTGCTCAAAGGGCACACCGACCGCCCAGTTGATAAAGGATGCTACATTAGGACAATAAAGAAAACAGGGCGTTATCCACCTGAGACGAAAAAGTTTATTACTGACCTCTTCGAGAAGTACGCTGCGAAGAATGCGAAGCTGAAGCAGAGGCAGAGAAGGCAGACGAGGCAGAGAAGCAGATGAAAGAGAGTGATCTCCCTCCCAACAAATGGATGAGCAATGATCAAATCAAGTCTCTCATTACTGTTCTCACTTCGAAGAAGCCGAAGACTCGATTCACACGTGCTCTCTTCGATGGATACGATGAGAATGATATTATGGAGGAGGTGGAACCGTCTGAGGAGGATATCACTATGAGCAATGAGCAAATGCATGAGTTCATTCTACCCCATCTATCCCATTTCTTTAGTGAGATCAAAAACCCTACTTATTCGGAAATTCCCGAAGTCTCTAGAGAGTTCGAGTAACGTTTTGCACACAAATTTTTTTCTTACCAATAATGAGTTGCTCTTTCAGAAAATGAGCGTCATTCTGTTCACTTCGGCCATCGGAATGCACTTTATAATTTTTGAAAACATTTTTTTTAAATTTTTTTTTTTTTTTTTTAACTTTTTTCCCTACAGAGCTAACACAATTATGCAAACAGAAGAATTGTTCCTCATATTTTTGCGCTCATTTTAAGCTCTACCGCAGCTCGGTAGCTCGTCTGGGAGCAAAGTTACGTTGATTCCGGCTTCAAAACCGGGAATTTGCTAAAAGCCGGTTTTGGGACCTGAGACCTGATCAATAAATTTCTTGTCCCTAGAGTAGTCCCACATAAAATTTTGATGGAAAACAAAAAATATTTTCTGAAAGTTTTTCCCCACATGGCCAGTTTTCCTGCAATCTCTGGTGATACCTGTCATAAGCTTCGAACAACGAAAGCACGTGATTCAAACAATTAATTCCTAAAGACTATTATTTCAGAACGTCTGTCTGTCTGTGTGTGTGTCTGTGTGTGTATGTGTGTCTGTCCGTGTGTTCAACTTTATAGCTGAATAACTCGGGAACAAAGAAAGATTTCGACACACTCTCTTCACTATCATATGCTATGAAAATAAAAAAAAAATTTAAAAATTTTTTTTCGAAAAATAAATTTTTCGATTTTTTAAAATTTTAACTTTTCATGACTTTCTTGATTTTAAAATTTACTTTGAACCTTAGGACACTTGTAAAAAAAGTTGAAGGCCTGTCCGATCACTTTGAAAGAACAAATATGCGAATGTTGAGCTTCACTAAAATTATCAATTTCCGGGGCTGAGATTATCGATTTTCGTTCCTAGTTGTTCAATCGTCCTGAAATCATAGAGTTAGACATAACTTTTGATGCTCTTTCAAATGGCATACATACGATCATTTTGATACATTTGCTACCTCATTGTACCCCGGGGAAAGTTATTTTATATTGATTCAAAGGATTTTCGCGAGCGCGGAACGCGTGTGCTGACGCGGGATCCGCGTGGCCGAAGTGGTAGTGGTCCAGAACTTCCACCCGAAGGTCATTGGTTCGATTCCAGTCGGTAGCGAAAGTTTTTTGCCGAATTTTTTTTCATCAAAAAATTGACTTTTTCAAGATTTCAGAAAAAGTGCCAATATTGTCAGGGGGTGAAAAATCGATGAAAAAAAATTCGGCAAAAAACTTTCGCAACCGACTGGAATCGAACCAATGACCTTCGGGTGGAAGTTCTGCACCACTACCACTTCGGCCACGCGGATGCCGCGTCAGCACACGCGTTCCGCGCGCGCGAAAATCCTTTGAATCAATTTTGAAATAACTTTCCCGGGGGTACAATGAGGTAACAAATGTATCAAAATGATCAGAAAAAAATTCTCTATAATCTGGTAGCGGGTTCGCTCGAGATATTTTCGGGGTCAAAAATTCAACACCAGGTAGAACCGTGTAATGTGGTTATAACCATATGATAGAGCGTCAAATTCTGTTATAGAACTTATGGTTTTGCCCCTGTACGAGCACTCCGAAGCGAGTTTTACTTGAAAAACACGTTTTGCGCCAAAAAGACGCGGCGCCGTATCGGCGTCCACAGGCGTCCTATTGCGAAATCGATGGCACCAGCGTGTTCAGCGTCGAAAGTTACCCCTAGGAGCAAGTTTTGAGCCATTTCGATTTTTGACCTGTTCCAGACCCTTGTTGATCCTAACGCAAACAGCGTCATATATAACACGATTTGTTTTAAGCTGAGTTATGACGATTCCGGCGACAGAACCGGCGAATTCCTAAAAGCCGGCTCCGAGACCTCGGACCAGGATAAATCGAATTCTTGTCTCCTGGGTACTCTCACATAAAAGTTTGATCGAAATCAGAAATATTTTTTTTGAAAATTGTTCCTCAAATATTATGTGAAACGGTTTTGGAAATCTATTGAACTAGTCAACAATAAAGGAAATCAAAGATAGGCCTAAAGAAATGACGATCAGTGTTTCGGCCCTCGGTCTAGACACTGACCGTCTCCCTGGGGGCGGGCCTCGTCAGTAGACAAGCCCCAGGGACATTTTTAGTAAAGAATAATTTTGAAAAAGCAAAACGTAAAAACGCGCAACGAAATATACTAAGTCCTCAAACTAGTTTCCGAAATAACTATAGAAGTATAGTCATCCAAATTGCTAGGTAGTTTCCTATTGGTCAGTCGACTCTCGGAAATGGCAAGATGAGTATGGAATGAGAGAGGAAGGAAGGGAAGAGAGTACGGGACGTGACTAGACGCAAGAGGTCAATTGATTGAGAAGAGAGAGAGACAGACAGGGAGAGAGAGGAGGGGAAGAGAGGGCACTGGTAGATCAGTGATGGGGAGAGGGCAGAGTGTCACATTTGTCGGTTCGGGCAGACTCTCTGGTTCTCTCACTCTATTCAAAGATCAACTTTCGGAGATCAAAGATCAACTACACCTCAATAATCTAATGCAAATTTCTGAATTTGATAATCCATACTTGATCTCTATCACTGGATTGCTTCTGAGTACTCTAATCACACATGAATGAATTATTTTTCTCGGATATTGCAAAGTCAAAAAATAGGAAATCAGAGATTCGGAACGTGTTATGAAATCGTTGAGTTCACTGCAATTTCTATAGATTCTGATCATTTCACCGTAAAATGTGTTGATTCCAATTTTGACAGGAACGTTTGAATTGTAATGAGGGTACCGTATCACTTCGAACGCATAGTCATCTGTTTTATTGTAAAGTGACATGATTGGTTTGCCTATTGATAACTCAATATTCAAATCCAGAAAACATTTTTTTTTGAAGGCTCGGCATTCGTTTTTTCCAGTGATAGGAAGTGATGATAGATCTCTTTAGTTATCTCTACAAAGTACTGAATCTTGCTAGAGACATGCAACATATCGTCAATGTATCGGAATGTTCTGGAGAGAGAGTACGCTAAGGGGTGACCTGTTTTAATTTTGTTGTGAATGTACTGGTATTCCATTACTGCTAGTGTTAAATCTGCGATTTGGGGAGAGGCATTGTTTCCTTGCGGAATTCCTTTATTTTGCCTATAGAACGTGTCTCCGTAAAATGCGAAACTGTTATTCAAAATGTACTCCAAGATAGATTTCACATCGTTTCTATGAAGCGATATTCCCGTATTCGCACAATTATTTCTATCATATCTAACATTGGGGGTCATGTTTACCTATAATCTCTCGTGATACCTCTCATAAATGGCTCTAATGTGGTATTCTACGATTCTATTTCCAATGGTATTCTACCGGGGTTAAATATAATATTTGTTTTTCCTACTTTTTTTACTTTTAGTAAATAATTGTGATGCGTTCTACACGTGTTAGTATTCGTTCCTGCAATTCAACATGTCGTACCTCAGGTTACAAAACCTTATCAAATACACTAAAGTGATCACGAAAGAGCGCTCGTTTCAACTCTGTTGAAATCTCGCGCGACGATTTTAATCAATACAAGATTTCTTTCGAAAACGAAAACGAACGTGAAATAGCGATAGCGTGATTTGATACAGTGTCAAATTATGGCTGTAATAATGAGATTTTTGGCAATTCCGACGACTTATCGACAAATTTTATTCGAGAGACAAAAAAACGGTAAAACACGAAATTCAACAATTACTGTAGTCTCAGCATCAATATTGCCTACTTCCTTCTTGAACGCTTCAAGAAGAAAGCAATTACTGAGCCGACTTCTACGGTCCATCCAAACTTTATATAGGTGATTTTTATGCCAAAGTACAGTAGAAATGAGCTATTGATAAATATTCTATTCATACTTCCGTTGACATATTCTATTCATATTTGTTTACTGTAAAACCAAAGGAACTGTTCTATCAATAACAAATTCGAAATAATATTGATTTCACTTTAAATTGTACTTTTGGAACGAGGGCAAACTTATGTACTTGCCTCGAGGAGCAATTCAAAGATAATTACAGCAATAGTCAGTATCTCCTTATCGTCATTTCTGTTGCGAACTACAGCCCATGAAGAACCTTTATTTGGAAATAAATTCGGTTTGTCTTACTCTCAAGAAGATGTCAAAAAATCGCTTGACTTGTTTACATCTTTCCCATTTACCACTCCCGCCTTGTTGCTCTGAATACATTTTTCATATTTAATCAACTTTATCAGCTGGGTGAGGCTGTTAATTCAGCTGGGTTACCAAGATAATTCTCCATTGTGTGCGATCGTTTCTTGCTAGTTGCATGAACTGAGGACCGGTAGCGTCGACGAAGTCGT
The DNA here is from genome assembly GCA_036245785.1 of Pristionchus fissidentatus. Classification (NCBI taxonomy): domain Eukaryota; kingdom Metazoa; phylum Nematoda; class Chromadorea; order Rhabditida; family Neodiplogasteridae; genus Pristionchus; species Pristionchus fissidentatus. The sequence goes on along the minus strand of BTSY01000004.1, from coordinate 4,279,596 downwards.
CTCTCCATCTCTTACGGGTCTTTCTCTCTTCCGCTTCCCTCTTGGTGTCCAATCGACCATCTTCCGATTCCACCGATCGTGGGACAATTTCGAGATTCTCTCTACCCATATCCATTTCCGCTTTTCCGCCTCTCTTACAACATCCTTCAGTTTTTTGATGCCACGGATCCGGTCATTGGTAACATGATCGAATATGGCTATTCCTATCATTTTGCGTTCAAGTTTGCGCTGGGCGACAGATATTGTTTGTTTTTCGCGTTTACAAAGGCACTATGATTCAGTTCCATGCGAGAGTGCGGGGAGAACTACACCGTCGAATAAGCGGTTTTTGAGCGGCATTGTGGTTCAGATTGGTCAAAGCAAATTGCTTCCCATATGAAATATACTCCTCGATGAAAATTTGCATTTGCAATTGACTTAGCTCTGATACAGCATGAAATGAAATGTTCCGGGGATAAAAACCAGGCACCTCGAAGGTACTTCTACAGTATAACATCGAACAATTTTGCTTACTTCGTTGGTTCGATTATAGAGTTCATCATTGCGACTATCTTCACAGCCCCATGAAATGTCATGTCGCAATGCAAAAAAAACCTTTTTCAATTTTTTTTTTCAAAAAGTTTGCTTTAAAATTTGGCCATTAATTGTGCCCATTTTTTTGTCGTTTCAGAGTTTCTGCACGCTACAGTGTCTGTTAATTTCCTCTTCCCATTTTCCTGATTCCTAAAGACTATTATTTCAGAACGTCTGTCTGTCTGTCTGTGTGTCCATACTTTGAAAACGTAGTACGCACACTACCATAACGTAGTTTAACCTCAACACACCCTTCTAGTTAAAGACTAACTTAGTAGTCATCATCATCAGACGATGAAAAATGAATTCGAAAATATTTTGGTTATTTGATGTACATCAGCTCCCAAGGGAGGATCCTATCCACATTCAAAATGTATTCTATTTTATTGTTTATATTATTTTCATATTAGTTCACGTCACTCCTGTTTCCAATAATTCGGTTGTTCCAAAACACGACATTAGTAATCGTCATTACGCAAATTTTAAAAAAGTTCCTTTCTACAACACTCGTTTGGCATGTTTGCCATCGCATTGATGGGCAACTAGTCATACTGCACGATAATGCACTTTTACAACTTATTGTATTTGCTTAGCGAACTTATTGAACGAAATACTAGTCTCCATTTTTTTTTTTTGTTTGTTTAAAGTGTAGCATTTCGGTAAGTACAGGGACCCTGTGTGAAATCAGTGTCAGCACCGGCCGGTGCGAACTGGTCCCGGAAAAATCCCATTTACATTTAGTATGGCGAGAGGGTGTTTCCGCATATAACAATGCTCTTGATATTCAAGCCCATTACAATGTCATCAACACTCTATATCGCTCTTTTACTTGATAGAAACTCGACAGAGCAATAATTAGCGTGGTACAGTGCCCATAACAACAAGTTACTGCCGTCGGTGCTGTAAGCACCGGCGGTGCTTTGTTCTGAACGGGACCGCTCTTGATTTTCGATCTATTCCCGGAAACAAATCACCGACCTGTTTTCCTGTTCTCGCTCCTAAATGGTCCACTCTAGTCGAGACCTAAAAACGACCGATTTATTATTCAGACTAATTATCAATATCTCCACGTCCGCATCGAAATATTCAAGATGAAACAGGCATAAGTACACAGAGAATGAATATACTGAGATTCGACACACGATGATATACTCAATATTGAGTGCGTTGACGTGTCGAGAGAGCATGCGAAAACGAGAGATTTGTAAGCATATCATATTCTGTGTTCCATATCTCAGTATAGGATACACTCAATAGTAAGTATATGACGCCGTTTGGGGAGGGCTCTGGAACAGGTAAAAAAGGGCTCTGGAACAGGTAAAAAAGGGCTCTGGAACAGGTAAAAAAGGGCTCTTGAACAGGTAAAAAAGGGCTCTGGAACAGGTAAAAAAGGGCTCTGGAGCAGGTCATTCTGGGTGTACAGTGCCACTGGCAACTACTAATATTTCAAGAAGCGGCGCTCTAACAATGCGTTAATTATGATTCTCTTTTTTGTTACATTCAATTAGAAAAAAACAGGATATTTAGTGTTACCTAAGATACAATAGATTATGCGATTCTGATCATTATAGTATGATACATTATTTATGGAGGCTGACAATTCGGCAACCGACATTACGACAACGGCTTAAAACTTTGGTCAAACTGTATGACATTTTTTTCCTGGTTGGTTGTTTGCTAACCTGCATCGATTCGGCTTGTTGCTGGATTTTTCTGACCATTTTTAATTTTCTACGTTTGAAAGCCCTCGCAATTCTGATCATGTTTGCACTTTGGCTGAGTAATGTAGATAGGTTTAGAGCGGTTATAAGCCTAGTTGCCGAAATTTCGCGCTGCCGATTTGCCAACCCCTCCAATATTCAAGCGAGTCACGAGGAAACGGTGTGCAACTAACTAAATTATAAGGCACGATAATGAATCGACGACACAAACTATAAGGTCACTCAGGAAAACTGTTTAATTTTTCGAAATTTGAGAAAAGCCTTGCAGCTCTGGAAAAAAAACTATCTCGTGCTCACAATCAGATTACTATGTTCCAAAATGTGAGATCACGGTCTCCTCATTTCACGCACTCTCAATACCGGTCGACAGGCGAGAGAGTGCGCGAAATGAAGAGACCGTGGTCTCACATTTCGCACTATACTATGTTCATTGCATTGTATTATGCTTGTGACGATTGCTCAGACTTCCCCTTGTTTTCCGGCGAATGTATTTATCAGCGCTTTCATAGGTAATTGTGTGCCACATACATACGATGTAACGATAGAAATCGTTCCAATTCATTTCGTTGTATTGGACTCCGGAATGCACTCTCAAAGTCTTCCGTGTGAAGCACTTTGGCTGACTTTGGGCTGTTCACTACGGCTCGTTATCCTCTTGATCTGCCTGCTCACAATCTGTCGATGTATCGAATTGCGAAGAATAAACACAATAGCGAACTGGGCGGGATTTAGCGTGAGCAGCAACTGAAATTAGACGGTAATTGGGGAACGAGTAGAGTTTTGCTACTGTTGTAGCGAATCGAAAGGCAGCTATGGCTTCATTGGGGAGTAGATTTCGAGTGTCGACGACACTTCCACCGCAGAGATATATGAGAGGGCCAACGAAGAAGATCAGTGCGCCATTCATCTGTGCGAAAATCATGACATATTCAAGTGATAGAGTAATAAAATCGCGTAAAATCGCGCGTATTTTTAGATGTGTGATGTAGATAATTTATTTCGAAGGTAAAACACTCCATGTAGAGTGCGAAATGTGAGAGACCACGCTCTCTTCATTTCACGCACTCTCAATACCGGTCGACAGGCGAGAGAGTGCGCGAAATGAAGAGACCGTGGTCTCACATTTCGCACTCAAACTCCATGACCATCACGGATGCAACTGTTTCAAACAGTTAATTAATGACTTCATTAAATATTTTACCATTTCATTAAACAAATGAACCAACTGACTTGAAACCGGAAAACATCGACTAACTGCTTCATCATGTGTTGTGTTCTGGTAGACATTGCTCGCTGTAATTATATTTATTGTGCAGAATTGTTGATAATTGATACCGCGGAGCTCTGTCCCAGTATGTTTATTGCGTCTCGTGCCAAGACTATGACAATAGGAAGAAAAAGAACAAAGGAAGTTCCGTAAAGTAGCAGTTCTGGAAATTATAGAAATTAATGAATTCAAAATCAACGCATACAACCATTCAAAAAGGGATTATGCACGCCGGGTTCAGCAAATAGCAGCAACGTCCCGCCTCTTTCTGCTATCCATGCAAGTTCCGGCTCCTGATGGGTACGATTTACAATCGATATCTGATTGAAGTCACAAACGTGTATAAGTTCGCGAAAATTGTCGATGTCTTGCGTGAAAACGACAAAACCGGCGACATTGAAGAGCAAAATCAGATTGAGGGAGAAATTGAGAAAGAATTGCATACTGGAGAAATTTTTCTTTTCGCATGTTGCCGATGTTATTAATCGTGTTAACGTTGAGCATATCATATATCATTCAATCAGAATTTTGGCGTCTTCATTGAAAACTTGAAACTCTGTATAAATTGCTTCCAAAAATATTGTGATTTTCCGACTCCCCATTTTTTTTTTGCAAAATATCGCAAACTCACTTTCCCGAAAATTTCCACTTGCTATTCGAATCGGCAACAACCATTTGATGGAGACTCATCATGAGGAAATAGAAGGTGGAAATGATAGCGATCATTACCGACGCAACCGCAGCCTTAATCCTGATTTCGAATTTGAAAATCCACCGAATGGTGTTCACCATTATAACGGGTTTGCTTGATAATACTCCTTCCGAATAGAAGAGACCGTACGGCGAAAACCCATAGAAATGAAGTGAGTATGAGAAAATCCAGTCAAAGATTATATGCGCCGTCTAAAACGAACGAGGATTGCAAAAGTCTCAGAGAGGATGTTTCGCAGTCAGATGAAAACTGGAAAACACGTGGGAACGTTTTCTTAAAACAAACGAACTATGTAGAAAAGCTCTGATCAAACTAAAACAAGTGAAGACATTTTAAACATAGTTGACTAGATTGCCACTGACCAGGTTCATTAGATATGCAACTTTCAACTGTCGCTTCATCATCGGACTTGCCACCACTAGCAGATACACATTAGCCGGGTACACAGTGAGCGAGCAGATTATGGGAACTGTCGACTGGATCCTAAAAGCAAATCAATGAATAGCAACAATGAATAAGTACTCCATCGCTCGATAAACTCAGAAAAAAGTCACTAGTGATCAGGAAAAAAATTGATCATGTTTACTTACATGTAAGTGAAATGGCCCTCATTTCTAGTTGCATTCATGTACAGGTAAGTAAACATCTTCATTGGGTGTCCTTATCCTAATGACTTTTCTCAGAAAACACCTGAACACAACGTTCAATAGTAGGTCACGATCTAAGTGAAGGCCGCTTTGCAGATGACGCTGCATCCGATTCTCTGCTGGATACTGTATTCACTCGCTGGCCCTGAAACTAGACGAAGTAGCCTGTCCGTTAGTTGAGACCAGAGTTACAAGCAAGTAACATATTCGTATCCGGAAATTCTCGCGAATTATTTTCCGCGTAACGATTAAATAAAACCATTTGCGACAGACTCGACCAAAGTTCGGACAGTAGACAATATGAAAAGTGTGATAAATATGATTAGCGACCAGTGATGATGATGTTTGCGGTTAAGTTTGTACCATTTATACCAGCGCTACCGTAGTTGGAGATTTCGAAATTAAAAATTCGAAGAAAAGTTCAGGTGTCCTGACTCGGTCTCGGTGTCTTACAAACGGTATCGGCGACTTTTTAGCTCACGTTTTATCATTTTCTAGAGATATTTCACCGAGACAATCCGAGTCGTTTCCGGCAAATACTGCGAGCTAGAGTGTGTTATTCGGGTCGGGAAATCGGGAAATGACCGGTACCTTTTCTCTTTTAGCGCAAAGTGAGCCGACCCGATACCTTCGCCAAATTACCCGATTCCTTTTCATCTCCGGCACAGTAAATCAACCATAATAGCACATAAATTCTATCAAAAAGTGAAATGTAAACAATATCATAGTAAAGGGATCATGCTAGACGCTACCTAACGTTGTATAGATTCGTTTCTGCATCCATCAGTTCGTCTCCGCGCAACATCATTTGAAAGGGCTATCTCATCTCCCCGAGACAATTTTCTCTTTTTTTGAAAGATTTCCGCTAGTAATCGCTAGTTAATATGATAATGAGAAATTTGGAAGGTCTAAGACCGATTCGTTGTGCCTTTTGCCATTTCTACTGATTCTCACCATGGTCAGCGGTCGCTACACATACTCCGATAAGAAAACTTTACCTTTGTAAGTTATTGTTTTGTTTCTACTATGATCACTATCGACGGAAACCGCTACAACTTGAAAATGAAAGGAATCCAGAGCATGTTGACGAGTCGGATGTCGGGTCCCCTCACTTCTCGCTAATTGGATTTAAGAACCGGTCATTGCGGCGGACCCGGCCCCGAATTAAAGACTCTAAAATATAGGGGAAGGATAATAAGGAATTAAAGTCACATTCCGGGCGTAGGCTCTTTGAGCGGGAGCCGATGTTATTGGACGACATTGCTATATCAATATATACCATAGAACGCAGAAACCGTTGTGAAAATAGATAATTCAAACCTACGTGACCTGTGTGCGAAGAAGAGACCGTCTCGTGAGACGACGAGCCGGCGAAATCAGAGGGTATAAGTGAATTAGCATGAAATTAGCATGCACTAGTACTCACAATCAAATGATAGTCGAATAAGCACTATCAACGTTATTTTCGCAGGCCGGAGCCAAAAAGGTATTGGGTAATCTAGCAAAGGTATCGGGAAATGCCTCCAATCATTCCTATCATTCGGGTCAAAAAGGTATCGGGAAGTCTCACTTTGCGCACTCTACTGCGAGCCGCCCTAGCCTAGCGAAGTTAAAAGACAAGATATCGGCAAACGTATTGTATTATTTTATATCCACTATGACAGTATGCTGTTATTGAGAACCCAGTGGCTCATTCGGACACACTTTTCACTCTATGCACCACACCGGCATACGTAGTGTGGTCTCTAAAATTACCATCCACAATTTTGCCCATATATTGCAGTTGACAAAACTCAAAATAGTAGTGCGAATGAAATGAAATCATAATTGGTGCAATAGCCTCAACATCTAAAATTTATGACTATGCCACTGCTAGCAGGAACTTTAGCAGGAACAATTGGAACGAGAAATTCTTGAGCTATTGCAATAATCAGTCAGTTAGCGCGCGAATAATTTGCTTTCATTCCATGAACAGCACTTTTTTCCCGCTTAACTGACATTCAAAATGTATTTAATATATTTGTATGCGAAATCACAAGAAAAAACGCAGATACAAATTAGGAACAATAACATTATTAATTCATAATTAACTATTCAAAAAAAATATGTGGTCAAAAACATTATCTGGAAACTTTGAGAAAACTCAAAAAATAGAAGTCCAAAGTTTCAAAGCGATTTTCGAGTCTGTGAACCCACCTTTTTTTATGAATTTTAAATTTTTAAAAGACACATAATGACTTGCTCTTTAATATTCCGCTTTCAAATTCTGCGTAAGCTCAAAGCGGAAAAAGGCTGAAATTAATTTTAATATTTTTTTTGGGTTTTTCAATGTCACCTTCTACAGTTCACTCTTAGCAGGAAATGTGCAAACAGAAAAAAGATTCAGCATATTTTTCCGAAAATTTTGAGCTCTAGAACAGCATTGTAGCTACATTTTGAGCTGAGTTATGACGATTCCGGCTTTAGAACCGGAAAATTCCTAAAATGCGGTTCTGCGACCTGGGACATGGATCGATGGAATTCTCGTCTCTAGGGTACTTCCACAAAAAAGTTTGATCGAAATCAGAAATATGTTTTCGAAAATTGTTCCCCAAGGGGGGTGTTTTCATGCAATCTCTCGTGATTCCTGTCATAATATGTATTGTTATCGACATCACTGCTTTTACAAGATGATGTGGCTCCTGATTTTATTGCAACATTCTCTGATCATGAACCATTATTTGCACTTGTAGTTTAGGATGGAGCAAATAGATTGTTCCCAGCTTTAAGCCGCCCAAAATTTGAAATTTGTAATTCATGTTTGCACGTACATCAACACACAGAAGGAGTACACAACACATTGGCGTTCAGGATCAAGGTTGGACTAACGTGAGTTTGGCATTCCGTTATTTTCTTCATTTTTCTCGTGTTTCTGTTTCTGTGTGCCTAATTCCCTCGCGGAGGGATTAGGAAGTCGTGCTTTTGTGCGCGCAAGTAAGTCTACTCATTGTGTACGCAGTGAACTCGTGCTATAAGTGCGCGCAGTGGAAGTCGTGCTATCAGTGCGCGCCAGGTAGTTGTACTCATTGTGTGCACTATCTGTGAGAGATTTTTCCAACGGTCCGCCGAAGGCTCTGCCCAAATTTTTGTTGTTGATTGGTTCGGATCAACACAAAAATGGTGGAAGTTGAGGAAAAGGAGGAATTTCTGGATATGAAGAAGCTGCTGGCCACGTTGGCGCAGAGCAATACACAGACGCAACAGTTGCTTGCAAGTGTACTCCAGAAGCAGAACCAGGTCGGTTCTGAGTCATCCAATGAGTGGTCGACGACGTCGATCGGTGCGTAAAATATAGGGGAAGGATAATAAGGAATTAAAGTCACATTCCGGGCGTAGGCTCTTTGAGCGGGAGCCGATGTTATTGGACGACATTGCTATATCAATATATACCATAGAACGCAGAAACCGTTGTGAAAATAGATAATTCAAACCTAAGTGACCTGTGTGCGAAGAAGAGACCGTCTCGTGAGACGACGAGCCGGCGAAATCAGAGGGTATAAGTGAATTAGCATGAAATTAGCATGCACTAGTACTCACAATCAAATGATAGTCGAATAAGCACTATCAACGTTATTTTCGCAGGCCGGAGCCAAAAAGGTATTGGGTAATCTAGCAAAGGTATCGGGAAATGCCTCCAATCATTCCTATCATTCGGGTCAAAAAGGTATCGGGAAGTCTCACTTTGCGCACTCTACTGCGAGCCGCCCTAGCCTAGCGAAGTTAAAAGACAAGATATCGGCAAACGTATTGTATTATTTTATATCCACTATGACAGTATGCTGTTATTGAGAACCCAGTGGCTCATTCGGACACACTTTTCACTCTATGCACCACACCGGCATACGTAGTGTGGTCTCTAAAATTACCATCCACAATTTTGCCCATATATTGCAGTTGACAAAACTCAAAATAGTAGTGCGAATGAAATGAAATCATAATTGGTGCAATAGCCTCAACATCTAAAATTTATGACTATGCCACTGCTAGCAGGAACTTTAGCAGGAACAATTGGAACGAGAAATTCTTGAGCTATTGCAATAATCAGTCAGTTAGCGCGCGAATAATTTGCTTTCATTCCATGAACAGCACTTTTTTCCCGCTTAACTGACATTCAAAATGTATTTAATATATTTGTATGCGAAATCACAAGAAAAAACGCAGATACAAATTAGGAACAATAACATTAGCAAGCGAAACACTAACATCGGGGAAAGGGGTTGGCCACTCAGCGAAACTGGACGAATAACCGGAATTTACAACAAAAAAAAGAATTAATGGAAACACGTCGCTTTTTCACATTTCCGCCCAACCCTGTTTCGCTAATTGTTTTGTCGAATAATAATATAAAAATGGAGAGAATCAACCTTTTCCACTATTCAATGGCACTATTTTCGATTCCAGCATTCAACATTTCGTGGGTCACATTTCACATCTGCTTTTCTTATTATTTTCGACGCAATTGTGAGGCATTCTGCGCGCGTGAAAATTCGTTGCTGCAATAAAAAAAATTCCGAGTTTCCGATATGTTTTAATCGAGAGAAAAAGTTTTTTTTTAAAAAAACACGAAAGGCAACGATTACTGTAGTATGAACTTCAATATTGTCGACTTCCTTCTTGAACGCTTAAAGAAGGAAGCAATTACTTCTACGGTCCATCCAAACTTTATATAGGTGATTTTTATGCCAAAGTACGGTAGAAATGAGCTATTGATAAATATTATATTCATACTTCCGTTAACATATTCAATTCGTATGTGTTTACTGTAAAACCAACATTCTATTCATATTTATTGACTGTTGAACCACCGGAACTGTTCTAACCATAACAAATTCGAAATTTTATTTTTTGTACTTTCAACTTTACCTTTGGAACGTGTGCGTAAGCTCTTGCCGTAAACGTAAGCACTTGCCTCGAAGAACTGTTCTAAGAGCCAGGAGTACGGCGATGGTCATCTTGTTTTGATTGACATTTCTGATGCGAACTACATACAGTCCATCAAGAATCGTTCTTGGGTAATGAATTCGGTATGTCATACAGGTCCTCTCAAGAGTGGTGTCGTTTGTAAAATCGCTTAACTTGGTTACATCTTTTACCACTTCTGACTTGTTAGCCAGATGGGGCAATGCATTTTTTTCCCATATATAATAGAGTATACTCCACGAACTTTGACTGCGAAAGGTAACGTGCCGTAGATGCGTTGGGAAAGCTTGGGTTACGTAATCCCACGTTGCAGCTGGCTTACCGGCTTGCCCCATCTAGCGTGGTAGCTTGCTACTGTAAAATCGCTTGACATGGAACACCTTTACCTTTACTCCACGATGAACATTTGCATTTGCAATTGACTTCGATACTGCATGAGGGATACAAATCAGGCACCTCGAAGGCAATTCTTCTATAACGTCAAAATTCTTCGTTGTTTACGTCAATAAAACAATGACAGTACTCACCAGTTCGACCATTGCTCTTCATATCTCGGATACCAAAACACTTTAAACGACCACTGAGAAGCGTCTAAAATAAGCACGAGAAGTAACATAATCCGTGAGTGAATTATGATACAATTAAAATGTTGTTGCATTGCCAGAATAATAGAACAAATGGGACGTTAAGTCGTGTGCCGATGTTTGTTACATTTAATATGCCTAATTGAAATATTTGTTAGTAAACGTCTGGCTGATATATCTGGATAGCTCGTGCAAAAAAAATTCTTAATGAAATAAGAAGAAGACGGAAGGAGTGTGCGGTTCTGAGTCTCAGAGAGAGCAAAAGTGAAAAAAAAAATTAATCTTCTCTTCTCGTTTGCTTCCTGTTGTAACTTGTCTCAGGATCTTGAATCGCCGCGATGATTGCATTTCGTGAACAACTTCTCTTTTTCACGCAACACATTTGGAGAGCCTGGTCATTGCTTATACTCAGATATTGCTATAATTTCAGGTAGATACAAAAATTCTGTGCGCTTACCGGTAGATACAAAATTCCTGTACGTTCACCAGTTGATTGTACTTAATATGCTTTTCGTTTACAAGTAAGTTACATTTCTGCGCTGACTTTTTTCCTATTTTTTTGAACATTTTTACTCTTCAAATCGGCTTTACTCTACATCTGAAGAAGTCTCGATTATTTTCTCCTTCAATTTCAATGGAAAGTAGCTTTTAAATAATGAATTGAATGATGGACGCGGATTTTGGCGAAGTAAAATGGACACTCGACCACATTTCTCTCCTCATCCACTCCAATTTCTCCGTGCAGTTAGCGGTTGGAACGATATCTCTCGTCCTTTCCCTAGTTCTTCTCCATGTCGTCATAAAGTGAGCACACTTACGAATTCCAAATGATCCAAAGCTCTCTATAATTACAATATTTTTTTGTTTTGATTTCAATTTTCGATATTTCAAACTGTTTATTAGATTGAAAATCCGAAAGCTAATAATATTCCTCGAGCAATTAATGATGATTCTACAATTCAAAAATCTGCTCAGACTGTTTACCGGCCGAACGAAAATAACGTAATTCTAAACCCTCCATTTTTAGATGGACACCTGATGGTTTAGCTGCTCGCCGAACGAATATTGTTACCCAACTGGTCGGATGCATGGTACAATCACTACTCTACGCAATCTCCCAACCAATGCCACTCTTTCCACACCGAGTTAGTGAGCTAGTCTCGTCAATGTAAGAAAAAAACCGGTATACTCTTGACTTGCAATTTCTACACAAAAGCCCACTGAATCCACAAATTTCCAATCACTGCAATGCGACAATCTATATTTTATTGAAAAATGATTCATCACAGGTAGTAATTTTCACTGGTCCACTTCGGCACGCTGGATCTTTATCGTGCTTAATTGCATACGTTACGTGGTATGTAGATAACTTAACAATTATTTATGCGTTGATTTGACACTAATAAATGCAAGGGAAGCGCACCATTTTATTATGCTAACAAAATCATTCGAGTATGCTCATTGCATTATCAAAGTAAAAATGGTAAAAAAGGGGTCAAAATCACCAGTTCTAAAATAGACCACCTTGTTCTAGGTGCGCAACCAACTCGTTCACTGCAAATTCTGCATTGATGAGCTCCGTTTCACACTATCTCGGAACAATGAAAGGAGTAAGGTAAGGAAGAGGGCGAGATCGAGGAATATCCCTATCAGTATCTAAAATAGGATTAAGAATGGCTTTTAAATATCCTTCGCAGGCAACGTAACAGGGTTCTCGACTGGTATGCGCGACGTAGTTTTCGAACAATTTGGATGATTGCTGCTAGCGGCCACGTAGTTGTTGTATGCTGGACTTTCGCCATGTTTTACATATCAGTTGATTCTAGTGTGCGTTTTTTGTTGTTGAGAAATATACGAAATATTCTTATTCATGAAATGTTATAATATTAATTTGCAGACAGAGTACGAGGACTCTTTTCTCGGCATGTTACGGGAAGATTATGCAATAATGTCGTTGAAACAGGGAAATATTTCACTGCTAGTGAGTTTTCGTCTCTAATGTGCCCTTTTTCCAATTGTTATCTTTCGTAAGCGACATTTAGTGCTGCGCAAAAATCAGGGGTGGAAAGTGGAAGAAAAAAATTGGGGTGCAAAAATCGTAGGACTTATAAATTTGAATTCCTGCAATTATCGATTTTTGCTTATCTCTAGACTCCCGTTGAAGCTACAGGCACATACACAGAGAGCGAACTCTCTAAGAGAACCGTTCTCTAGTACAACTCTCTTAGAAAAGTGCTCTCTAAGAGAAAGACAATTATCTTAAATATAAGTAAGTTGTTATCTAAGAGAATTCAGCTCTCTTGAATATAAGAGAATCGTTCTCTTGAAAATTCAGTTGGTGATTGTTTTTCGTCGCGGCCGTTTCTATTTCCCGGCGCGGCATACTGTAGCTATTTAAAAATCTTTCTCCTTATTTCGTTTTTTCACTCAAATTTTACTGCTGTGTTGCTGTCTTGTCAAGTTATTTGTGTTCTCTATCGATGTTAATATGTGATCTGATGTGTTGAGCTGCGACGGCGATAACGAAGATGCTGCGAAGACGATGCGGAGGCCGGGAAACATCGACGGAAAGGTTTGCTCGCTTCTTAGTTTTCAACTACTTTTTGCCTTCTCTGACCGGCAACCGGCGCAACCTTTTATTATATTCGCTGAAACTAGTGGGAAGAGCGGACGCGACTGGTCCGCGCGTACGCGCGCGTCACCACGCGCGTTATCCGTTCAAGACGCGCCGCGCTCGCGAACCGATTAGGACGTGCCCAGCGCCGCGTCGGCCAGTTAATACGCGAGCACCGCAGTGGCCGTTAGGCTTGCACCGCGTTCACCGTTAAATATTAGCTGGCGCCGCTACCGCCACTCAATACGCGCGCGGAACCGCGTCTGCCGCTCAATGTGCGCCCGGCGCCACTTCCTCAATCCAGTACGCGCCGGACGCTGCATGCTTCGTTTATTATGCACGCAGCGCCGTATCAGTCGCTTATTGCGCGACGGTTAATTTAGGCTAATTCGCGAGGAAGCTGATATTGTCAATGTCTATCGATTAGTTGTATAAACTATGATTCATTAGCAGGTCCAAGCGGTGCAACTTTCCCGCGCGTCACGCCCGTCCTCTTCTCCCCACGATCTCAAGCCTAGCTGGACACCACACCACACGCATAGACGATGTATCCCACCATGCAGCAACAGGTTGGTAAACGTCGTCGCGCCTCACGCAATGAGAAAATGTCCAAAACGGCACTTTTACTGAAACGTAACCGAAACGTCGCCCGTCCTCACGCGATTCCTAAGTCTCGTCCTGTGATAGACTAGGTTTCAAATTATATTGGAAAATAGTTAATTCCAGCACTACTACGCGCCTGGCGCTCCCGCTGGCGCCGCGTCCACCGCTCAGTACGCGCCCGGCTACTACCAGGCGCCGGCGCACGGTGGTGCCGCCGGAGACTCTAATGGCTACGTGCTGCCCATGCAGCCGCACAAGCAGGTGGTGTACTACGCGGTGGCGCCTCATGGCGGCTGCCCCGCGCCCATGAACTACCAGGGCTCATTTGTGCTATTTATCAAACGTTGAACTGGCTCACGTAATGGGAATCTGAGCTAAAGTGTGTGTTTTGCAGCCCGAGGCAGCGTTCGTAGCCATGTCGCTCTCCGTCCAGATCATGCTGCTTCTGCAGCAACAGCAGCTCCAACCAGGTGAGAAACGTCGACCACGTGCACACAGTGCACATTTCAACTACTCAGGGTTTTCAACGCACGATGCGCGCGCGATTCCCGCTACTAGTTTCGAGTCGTGTGAAACCAGTAGCGGAAATGTCGCGCACGTCGAGTGAAAATCGTGTGCTCTGTTGAAGGTCTTGGACGGAAATTACGGTATTCCTGATGAGGCCCGCGCGCGAGATGTGGAAATCTCGCGCGCGTCATGTGAAAATCGCGCGCACACGATGTGGGCTGGAATCGCGCGCACATCGTGGGTTGAAAAATAGGAGTATATTGCCCTCTTCGTGGTGTGCCTACCGTAATCTGCACCATTTCAGCCTCGCGCGGAGTCGCGCCTCCTCGATGGTTCTGTGCACCAGCTGCATCAGCCCATGATGCCGATGATGTTCCAAGATCCGACCACTGGCCAAATGATGCAGCAGCATCCGCAGCACATGCAGCACCAGCAGCAGTACATCAATAGGTGAGTCGTGGTGTGGAAGTGGAGCGATGAGTGCGGTCAAACAAGCGATTATTGACAAATTGTAGAACGATGTCGACTGACCCAGACATGATTCCTCCCAACTTCGACGACATCTCTCTGACTCGTTCATGGAGCACCCTGGACAGGTATGATAATTGATTGGGGGACTACGGTAGTTAGGTTTTCACTGATTTTTGGCTATGGTGTCTGTACTGGTTGCTGTGTTCTGAAACATTTTTTTTCTACCGTAATCCCCATTTCTGCAGCGTCATTTCTCTACACCCATAACGTCGCTCGTCGTCGTGTGTCCCTCCCGCCTACCAATCAGGTATACGGTAGTGGTATGAGAGCTTGGGGATACTGCAGAAATGAGTTTTGTTGTTTCAGAAAACAGTATCCTCGAGCTAACCGATTCTGTGTTCCAGAATGGAGGCCACATTCACGCCCAGATGCCCTCCAACTATAAGGCGCGCATGTACACGCAGTGGCTGGAGAAGCGGTACGGTAGCTCATTTCGAAGTTGAATTGATGCAAAAATGTAAAAGTAAAGTTAATTATTTTCTGCATTGCAGCTCGTGCTTGATGGGAACATCGTGCAAGTACGCCCACGGCAACGAGGAACGTCGACTGTCCGAGCGAGTAAGTACTGAGTATCGATGGAAATTTGGCACCGTTCCAATGCTACATGGCAGTCCTTGTGATTAATATTTTTCTTTCCTGCAGCTCTTGCGTTCCATCAACAATCCCAAGCACAAGACCAAGATGTGCAAGAACTTCGAGCCCGGAGTATTCGGACTGTGCGCGTATCCAGAGAGGTACGGTAGTGGGGAGAGAGGGGAGGAGAAGTGGGCTACTCTAGATAGCATTCTCAGGTACTGTAAATTAGTAGATGGTAGGACAGATATGGTAGAATGGTGATGTTTCGACATTCTATTCATCGTGTATGTAGGCGGCAGTTGTTTCGTACGGTATGATATAGTAGTTTGCAGGCAAGCATGGTGCGCCCTCCACTACTGGCGGTGACGAGGAGAACCGCAACGCGGACGAGAACGCGGATGGAGCTGTAGGCAACGCGCCTATGATGGAGCGGCACTTTTACACTGTTTTATCGCTGTTTGTTGTAAACATAAACAATTATTTTCCTTATAAATCAATGCATCTAGTTGTACAGAACATCACAGCAGATCAATATTTGAATTGGATTACGGTAGTCAATGGGAAGGGGAGGATGCCAACACGCGAGCAACCCGCGCGCTGGGCAAAACGAGAGTAGACTCTCTAGAATATAAGAGAGTTCAACTCTCTTAAATATAAGAGAGTCAACTCTCTTATATATAAGAACCAGTTCTCATGAGAGGCACATGTCAGAGAACGACTCTCTTATATTTAAGAGAGTTCGCGCGCTGTGTAGCTTCGGATTAAGAATTATTTTAGACGTTTCGAACTTGCAAACGAAATTTTATGTGGCTAGGTTCTTCGGGGGCGGAGATATCAGTAAAAATCGATAATTGACGGAGTTGAAATTTTTTCTTTCCCCCTTTTTCCACCCCATGGGGAAATTTCCCCGATGATTTTTGCACAGCATAAGCTTTAGTGTTCCAGAATAGCGAAATGTTTTTTTGTTTGAAATACGTGAACAACGTCAATCTGAAAATCTGCAGATACTCGATTTTGCCTACCAGTATAGTACACTTTCTTGAAGATCGATACGGGTATTTTAATTTTCCTTTTCCTACGAATTATGTATTCAGTGCTCTTCGCAATTTCATCCCTGCTCTTCCACATTTTTACTCTCATTATCAGTGCTCCGTTCACCCTTTGTCATCGACCAACCCAAGTTCAACCGGCATCAACTCATCTGCAGATATAGAATTTCATTCACTTCGTACGCGTTAATATATCATTTTCAACTCTTCTTTTTCAACATAGGAATTTGGCAGCAATTGAAAGAGGTGTGCGAGTTTCTTGTAGAATAATATTCAGAACGAAACATACGTTTTCGAAATGCCAATAATGGATTTAAAGGGACAGTAAACACACAAATTCGTGTTCATTTGATCCAATTGCCACGAGCGACTTAGGGATAGAGAAAGTGTGCGCCCTATCTAATATCAGCCCAAGTGGAGCAGCGGTAACACGCTTGCCTAGCAATCTTGAGGTCGTGGGTTCGATACCCACCCTATGCTTTTGTTTCTTCCCACGGGACGAAAGTCGTGACGAGACCTTGAAATTTGCGGGAATTCAACGGTGTCTTTACTGTCCCTTTAATCTCTCAGAACTTTGCGTGTACATATGAGCCCGTTTGCGTAAGAGTCGGACAATTCTCAACATATCTCGGGACAGCAAAAAAGTGATGACCTGAGATAACAACGGTTTTCGATACAGTTCGGTGAGCTGAGAAATCTGGCTAAGTCTCATTATATGCAAATTTGATTGTAGGTCGCTATGGAGCTCCAAAGATCGGTGCAAATTACAGTTTTTCGATTATATCTGGATACACAGTTGATAAAACATAAAATTTCAAAAAGAATGTCTAGTCGAATTTACATGGGGAATATTACTGCACTCTTAGAAATGCAAAATAAATAATGTCAAAAAAATGAAAAATTTTAACTCAAGATCTAAGAAAATGTGGACAGCAAGCGAAGGATAGGATCTGGAGCGTACTCTCAATGACCTACAAAAAAATTTTTGGAGCAAAAGAACTTCGCCAAACGGAGTTATGATTTTCCAAACACTGTGATCTCGGCATAATTCCCAGTGGTTTACAGTGATCGCGTTTCCGGGGAGATAAGCTAGTGATTTGCATGTTCCAACCACCTCGATTGCGGCTTGATTTAGTTCCTCTTTCCGTTGTGCTAATAACATTTGGATTCAATTTTATAACAAAATTTGATTGAAAATCTAAATCAGCAACATGAAATGCAATGTTCTATTAAAGAACCGAAATGGTAACAAATCAATGAAAAATCAATAATGAGGCGATTCGATGACAGATATTAATTAATACATTATTGTAAGGAATAATCTAGGCAATCTGGAAAATCGTGTCTGCAACTTTTGAAATCGCCTCTTCCATCATTTCTCTGCTGTTCGGTTCTTCCATGATCTCGTACGTAAACTCTTTCGTTTTCACCTCGACTACAATTTCCGCGGACTTCCACTTTTTGCCACGCGTTCGTTTGAGTAAATTTGTTCGAATAAAAGCTAAATATGAATAAAATATTTCATTTTAGCTGATGTTTGATAAAATAGACGTAAATACACATAAATATGCATATCAACGAACAATTCTTTCCACCGTTGGCTCCGACACCTTCTTTGATCTTCCTCTTCTCTTGGCTGCTGAAGGTCTGAACAAATAAGTTAATGGGATGAGGATTATGACTAACTAGGGGTTAGAACCACAAAACTTTGGAAGTGACAGTTGAGACGGTATAAGCTAATTTGAGTGAAATTGCCCCAATTGACGATTTGCCCTCTTCGCAGTAGTAGCAGGTCGAGGGTATCCTTAGCCCCAAATAGAGGGCACGCGAAGCTTCTAGCGTCTAACACACTGAAATAAACCGATTGACTAACACACATCTGCAAGTTTCTTGAACAAGGCCCGACTCCTCGTTCGAAAAAAACGGAGAGAACTGCGGCTTGAGAAGTTGCAGCCGCGGATCTGCATCTATGAAGCATAAATTCGGGTTAAAGTAGCAAGAATAACAGAAAAAACAGTACAATGAAACAAAAAGTTATGAAATTTTGTACACTTGCTGGCCTTTTATTTGCTTCAGAGCGCATGTTATTTACATGCAAATCACTAGCTCTTCTCCTCGGAAACGCGATCACTGTAAACCACTGGGAATTATGCCGAGATCACAGTGTTTGGAAAATCACAACTCCGTTTGGCGAAGTTCTTTTGCTCCAAAAATTTTTTTGTAGGTCATTGAGAGTACGCCCCAGATCCTATCCTTCGCTTGCTGTCCACATTTTCTTAGATCTTGAGTTAAAATTTTTCATTTTTTTGACATTTTTTATTTTGCATTTCTAAGAGTGCAGTAAGATTCCCCATGTAAATTCGACTAGACATTCTTTTTGAACTTTTTTGTTTTATCAACTGTGTATCCAGATATAATCGAAAAACTGTAATTTGCACCGATCTTTGGAGCTCCATAGCGACTTACAATCAAAGTTGCATATAATGAGACTTAGCCAGATTTCTCAGCTCACCGAACTGTATCGAAAACCGTTGTTATCTCAGGTCATCACTTTTTTGCTGTCCCGAGATTTGTCCGACTAAGGCAAACGGGCTCATATGAAAGCTTCGCAGATTATTATTGTTATTGTTATTATTATTATTATTATTTATTATTATTTTATTATTATTATTATTGTTCTTTCATTATCAGCTCAAGCCATCCATTTCTGCGAGAACTTGGGAGATACTCAAGCACTCGTCTTATCTCTTCCTGGGAATAGCCATCCAGCCCATTATTTCCTTCATCGTTCCTACGAGTAAGTAGAGTGCCATTTAGCGGCATGATAGAATTACCTCGCCGCATAATTCAAACGGCAGAAGGAGATCTAAGACTATCAACCCGCAAACCCCTTTTACATCCTGCAGCATAGCAGTACGCCAAAATCCATTACCTAAAAAGTCTAACTATAATTGAAAAAAAATTGGATAATTTGAAATTGTCTGTCAAACTTAAAAGTACACAACTGATTCACACAAAAAAAAACTAAAAAAATCCACCAGACATCTGCTCGGAGTCAACCATCTTTCAGGCATTTTCATTCTTTTTCAATTCATTTTCACTTCGGTAATCCGCGAATCCGAGGCGCTGCTCAATCTCGTAACTTGGAGCACAGTAGGTGAGATGTGTACTGTCGCTACGATCTAGAATTGAACTGAAGATTACAACGTTTGAATTGGGAATGTCAGAAGAAGAGAAAAGGTCTTCGCCCTTTTGTTTACGGTTGTGGAGGAGACTGGGAGCTCCACGCATGAATTGTATTCCTGTATTCTCTCAGTTTTGCCTACTTAGTTTTGAACTAACAATACAGAGATTTTGCCTACCAGTATAGTACACTTTCTTGAAGATCGATACGGGTATTTTAATTTTCCTTTTCCTACGAATTATGTATTCAGTGCTCTTCGCAATTTCATCCCTGCTCTTCCACATTTTTACTCTCATTATCAGTGCTCCGTTCACCCTTTGTCATCGACCAACCCAAGTTCAACCGGCATCAACTCAAGCGGAATCGGACGAAGCAAAGACAAATGCGTCCTAATAGCGAACATCTTTTTTTATTTAAAAAAATTTCTTTCCATGACTATTCGTAATAATGATTTATCCGGAAGTTGTAAGAATTGTTTGCTCGAATATTTGAGTTTGTTTACTTTATTGTTGTTTATTGAATATATTGGTTCTATTTCAATACGATTTTTGTTCTAATCGGTACTTTTAATGATGAAATTAGCCATGTGAAATTTTCCGATTTGGATCAAGTTAAAAAGCAAAATGAATTGTACAAATGTGGACAATTCGATGGGTGTTTTGTATTTACGCGCACGAGAGATTTGTTCAGGTGAGACTGGAAGTCTGAAAACAGAAATAAGTAATAAGGAAGAAATGCATAATTAAAATCCTTGTTGTTCGAGGATTGGAACGTTTCCACACGGGAATTTGGCGAGCAAATCAATTTATCATAGGTATACCTTGAAAAAAGTAATTCTTTTAATTTTCTCACGCTTTGACTTTCTGTACATCGGTAGCATATGAGAGGAATCGCGAGAAACTCGAGCATGGCTGGGACGTAGAAATTTATGATTTTCAATTTGGCTGAAAATATGGCCTAAGGTATTTCGAACATCCCTCTATCGAATGGCGTTGTCAGAATTTCGATAAAAAATTTAGCAATCGCGTGAAATACAAACAAACCTGGTGACTCGGCGAAAAAAATTAGTGAGAGGCATGTTCGAAAAATCATAAAATGCTTCAAAATGAAGATAGCGACTCGTTCTTTTTTGAGTTAGATAGGGAATCACCCCGACTACAAACTACAACTATTGAACTAATTCCTGGCTCAAGCCTTGGTGCGGAGCGGTCACTTTTGTAAAAAATTTATTAATTTTCTTAAAACTAAAAAGGCAATGGGTTTTGTTGCTTTTTATTATAGTCACTGCGTGTACTATTTAAAACCAAGAAATGGGCCAAATCCACACCGAACTTTTAAAGACGCCCACCATTACGTGGGACCGGCCAATGACATCTCATGGCCAAATTGTTGGAATCATTCAAGTTAGTGATGAAAATATTCGTAAATGAGCTAAAACCAATATTCCTTTTAGTTTTGAGAGGATTCTTTTTCGGTATTTTTTAAGAAAAAAATTTCAAAAAATTTCTACTAAAATTTTTTTTTCATCAAAAATGCGGTTCAATTAAGCGCTAGTGTGTCAAATCTATATCCATATTATAAGTTTTGATAGTTCGACATTGATTTACTCGTATTTCAATGTTTGTTGAGCTTTAAATGGGTTATTTCTGTCTGCATATTCAGTAATCGAGATCGACATTTTAAATTGGCCCTATTCTGACGCTACTTGGTAAGGAGTTCCCTCATAATGCCTCAAACATTTCCCTTTTTGAAAGTGAATGGCTATTTAGTCGTACAAAATACCTACGGCGCTTAGAAAACCGTTCATGTGCAAAATCCCGCACGCTCCGCTTCTCTACCACTCTCTCACCTCCGCGCACTCTCTCGCCTGGTCCGGCGCCCTAGCCGGGCATAAATCTTTTGCCGGTACTTCTCAAAGTCCGAACGCTTATTTTTCTGCACAATTTACTTCGTTTCATTTACACCGAGCTCTGGCAAACGATTTATGCCCGGCTCTCTTAATTGAACCGCATTTTTGATGAAAAAAATTTTTAGTCGAAATTTTTTGAAATTTTTTTCTTAAAAAATACCGAAAAAGAATCGTCTCAAAACTAATAGCAATATTGTTTTTAGCTCATTTACGAATATTTTCATCACTAACTTGAATGATTCCAGCAATATGCCCATGAGATGTCATTGGCCGGTCCCACGTAATGGTGGGCGTCTTTAAAAGTTCTGTATGGATTTGGCCCATTTCTTGGTTTTAAATAGTACACACAGTGACTATAATAAAAAGCAACAAAATCCATTGCCTTTTTAGTTTTAAAAAAATTAATCAATTTTTTACAAAAGTGACCACTCCGCACCAGTGCATCAGCCAGGAATGAGTTCAATAGTTGTTGTTTGTAGTCGGGGTGATTCCCTATCTTACTTAAAAAAGAACGAGTCGCTATCATCATTTTGAAGTATGTTATGACTTTTCAAACATGCCACTCTCTAAATTTTTTCGCTGAGTCACCAGGTTTGTTTGTGTTTCACGCGATTGCGAAATTTTTTATCGAAATTCTGAAAACGCCATTCGATAGAGTATGGTTTGAAATACCTTAGGCCATATTTCCAGCCAAATTAAAAATCATAAAATTTCTACGTCCCCGCTATCCCGGATATGCTCGATTTTCTCGCTTTGCTCGATAGAATCGATTTGCTCGATAGAATCGACTATAATGTATTACGTATTGCGTGAATCAGACAATCTGCAGATACTCGGAATTTCATTTACTTCTTACGCAGTAATATATCATTTTCAACTTTTATTTTTCAACATTGGAATCTGGCAACAACTGAACGAGGTGAGCCCATACGCCTGTCATATTTCTGGTAGGAGAAGATTCAGAGCGAATCAGAAGTTTTCGAAATGTACATAGCGGAAATTAGCTTGTCAGAAGTTACCATGAACGAATGCTAGTTTCTTGGTTTATTATTATTATTATTATTATTATTATTATTATTATTATTATTTCTTCGTTATCAGCTCAAGCCATCCATTTCTGCGGGCACGTGGGAGATCCTCAAGCACTCGTCTTATCTCTTTCTGGGAATAGCTATACAACCCATTATTTCATTCATCGTTCCAACGTGTAAGTGATCTCAGCGGCATGATAGAATTACCCCGCCGCATACCTCAAACGCTAAAACTAATCTAAGATTATCTCGACGCAAACCCTTTTTATATCCTGCTGCATAGCAGTACACCGATGATATGATTGAAGAAAAAAACACAGATTTAACTCATTTTAAGTTGTCTAGCCAAACTTAACTATAAAAGTGTTAGCTCAAACTCCATTAGACATCTGCTCTGAGTCAACCATCTTCAGGGGGCTGTATAATCTGTCTAAACTTCACCAAAAAACTTGCCAAGTTTTCACTGACATCGTTCAAAACTTCACCAAGTAAAAACTAAACAAACTATGCAAAATTGCAAAAATAAAGAAAAATGCGAAATTCGAATAAAACGTTCCGATGATTCAGACATTTTCACATGGCCGATTTTTAAACTCTACTTTCAACCCAATTTGCTACGTTGATTTAGAATTTGCTGGAATTTCATAATGAAAACAAGGATGCAACAGACCATCAGCACCCAACAATGCCAAAATTAGAATTTTAGCGTTCACTTCATTGCGCCTCAAATTCCACCCTAAAAAAGGCTCACATACATGCATACTTTTCCCTCTCTCGATTTGCGTGCTATTTCTCTTTCTCTAACCAAACTTGGCCAAGTTCCGTTTAGAACTTCGCCAAGTTTTCTCGCACATTTCCGATTGAATTTTGGTTAGAGTGACGAAAATAGCATGCTAAATTGAGAGAATTAGAGAAAAATCTGCCATGTTTTTAGCGATTTTTTGCCATATTTTTCTCGCACATTTCTGACAGATTATACAGCCCCCAGGTGTTTTCATTCTTTTTCAATTCATCTTCACTTCGGTAATCCGCGAATCCGAGGCGCTTCTCAATCTCGTAACGTGGAACTTTGAAGTAAGACAGTAAGAGAAAAGGTAGCTTCGCCCTTTTGATTATGGTTGTGGACGAGAAATGGAAATACGGCCGAACTCTACCTGACAATTGTATTCCTTTATTTTCACAGCTTTGCTTTCTAATTTTTGCACTAACAACAAAAACGTTTTGTCGACTTGCTTGAAGGTCGATGTATTTCACTTTCCTTTTCCTACGAAGTAACATCACAATTCATTCAGTGCTCTACGCAATTGCATCGTTGCTCTTCCACTCGCTCACGTTAATGTCCTTCAAAGTCTACCGTCGTCATTTCTCACTTATTATCCGTGCTCCATTGACATTTTGTCATCGACCAAATCGAATTCAGCCGGCTTCAACTCAAGTGGAATCGGTAGAAGCGAAGACTAATGCGTCCTAATTGCGAACTTTATTTATCATTAATTTTTAAAGAAATTGAATGACTATTCGTAATGACGATTGATCTGGAATTTGTATGATATTTTAGCTCACATAATTTGAGTTTGCGTATGTTTATTGTTGTTTGTTGCATATATTGGTTCAATATGTATTTAGAGTATTCTAATCGATACGTGTTGTCTTGTAATTAACCATGTGAATATTTCCGATTTGAGAAGTTAAAAAGCGATTTAATTGTACAATTGGGGACAATTCCATGGTACTTTGTGTTTTGTATTTATGCGTACGAGATATTTCTTCAAGTGAGATGGGAAGTCTGAATAAGGTACAAATGCGTAATGAAAAACCTTGTTATTCGAGGATTGGAAAGATTCCACACGCGAATTTGGCGAGCAAATCAATTTCTCATAGGTATACCGGAAAAAAGTTTTTTTTAAAATTATTTCTCACGCAGTTTAACCTTCTGTACATTGGAAGGTAGTATATAGTTACTATAGGAGTTAACAGCGAAACAAGACTAGTCGTCTGCAATTGATATATTCAAGAATGTTTATTGAATGATGCCCATATGCCTATTTATAAGTCAGACATCGAACAGTTTGCTTGCTGTACATCTCCGTAAGTTATTGAGTGCGAAATGTGACACCACGATCTCTTCATTTCGCGCACTCTCTCGTAAACTAAATTTTAAAATTTGGCTTAAAATGCTCACTGTTAGCACCAATCGACGTAGAGCCTCCGACTTGAAAACATCAGTTACATCGAGAAGCCACACCGCAATAGCGAGACCATACACAAACGGCAACATCATCTGGATAGTGAGCGTGCGCAGTATCCTCTCCTCGTTTTTGTGCGCCGCCGGGGTCTTCTGAACACCGATAGGATGGCTTTGATTTGAACTGAAGGAGGACTAATGGGGAGGGGGCAAAATGCCGTGCACTCTCTCCATTTCTCCATACTTACAATCTTGGCCAGCTCAGCCACCAAGTAGCGGCGAAGAACGATCACAACTGGTATGTCGATAGAACACGTCAGAACGGGAGCGAGGCAACTCAATCGTGACATCGCATTGTCCAAGCTCGGAATGCGACCCGTCATGTTGACATAACTGACTGTCATCGGGCCAGCCGAACTCGGATAAGTGACGCCCAAGAGAAGGAAGACCTGAAGTTATTCCAGTCGTACCGTGCGTGTCGAATATACTTTGATAGTTATACAACTACTCGCGATAACAGTGTAATGACACCTCCTCCGCGCCCTCTCTCCAGAAAAGCGGTTGGTCAAATCGGTTCCTGCTCTCTTCATTTCACACACTCTCTCGCCCGCCGCCTAGCGCAGAGAGTGTGTGAAATGAAGAGAGCAGGAACCGATTTGACCAACCCTAATACCGAACAATACGCAAAACGCACAAGGATACACGCTGCTGGTATCGCGGCAATTGCGCAGAGTGCGTATAATCTGCGCCTGTTAGCGTCCTCTCCAGCCGGGATTGTATCCGCATGACGAACCAACCAAAGGCGATAACCAAATGAGAGCGTGAGCAGAATAGAAGACTCGCTGATCATCGCGACGTATAGTGCTAAAAAGATCAAACATTTGTAAATATATCGCAGCAGAGCTGCGTTTTCATTTGGATCAAGAGGGGTATGGAGTAGTGTGCGAAATGTCAGTCCACAGTCTCTTCATTTCACCCACTCTCTCGTCTATCGACCGACGTAGAGAGTGTGCGAAATGAAGAAGCCGTGGTCTCACATTTCACACTCTAGTATGGAGTGTAATGTTCTCCTACTCGAAAAGAGAGAAAGTGCGGGCCCATTCTCCTGTGCCATTTAATGTTTGTAGTTATTCGTACTAACCAAATTGGTCAAAACATTTGTGCAATTCCGACTGCACTATTTGTAAATAAACGAAGGTAAATTGGTTCCGTGATGCACGATAGCATTGCGTAATTGCTAAATCCCATTTAAATAAATAATCTTTTTAGAAAATAAAGTCGATTCAGCAAAGAAGGTTTGCCCATTTGTAAAATATTTTGAAGAAGAAAAAATTTTTTTAAATAAAAAAAACATCAATATTCGAGATATAAGTAAAACTTTCAGCTGCGCGGCACTATTTTTTTTAGAAAAATCGAGAATGGGTCCAAAAACAGTACGAACTTGCCGGATTTGTATGAAATGAGCGGTTCTCAATTATATATTTAGTAAACAAAAAGCTAACAGAATGATGCGTGACAACTTGATGCGCCGGAGAGAATACACGGCCCGACGTAGGCAAGAATCACTGTTCCCGCTTCAAAGCCAACTCTGAAAAGAGTATCGGTTAAATAATATCGTTCTGCACATTTCTTACATAACTAGCAGGGATGTGTTGAGGTTAAATGCACTACGCTCTATGCGTACACTACGCTCTATGAATAGTTCTGCAGGTTCGGTCCAGGGGGACCTCGGTAGCTTGCTTCAGGTACGGTCCAGGGGGACCTCGGTAGCTTGCTTCAGGTACGGTCCAGGGGGACCTCGGTAGCTTGCTTCAGGTACGGTCCAGGGGGACCTCGGTAGCTTGTTTCAGGTATGGTCCAGGGGGAGCTCGGTAGCCGGTTCTAAGTACGGTCCAGGGAGAGCTTAGGATGTTGGGGAATGTGAATCGCTAGAAAGAGTACTGGCTTAATCCGTTGCAAAAGGTTCGTGAGGCTGAGAGCGATCGAAAAAAAGTCGCCACGGATCCACGAAGGCTCCGTGGCAACTTTTTTCGATCGCTCTCAGCCTCACGAGCCTTTCTCAACGGAAACGTAGGATACCGTATGTTGATTTGCCTGGCGTCTTCGAACACGTTTCTGACATCGCAAAACACTTTTTTCCGCGATTCCCCACGCTCCCCGGTTCATTGCAGATAAATCGATGTTGTGGACGATGAGCATGCAAATTACAAATCCTATTGTCACTTTTAAACAAAGGACTGTTAATTTGCAAACACATTCTGCAAGTGCAGAGATCGATCGAGCAGTCGAACACCGCCAAAAATGTGAAAATAGGGGAGACAATCGAATATTGGCTTACAGTAAGACAAAATGGGAAAAAGTGTGAAGTTTTCATCAAATTGGTGAATATTTTAGTTGAACATGTGTTATACAATATTCTTGAATAATGAGCTAACGTATTGAGCGCCGACAGAAAATAACCCAAATACACTCGTACACATGTTTTTGATTTTTGATTATGATCAGGGATGGGATTATGACGTTCGTTAACTTTGAGCAAAGAAAGCACATTCCACGAAGTGAATATCGTAGAATGTCGAATCCATGCTTGGCATATACGGGTGGATTTAACAACGCACAGTTACGCTATTATGGATCGAGTTCGAGCGCATTTTTAAGCAGTAAAGCAAGCAATATGACCATTAAAATACTCACAGTCCCGTACAGAGCCAACTGCAAAATGCAGCCACCACATCGACGGATGCATTGACAAGCAATATCACCGAGTAGGCAGACATGCTTTTAGGCGTTCTGAGCAAATCTGATTAATGTTCGCCTTTTATGCGCAAACAGCCCGTCGTATAATGCCCTATAGTTAAGTAACGAAACGATCAAGCCAACGACAACGAGATTTCGCGACTAGGGATGCCAAATGAAGAGCAATTTGGCGAATTTCAACTTTCTAATGTTGGCTGTAGTATGCGAACGAGATAGGAAACCATATGAAGACTTTGATTCCACCAATCGAAATGCTATCCGCAACATTAATGTGTATGTGTCATGGCCAAATATTTGCATTCTTCATTTCTATGAGCAATTCTTCATGAAGAGTGCGATTTTTAAATTTTCAGCGTTTTCGGGCTCTTGATCACCGATGACAAAGAAAGTACCATGATATTCAATTTTAAATCAACTGATACCATCCCTAAATTTAATTGGATCACGTGATACAGCATTTGATACACGTTCCTCGATGTTATTAGTAGTAATCCACTCCCAAAAGCTCTTTATTTGGCATCCCTATTCGTGACCCTCTCAATTTTGAGTTATCTCGACTTCGTTGAACACAGTAAGTCACGTTTTGTCATTCGACACGATCGCGGAATTGTGTATTTGTAATACTCACGCTGCACGAATTGCCGAGATTATAATAATATTTGCTATTATCCCAACCAGATCTAAAACGGTTATGAGAGCGATGTGAAGTTGATCTTCGATGTCGAACATTCAACCTGATATTATAAGTTCACAAATACACGAAATTGTAATACAACGTGCGCTAATTTTGCCTGACAAGAAACATTAAATAACAGCGTAGTGGCAAACAAATTTAATTACGCTTGTGGAAGGATAATTAGCAATGCGTTGGCCTAGCAATTATTCTACTTAGTATAGAATAATGTATAATCACTAGGGTTGCCGTTTCAAGTCCAAGGGTCAAGGGCTTGGTTTCTCCCGCTTGAGAGAGTGCGATCTCTCGCTCAACACTTGATAAAGGGGAGATTTAACAAGTTGTTTATATTGTGATTGACCCTTTACTGTGAGTAGGGCTCAAATAAACAACGATCAACAATTTTTTCAATTAATTAATCGACGAAATAGCGCTTTGGAATAGAACCAAGCGCTTGGAAAAAACAAGGGCTTGGTTTGTTATCTCTCTCGGCGTCTTATCACTCCAAACCCTTGGGCCCAATGGCTGTTTATCTCTCACACTTGGAATGAGAGAGATGGTCAGGGGAAAGAGAGACAAACCCTTGACCCTTGATCCGGCAACCCTAATAATCACTATAATGATACATTACACAGTATGGTTTATGCTCTCTCTAAATCAAGACAACAGTGGGTTGGACAATCTGCTATCATGATATCTTTGAAATCACAAATCAATATTTAAAATAATTTATAAGCTGCAGATAGATAATAGCTTTCTGATGGATTTCTTCTCTTTCTAGCACAAGAGATACCCGTTCACACGGATTTTCCCACATCCATTCTATCTCACTGTAGCATACGATGCATAATTTCTAATCCTAACTGTTTATAAAAACAAATGCTCAGAGAAAAGACTGAAAAACTATTTGTAATTTCTCATGTTATTTCCTGTTCGCATAATTTGCGCATGGGAATAGGATCGGTGGTGACTCTGAATACCCTGAGAGCAAAATGAACAGGAGAACGTTCTCCAAGGTATCATTTCTTATAAAATGTTCTTCAAACCTCCTCCTTCCACACACAACTTCGTCTCGGAGAGCCAACATGAGAACGCATGGAACGAATTGGATTTTCTAAGAAAGGAAACCTTGGAGAACCGTTCTCTTAGCAAATATGGACACTGTTTAGCGTCACGAGGATGATCAAGGGTGGGTTCGACGTTGCGCTTTCACATAAATTGATATTGAAATCGAAATTGCAGAACGGCTGCAGCCAGTTGTCTATACCAAACAAGTAGTTTATTCTTCAGATACCGTCCACGACAGAGTGGAAAGTTGTCTAGGATAAAAAGACAACTTTCGGTCTTAACTACATCTCTGTTTTTTGACTATAATGCAATTTTTTCGACGCAAAATGTAAAATTTTATAAATACGAGGATATCAGTCTAATTTGAAGTTGAAAATCAGTCAAATGTAAACAGAATCGGATCATACAAGAGGAAACGCAGTATAGAAAGTATTTTAAATATCTCGACAAATTGTATTTCTGGAAATGTATTCTGTAATTTTACCTATGAGGACCACATACTAAGTATTTCAATGTTATCGATGCTTAGCAACTCGTATACAACGGGAAAGGGAAATGAATTGTTTCAATTTAGACAATTCCATGTGACTTCTCCCTTTTTTGTGTTCAAGAGTATTGTTCAGGTGAGATGGATAGTCTGAAAACAGGAATTAGTTTTACGAGAAAAACGAATATTTAAAAACCCTATTGTTCGATGATCGAAACGTGTCCACATGCGAATTTGGCAAGCAAACCAATTTCTCATATGTATACCTGAAATTGTAATTCCTTTTGATTGCTCACGCAGTTTTACCTTTTGTACATAGGAAAGTAGTATATAGTTACTAGAGGAGTTAACAGTGAGACGAAACTGGTCGTCTGAAATCAATATGTTCAAGAATGATTGGTGCCAATTTGATAAAAAATGTAATTCACATATTGAACATTTAAAACAAATTGTTCCATATATCCATAAAGGTAGATATATCTCTATTTTATATGACGAGCACTGCACCAGCCTTCACATTGACCGAGTTATTTTTAAAATGTCGATTACATGCTAGAGTGAAAACATAATATTCAGTAAGTAATGCTTAGCTAACAATGCTCACTGTTAGCACCGATCGACGTAGTGCTTCTGACTTGAAAATGCCAGCAACGTCGAGCAGCCACACGACAACACTCACACCGTACACAAAAGGCAACAGCATCTGTATAGTAAGCGTGCGCAGAATGCGCTCCTCATTTTTGTGTGCTGCCGGGGTCTTCTGAACGCCGATATGAGGCCTTTGATTTAAACTGAGGAAGAGAAAGAATCTTATGGGCGGTCGAGGGAAGAGGCGCACAGGGAAATAAGTCCTCGAAACCATAAGTCTAAGCCGAGGAGCGACCACTTTCAAAGACTCCCACGCCTATTAGACTTTGAAGTCTTCGT
Source organism: Pristionchus fissidentatus (assembly GCA_036245785.1). NCBI lineage: Eukaryota > Metazoa > Nematoda > Chromadorea > Rhabditida > Neodiplogasteridae > Pristionchus > Pristionchus fissidentatus. The sequence continues at coordinate 4,249,032 of BTSY01000004.1, read as the reverse complement.
TGGCTAGCTCAGGCATATCGAGTCGTAGACTTATTTCCTCATGAGCACGCAAATATCAATGTGTACTTCCACCTCAGCCTCCACTTACGATCCTTGCCATTTCCGCCACTAAGCCGCGACGAAGAACACACACGACGGGTATAGCAATCGAACACGTCAGAACGGCAGAAAGGGTCGCCAATCGAGGCAGCGCATTGTCCAAGCTCGCGATGCGACCCGTCATATTTACATAACTAATTGTGGTCGGACCAGCGGCGCTCGGATAAGTTCCGGACAAGTGAATAGCGAGCTGAATAGATTCAAATTGTCAAATCGTATACAAAAAGAAAAAAATTAGAAATGTTGTCTTGTATATGTGACTCCCCCGGGTTTGCTGTCAGACTTTTTTCTCTATGTGCGCCAAACACAACCACTAACGCACTCCGATTGCTGCTGCTGGCAGGGCGGCGAGTGCACAAATAGCGTGCGCATTGCGCTTGCTGGCGCCATCTGCAACTGAGATCGAATCTGCACGTCGAACCAGCCAGATACGATACGCAAATGAGAGCGTGAGCAGCGTCGTCGACTGGCAAATCATCCCGACGTATAGTGCTAAAAATGTCTAAAAAGGTTTTTTCATTGGGATCCTGAACGCTGTGACCTCGCTGGGTTCGGTTTTGCTGTCGCAGGATTGGCTACGGAATCGACTCGGAAAGAGAAAAAGTGTGGACCCATTTGGTTCCGTGATCCGCGGGACCATCGTACGGATACTTAATTTTAATTCTGAAAACTTTGCAAAATGTTTTTAAAGAAACACTTTTTCTCATAAAAATTGAAAAGCGAGATATAAATATAGAACAAAGCAAACGAAGTGGTGAAAGTGGGAGTAGAGTTGGCCTCGTGACAAAAATGATCGGGCGTTAATTGATTTCGAGATCTCGAAATTCCATCTCTTTGTTCACCTTTTCTCGAAAATAAGAGATAATTGAATTAGTGAATTTCGAAATTCTCAATTTCTCTCTCACGAGGCCAACCCTAAGAGGGAGACCTGCAATTTCCATTTGTTTTATTATTAGTAGAAACTCGATTTTTTGAACCCTTTCGAAACGTATCCCGGAATCGGTACCAAAATCGGCAATGGGACCAAAAACGGGACAGACTTGAGCGAATCATATGACATGGGCGGTACTCTATTTTCAAGTTACAATTAGCAAACAAATACTGACAGAATAGCGCGTGACAACTTGGCGCGCCGGCGAGAATACACGGCCCGACATAAACAATTGTCGCCACTCCCTCTTCAAAGCCCAGTCTGAACAGAGTATCGGCTGTTAAAAATACAATTACATAATTTCCAGACTTCTCAGTTGTATTGATTCTTTTTTATCTTTATTAACGAACATATCGAGCACCGATCGAAAACCCAGGAAAAAAAAGCCCGAAACAAACTCGTACACGACGTTACGCGATTATGGTTATTATTATTATTATTATTATTATTATTATTATGGAATTAATGGATTCGAGAACTGAGGTATTCCTGTAAAGTACTCACATCCCAGTAGTAATCCAACTGCAAAATGCAGCCACCAAATCGATGCATGCGTTCACAAGCAATATCACCGAGTAGGCAGACATGCTTTTAGGCGTTCTGAGAATATCTTTTTTGATCTTCGTCTTTTAATGAAAAAAACACGCTCGCCACAGTGATACAATCATACTATAATGATGTCAACATGGTAAAAGAAGAGGTTAAGATTTTGACAAAAAAGTAACCTTGTCACTTTTGCGTTCTCGCCTATGGTAAACACAGTAAGTATCATATGGCCAATTGGAACGCTCGTATTATTATGTATTATATATTTGTAATACTCACACTGCACGAATTGCCGAGATTAGAATAAGATTTGCTAAGAACCCAATCAGATCTAAAACCGATATGAGAAGGATGTGAATTCGATCTTCTATATCGAGCATTCCACCTAATACCGAGCGAGGCCCACCTGTAAATGCTGTTTCAGTCAACTCGACTCGCAATACACAACAGGCTACTCTTAATTGTGGTGTTGCCTGAACATTTAGTAACAGCGTAACATCTAACAAATTTATATTACCTAGTGAATGAGTAATTAACAATGCTTTGACAATTGGAATTACTACTCAATATAAAATAGAAGCTCTTTTCAAGTCAGCACAACAGTGGGTTGGACATATCAGCGCTCAAGGATCACAATTTCCGATATTTTTCACAGGGCAAAAATGCACGTTGGGTTTTCCACAGTTTATGATGCCCTAATGAATGGTGTATCGATCTCTGATAGTCTCATGTTCTAGTTGAACTCATGTTCTTAATATTTACATAATTACAGCCTTTCAAATTTGAGCTGTTTTTCAGAATTTCCAATGCCGTAACGGTGAAAAAACAGGTAATCATTCACATAGATAGCGAAAAAAAAATTTTTTCAGATCAGATTGACAACATGGCGTCGTAAAAGTTTTATTTTTAAGAATTTTGCATATTTCATGAAATGTTGACGTTATTTTTTCGAAGAATAAGCAAAAACACAGGATTCTTATGGGTATAGTTGATATCTATCCGATTCGTCCATTATTTGGTCATGTTCCGGGGGTTACTGGCTATGTTATTTATTTTGTTTTTGAAAAATGTGTAATTTTTGAAAAAAAGTAGAGGGGCATCCCTGATTTCGTCTCATTCCACTCATTCAACCCCCATACGTGCGGTCAGAAATGAGAAAAGAGCAATGCATGATGACGTCATATCGACTTCTCGGAGTATTAGTAAAGTGTTCCCTAAATAGTTCGCATGTTTTTTTTGCTTGAGTTTCGAAAAAAATGAAAAAAATTAAAAATTTCGTGAAGCATGCAAATTTCGAAAAAAAAGACGCCAGTCTGATCTCTTGTATGTGAAAGATTACCTAGGTTTTTGACCTTATTGTTAATTATATGGGAAAATCTTAAAACCAGGTCAACTTTGAAAAGCTGTAATTGTGCAATTGAGTTCTGAACATTACACTATTAGAAATCGATAAAGGCCATAAGGCTACCAGAAACTGTGAAAAAAGATGGCGCTATTGTGATGTACCGTTGGGGGTGCGATTCTTACGCGAATGCAATGACATGCAAATGTCTGCCCGAGACATTTATGAAACCCGTTATCAATAATATAAATAATGTGAAAGTTGTCGATAGCTGCTAGCGTTCTGTTGGATTTCTTATTTTTTCTTGCACAAGAGATCTCTTTCACACGAATTTTCCCACATCCATTCAGTATGGCACCTATTTATAAGTTAATGTATGAGATGATGTTTGGTGTGTTTATTCGATTCCCTTCAGCAACCTTTATAACATATAATGGGCAAAATCGAAAAACATTAATATGCATAGTTTGAAAGATACAAAGTAAATTACAGTTGGACAGCTAAGAATCTGCTGCTGGATCTTGTGTGCGCAAGAGATTCAAGTTCGGTAACCATTTTAAGGTTATTGAGTGAGAGATCCCTAATATGGCTCATAAGGTGAAGAGAGAGGGTAGGCACAACACCGAACCGGCTTCCCGTGACCGCGCTATCTTACTGACACGGAATGGGAGTGCGGAGAGCGTAGGGCCAGGCCGACTGCAATTTTATTATTTACAGTGTAGAGAAACATATTCTTTCCTCTTATTCAAACGCGCTGCTTATTTGTGCAAATCAGAATGTTGTGTGTGGGCAGATGCACTATCGAAAATTATTGCAGACGTTTAGAGGCTAATACAAAACCGCTACTACAAAACAGTTCGAGAAGAGCTGGTGCAAAACCTCCAGTAAAGATACAAAGATGGAGAAAATCGAATGAGTAAATGCAAGAGGGATCCTACCATTTTCTCTCGATATTTCTGGAGATTCTTCTCCAAGTTATAAACTGAGGCCAGAAAAGCAGTTAAATGAGGAATAACTCACAGAAATAACTGCAGCGACAGAACAATTTCCGGCGCAGTTGTTGGTGTCCATGATGGGCGCGGACTGACCGTCTTTTATCAGAATCTGAAAATAATGAATCCATTACTAAGTGATATCGACTTGTTGCGAAAACGGATATTACGCATGGTCTTAATGCTTGCTCTCGTGCACGTGTAGTGGCAAATTAATTGGTTATTGCCTAATGATGACGCAATCACCTTGACATACGGCCAACCGTTATCTGCACGGCGCGTTTCGAACACAACAGCGGATGAGAAGGCGGGAGTGACGCCCTTGCAACAATTATATTTAAACAGTGAAATGAAAATCAATATCCTCGCCTCAACAGGTGAGATTGGCCACAATTTAGGTTTGAATGAGATTTTTTGTTGAAAAAAAGGCGCGTGAGAGATTGACTCACCTTGAATCGATCCAGCACGCCGAAGATGTGAGAAAGCCCGAGGATGGTGACGTCATGCTAGGATGCAAGAAAAGATTCAGTTATCGATCAAAATCCGGACCTACCGTATAGTAGACACGCAACTTCGGCTGGCCAGGGCAGGGCGTTGAGGCGCAGTTGGCGACCTGCGTTTCGTTGGCTTTACGATTGAAACTTTGTACAATACCACTAGAGGGAAGGGTAGCAGATTTGACTCTTCAATAGTGACAGGCCAATATTGAGAAAATGTTGGTAGGTCAAAAACTCGCGGCGGCAAAGTTGCCGAGCAGCTCGTTCGCCAGCACTCCTGCCACTCGCTTGAGACGCAGCGCATTGAAGTTCGCGCCCGCGCCCGCCAGCAACTCGATGTACTGCAACACATGGATACGGCTGCGGTGGTCGAAGTATTCATCGAAAATGGTGGCGAAATGTATATCTTGTATAGGCCGGATGTTTGTTGGCCCTTGCTCTATTTTATTTACTAACTACAAATGACATCCCATTTTGGTTTACAGTCGTCGTGAAAGGCAATTCTTTCGTTTACCTTGTACATGAACTCTTTTGCCGGGCCGTCGGCGCACTTGCGGTAGGCGTCGGGCATGTTGATGAGTGGGTTGGGCGCCTCGGCGATGACCGCGTCGAAGATGGAAGGAGGAACGGACTGAGAAGAAGCAGGATCACGCCATTCTTAGGTTATATCAGAGCTATCATCGAGACGAATAGACCAAGACATATCAGTGCGTTCGCGTAAGAACCGCAAAAAACGTTCACAAATCCGTACACCAAAAAGTGACAACTTGAGTTTTTCACAGATTCTGATAGCCCTTGGTGTGCTCTATCGATTTCTGTTTTATTCATGACTTTGATTTTCGAATTTGCATAATTATGAGTGTTCAAAGTTCGAATAGATTCAAGGTATTTCAAGTATATCTCTTTAGGGAGAAGAGCTAGAAGTTTTGTCTAAAGAACACAAATGACCGCCATGATGAGCTGCATCTACCTATGTCATTTGTTTATTCAAATTTTATGTTTTGAAAAATACCTAAAAATTTGATGACGATTTTCTCGAAAACCAGGCCGAGTCCAGTCACCAGTTTTCGATATGTTGTTGCCCTGCGTATAATCTATCGAATCCACACAATTACATGATGTATCGTGGGCGGGATAAGGTTGATATTTTCAATACAAAATTATATAAAACGCAAGAAAGCCCCTCATTTCACCCTTATTTCACATGTTAGACACGAAGTGAGCGGTCTAAAATTCACGTAATTCTCTTTTCACACCGCGCAGCTCGCGTCAAATGAGGAGAATGATGGTGAAATAAGGGTGAAATGAGGGGCTTTCTTGCGTTTTATATAAATTTGTATTGAAAATATAAACCTTATCCCGCCCTCGATACATCACGTAATTGTGTGGATTCGATAGATTATACCCAGGGCAACAACATATCAAAAACTGGTGACTGGACTCGGCCTGGTTTTCGAGAAAATCGTCGTCAAGATTTTAGGTATTTTTCAAAATATAAAATGTGAATAAACAAATGGCATAGGTAGATGCAGCTCATCATGGCGGTCATTTTTGTTCTTTAGACAAAACTTCTAGCTCTTCTCCCTGAAGAGATATACTTGAAATACCTTGAATCTATTCGAACTTTGAACACTCATAATTATGCAAATTCGAAACTTGAAGTCATGGATAAAAACAGAAATCGATAGAGCACACCAAGGGCTATCAGAATATGTGAAAAACTCAAGTTGTCACTTTTTGCTGTACAACCATGGTTGTGATTCTTACGCGAACGCACTGATATCAATTGAAAATAATAAATAAAGTTAATAGTTGATAGATATCGGGCGTGTGTCCAGGTACTGTAGACTCACAGCGCAGGCTGCGGGCCACTGCGTCTGCATCATGGCGACGAGTGCTGTCATCTGGACGTTGACGGCCGAGGTGAGATTGAATTTGCGGATGACGTCCGCCCATCCATCCGTGCACGTGAGAGCAGGAACGAGCAACTGGAAGGAATGTGATTGCTTGAAGTTTGAGAGAAAAAAAACAGTACGAAGGATCTGGTTGGCCGAAGGTACTCAAGGATGTGCACAAAGTGGATCGTAATAGTATGCAATTCAAAAGCACTTCAATAACCAGGGCCACTGACACCATCATTCTCCAGTTCAGTTGTGTAGACGGGCGGCACGATCGCGTGACCACGAGGAGTTCTACAAAATTAATGTTTTTTTTAAGTTTTAAAGTTTTTCAAGCCTCAGTTCGTGGGCCGGTTGAAAGCTCATGTTTAGGGATGGCGAATGAAGAGCAATTTTGCAAATTTTGTCTCGCGCAAAATCGCTGTATTATGCAAATGAGATATGAAAACATGTGAAGAGTTGATTCCAATCATTCTAGTTGATTCCAATCATTCTATCTTATTAGGAAGATTTTTCGCTGTTGAACTTTGGAAAAGAGCTACGTTCTTCAGGTTTATAAACGATTCTTCATGAAGAGCCTGCGATTTTTCGTGGTTTTTGTGTCTTCCAGTTCTTAAAAAACTATCAACATGTACAATCATGCTATATTTAGTATCAAAAGTTTCGTATTGATGCCTAGAACAGATTAAGACACTAAGTTGGAGAATTCCTCAGAGCATGTCAGTTTTGTGTATGATAAACCAATTCCCAGAGCTCTTCATTCGCCATCCCTACTCATGTTCCATAGATCTACCGTTGTCAATGACCAAAATTGGGGCATCTGTGTACACTCAGAGAAAAATTACTTCGTCGCATGCACGAAGTATTAAAATAACTTGTGAAAATATACTATAACTGTGTTTGAAGTAATCAATTACTTCGATTGCTGTTCTAGCGTGTTTCCACACAAGTAATTAATTACTTCATGCATGCGACGAAGTAATTTTTCTCTGAGTGTAGGTCTCACTCAATGAAGAGGGCGTTCGCGAAGGAGGAGGCGCTCATCAGGCAGCGACTGACGGACGAAGATCGGATGAAGACCTGTAATTAATACTTTTTAGTAGGCACTTATAGCTTAAGCCAGTAATTTACTACGTGTATAACGACAGCACTTACGACGCATTATGTGGATTCCCTTCTCCTACGGGTTGGTTTAGCTTAATAATTGAAGTACATACCTCGGAGGGAAGGAATCGGCGGTCGATGAATCCGCTCTGGATGTACTGCTGGGCGAAGCCGCGGCCTTGCTCGAATGCGTTGTCGATGCCGAACTGAACAGTGTCAATTAGCAATGTCGGTTCAGCGTTGGCCTCCGCACTCTTTTTTTTCTGACTAACTTCGCCGCGATACCGTTCTCTCGTCCAAAAGGACGTAATACGAGCACATAACGGGACCCTAGTGCCTTTACACTTCTTTCAATGAAGCCATACGGGCTATAAGCGACCAATGAGAGGAATCCCGTGATCGGTCAATACCCACACAGAGCCGGCACAATAGTAATAAACCACCTAAGATTATGCTTTCAAGGATCCCTTTTACGGAGGAGAAATTCCTTGGTTTCTTTGAAAGTCACTGTGTTTCGAAAATTAACCCTATCTTAGCACCAAGAAAATGAAGAAAAATCTTGAAAAAGTGTTTGGAGCAGAAACACGATCCCCTCACATCGGTCAGCTCTCCATTGCCACGGAAGAGGTTCTGGGGCGATTGGGGCGTCGCCCAACCGGAAGTAGCCGCGCGATCCGCGTGTCGGATGACCTACCAATATTGATTACAATTGAAAAAAAGAAAAAAACCGTTAAACTATTTTTACATGGAACCGTGTCCACAGGACGGGGTGTCTTGGTGTAAAGATTATTAGAAACTGACAACGTTGACGGAGAGAAGTTGATCCGCCGCAGAGTATCCGATCAGGATGATTATGAGAGGGAAGGGGAGATTCATTACTCCCTGAAAATGAGAGGAAGAATTTGCAAAACTATAGTGCCATTTTAAAAAAAGTCGAGTTAGCCCTGCAGTGCCAAAAGTAGGGGGAAAAGGAAATATAATTTTCGAAGTCTCTCCGACCAGGAGGAGGGGCTTCCTGGTTGCGCAGATATTGAATGCGAGTACGTGAAAAGAGGCGAGATTGCTCGCGTTGGAAACCTGACACCTTACCCCCCCAATAAGAAGAAAAGGAAGAAAAAAGAAGCGAGAGCTCTCTGGTGCATGACTGAATTATCAGAAGAAGGCGCTACTCGGATAATCGTCTCTTCATATTACACACTCTCTATGGCGGCTGGTAGCAGAGAGAGAGTATGGGGAATGGAGAGACAACTACTCGATTGTCTCAGTTGAGATATCAGTGTATGTGCTTGTTTGCCGATCTATGCAACGCCAGATATCAGATTCTCAGTATAGTAGCGAGTGCCGAAAATAGCAATAAAGAGATGAAGAAAATCGGAATATTCTATATTTCGTACATCAACCTACAAAAAAATATAATAATTTGTTAAAAATTTTTTAAGTAAATATAATAATTTGCAAGGTATTCTGTCCCTTTCTCATTGCAATCATTCGACTTCGTGTACATGTAAAACGAATAAATATCAAAATAATTAGCAATAGTGAGAACAGAAGTAATTGTTGTTTCTCGTGGCTCTGGGATTTGCGTGTTCACACCAACATCTCGGGCATTTTCATTCATCGTTTCACTTCACACTGAGCACCGACAATCATCATACTGCGCTCTATACAATCATAGTGAGTGAATCACCTACCGCAATCAAAACTTCTTGAGTTTGAAGACGTCACGCTTGCTGAAAATGGAATTTGGTTCTCATTTTAAACGGTTTGGGTGGGTCGTCAGCGCTCGCGTCGTCATTTTCCTGGAAGGTTTCTAGTTTTCTTGAAATTTAGGCCGTAATTTTCCCCTTTCGCAGGAGTCGCGGGCACTTTGCTCAACTCCCTTCTAATCTACTACATATTGTGTACTAACATTGGCGCTGCGGCGAGGCTCTATCGCATTTCGTGCATTATAAGTGCGATCTCGAGCATTTACACATCGGTTTTGATGGCAATTGTGCTCAATGTAAGTCGCTACAGCACGCGTGATTCAACGAAGATGTTTTGCATAGAGAAAAAAAAGTAGAATGCTGAATAGGTGGAATGTGCAATTATAAATTTACACGGCGCCAATGAACTGTAGGAAATAGCTGTAGTCATCTGTAAAAAAACTATACTAATTCAATTTGATACTGATCATTCCGAATGGTGTGAAGGGGTATATTTACGAGTGAATAATGAGCCAAACTATGGCTCAATGTCAGATGCCCCTCATGGTCGGCGGCGCCTTCGTTCCCACTCTCTACGGTCCTCTTCTCTTTATGATTCCAACGAAAGCGGCCGATTTTATGTTTGTCGCCTTCATAAGTCAAGTGCACATGATGTGGGAGGTGCGCGTTCAGGAAAAAAAACATCTACCGGCTCTCACTTTTTCAATTTATCAATTGTTCAATCTTGGAAAAATGCCATGAGTTGCAGCTCATACCAGCTCCGTCAATTCTGCAGTATCTTTCGCTGGGCAAGTAAGATTTGAATGACCATTCGACATAAAAAGCGAATTCTGTACAGATCAGAGCGCAGTTCGTCGGGTCGTCTCTTTCTCGCCTACTCAATTCCCGTTCTAATGCAGATAAATACGATGGTATGTCCCCCCAATCTGTTATTCGTATGACTATCTATTCAGTCCGCTCTATATCTAAGGACGTAAGCATTCATTCACAGCATTGTGTGCTCTATGTCGCAACACATTCAAAAGATGATTTCAGTTCCACTGCCCGAATTACATTCCGGGGGAGGGTCTCCGGGTTGAGCTGGAAAAATTGATCTTTGATCTCCACGGAGCGGGACGAGGCGACTGCCGTGTCTACGGAGTCCGCATCTTCGCCAAAGAGGTACACTAATGTTGCAAAGAGACCCATGAAGAAAATGATGCTGAGCATAAGAAAAGTTATCGAAAAATCTATTCTCTATTCGATTTGTATTGTTCAGTGCCTATAGGGGGCCTATAGGGGGCACATAGGGGGAATATAATAATTGTGTTATTGTCTTTATTTAATCCTTTTACGGTTCATGCAAAAGAGTGATAAATACTGATTGTGAGTAATCGAAAAAAGGGGCGTGGCAATCGATGAGCAGCAATCGGCGTTGCAGCAGCTGCAGCAGCTTACTTGCAGCACTCCTTCTTCTCACCGCAGCAGCTACCGTGGCAAGCCTTAGTACGATCACACTTGCATCCGTCAGTCTTGCACTTCTCTGCAAATTTAAACATTTTTCTCACCCTTATTTTCCGCAAAACGACATTAAATCAATCAAATATTCACCGCTGCAGCATTTTCCGGGCGTCTTGCCGCACTTTCCCTCCTTGCAGCAGTCGCAGCCCGTGCATGCACTGCAGCACGAGCAGCTGGAGGGGTCGGCACAGCAGGGCTTCTTCGTGCCGTGGCAGGCCTCAGTGCGCTCACACTTGCAGTCCTCGGTCTTGCACTTCTCTGTAATGTATTACCGAGAATACAAGAATGATGTCTAGCATTTTGACCCAAGTGAAGTCGACCTTATTACTAAACACATGCTCGAGACAGGATTCAACTAGAGAAAGAACAATGGAGCAGGATAGTGTCTCGTTTTCAACGAAGTATACTGTCATTCGGTGTGACATTTGCGGCAGAGTTCAAGTGTGACCATACCGGTGCAGCATTTACCGGGCGTCTTGCCGCACGACCCCTCCTTGCAGCAGTCGCAGTCGGTGCATGCAGCACAGCACGAGCAGGTCGCGGGGTCGGCGCAGCCTGAAATCGAGCCAGATAAAACTGATTTCCAGCAGAACTACGGAAGCGAACAGAAGAGTAGAGGCAAAAATATGAAGGAGCGAAGGTTAAAGAGGAAGCAACTTACAGGGCTTCATTTTGGATGATGGGTAGGTCGGTGTTGAAAAGAGAAGAACTTTCGATGATATTTCGACGGGAGCATTACCTTTTATACCGACCACGTTTAGCTGCGTAGATCAGTTACGCAGCCGAGAGAGTGCGGAGAGACGAGAGGGCGCAGGGAAGCTAGACAGTGAGTAGATCGAAAGGATGACGACGCACTGCATAGTTTGTGTCCACGACACGATGAGTGGGAAGAGAGTGCAGAGAAGCTAGACAGTGTGTAGATCAGTATCAGAAGAATTGAGAGAGCAGGGGAGAAGAAGAGAGGCCAGAGAGCAAGAGAGTCACGAGCGAGGGGAGATCAACAGGACCGATGAGACAGTGTACGATAAGGAGAAACGCAGAGAAGCTAGACGTGACGAGAGAGTGTTTAGATTGAGAAGAGATTCAGACGACAACAGTACATGATAGTAGAATACACAGTGAGATAAGAGGACGGTGAGGCAGCAGGTGAGTCAGCAGGCAGATCGGAGAGAGTGCAGACAACGAGAGGAAGAGGGTGTGCGGTAAGAAGAGACTGCGAAGAAGCTAGACGGTGCCAACAGCGATGAGAGAGTGTGCCAAATCGAGAGAGCGATAACCGCGGAGGTCAGCAACTGCTACGTGAGCACTGATAATTGACAATCTAAACTATCGGAAAGAAAGTGAGCAACAGAGTGGAATTTCAACAGAAAATTCACCCTTGTGCAAAGAGGATTAATCATTCGTTGGATGCAAAATGTCTTTTGAAAGTAGCTCATAAAAATATTTGGATATTAGAGATGCTCCCAGGTCATCTTCACGTCTCACTTAACATTTGGTGAGGCAGAATTACGCGAATACACATTAAAACTCACAGCACCCATCCCCAGCGCCAACCGCCCCACCCCCAGCCACATACAGAGAGTGAGGGGTGCGGGAGGAAGAGTTGTGGTGGCAAGGCATCTAACAGGGATCGTTGTACCGAAACCACATTCACGCATGGCGTTATCGTCTTGGGAAGAAAATATAATGCATGTAAATAGGATCTGAATGAAATTGAGTGATCTCCTAGATGCCTTGGGAAAGCTGGGGTTACGTAATCCCACGTTGCAGCTGGCTTGCCCCATCTAGCGTGGTAGCTTGTTACTGTAAAATCGCTTGACATGGAACACCATTAGCTTTTATTACGGGGGGGGTGGCATTTGAGCAACCGACATTTGAGCAACCGACACTTGAGCAACCGACATTTGAGCAACGAGCCATAACTCACCAAGGAGTGAGCCTAGCGCTATGGGAGTGGTACCATTGTGACCAGCATCAGAAAAAAATAGATTTCGTAATTAATTAATTAATTAGTATAATTAATGAGCTCTCAATTATGAAATCTCAATTACCTGATGCTGATCACAATGATACCACTCCCATAGCTCTATGCTCACTCCTAGCTGAGTTATTACCCTTGCTCAAATGTCCGTTGCTCAAATGTCACCCCCCCCCTTTATTACAGGAATGCGAAACCGATCTGCTCACAATGATGTATGCAGTAGTCTTGCCCTCTTACGCGGCTAGCTACGCGCTTTTCGCCTTCTGTGCATTTCAGGTTGAACCCTTACTCTCACTATTAATTATCAAGAAACATTAATTAATTTTAGCGCATTAATAGAGCAAATGATAGACGACGAATAATCGCAGATCCGTGCTAAACTTTCTTCCCTGGGCAAATCGATGAGCGGCAAAACGGAGCGCATGCAAAAACGATTCTTCCACGTTCAATTAGCACAGGCACGGAACTTATTTTGACATGCAACAAAATTAAATCGTTTGTTTATAAAATGTTATAGAAAAGTATGAGTGACTTGTGCCTGAAAAGACGATATTTCTCCTCGAAAATATGGTGAGCAGGTTTTCCTCCCGCTCGTTCTACTCTCATTTCCTACTGGATTGATCGTGGTTGCGATGATTCTCGGCATCGATCTCAACAATTTCTCCTTCTTTTTCGTGTACGCTTTCTGGATTTCGCCCAGTGCGCAGGTGCAAAATATTATTGTACCATATATATATATATATATATATATATATATATATATTTATGCGTGTTCAATGGAAACGCGGTTACAAATAGAAAGAGAAAACGAACACAGCATAACAGAGTGAGATCAATACCACGGCTAAGATTGTACTACTTTATGGAATGGAAAGGGAAGAAAAGATTTATGTAAAATATAAATCCAGGCTCTACTGCTCCTCGGATTTGTACGCAAATCGAGCAAAGTTTGCGCGGAACGAACAACCAGAATCTCCACATCGAAGGTTTCGTATTTCCATGAAGACATTATTAACTATTTTCAGGTTTCGCATGCGAAGCTTTCAACAGCGTAAAGGCTACAGACCTTTGTTCATGCAACCGATAACGGTACATTGTGCTAAATACTGGAATATTGTTTATTTTCTCGTCCACCTTTTCTCCTTTGCCAGAACAATTTATGCATACATTCTCGGAAGATAAGAAAACATATATTTATACAAATATTCACAAATCACTCTTCCTCAAGTTCACTCTGCCAAAGTCACCGCCGTACACGTCCTTGCCCGAGGAAATGTACTTAGCCAGCGATCGGACGGTGAAATTGCGCATGAGCTCCTCTTTGATTCTGCAATTGTTCCCAATTCTGTCATTTATCCGCGGCTACTCTATTACATGCTACAGTTAGTACTCTCGCATTTGTATGAAAACGTAAGCTACCGAGTACATTACATTACATTTGGTATATCTCTTTAATGGTAATTGATTCAGAATCATCATTCAGACACATACCTGGTCAAATAAGTACTTTGATTTAGTTATGTAACCGACCTCCTCTCCTGCTCGTCTCCCTCCTCGTCCTCGCTGTCCCACTCTCCCAGATCCTCATTCTCATCCTCTTCTTCCTTCTTGTGCTCCGTCTCCAGTTGTCTCTCCTCGACGGGCGGTGGCGCGGGTCCACTCAGTCTCGTCTCCAGATAGAGCAGCGTCCCGAAGTAGGCGTTTTCCATGCGCGCGTACGTCATCTTTGTCACGACACGCATGAGAGGAAGACCGGCGACGATGGCGATACCGATGATGGGAGCCCACTGCGATACAGATACAGATCTATTACCCTGACATTAAGGCAAATGGGCCAGCAGGAAGGTGGCTTCGTGGTTACAGATGGTCAGGATCTTCGAACTCAGGGCACCATGAAATACTGCGTAAATGTGAAATGCCAAAGACGAGCCAGAGAACCCTAGGGATGTATATAATCTAGTAGAGTGCGAAATGTGAGACCACGTCCTCTTAATTTCACAGACTCTCTAGACCGGTCGATAGACTAGAGAGTGTGTGAAATGAAGAGACTGTGGTCTCACATTTCGCATTCTACTGTCTAGTCTCAATTTTTCCTTCCGAAAACCAGTGGAAGCTCGATATTAAGAGACCGTCCACGAGAGAGTGGAAAGGGGTCCCGGATGAGAATTCGACAACCTACCCTCAAACTTTTTTCATGGAATGAGCATCACGAATGCTGATCGCGATCGTATATATTTAAGCTTGAAAATTTTTTTCGAGGTCAAAATTTTTTTCAAAATTTTCAGACATTTTTTAGTCGAAAAATAAAGTTTCGAAATACTTAGCGACAAGTATTCTATTATACGTATTTTTACATGCTGGTTCCGAATCTGGTAGTTAGTACTGTTGAAACTCACCTTTAAAAGTTATGATCGAAAAATCAGATTTTTTTGTGAAAAATCGAAAATATCTTTTTTCCCAACCCCCTTTGCGGTAAAGCCACTATGTTTTTCGGAATCTACATCAAAAAGTATGTTATGGGCCTTTTTGGCTTAATTTTAAAAATAGGGATATTGACCGATATTTTATCTCAAACTAGCATAATTCCTATTTTTCGTTCGGCCAGTTTATTACATGTTTCTTACAGGTTCGTGTGTGTACCAATTTCCGATGTGATGCTGCGCAAATTTCAGGGGTGCATGTGCACCCTCTGAGGGTGGAAAACTCGTGTAACTCAGCTCAAACTAAACGAAATCTGTCCAATCAAAAAGGAAAATGTTCCAAACGTGGCTTGCAATCCCTGTATCAAGTTTGGAAGTTGTAGCTTCACTAGGAAAAAAGTTATGAAAGGGTGCATAAAACTGATGTGCACCTTGCACCCCATGAAATTAGCGCGGCATCAAATAGATAAACATATTTAGAAAGTATGAAAACATGGTCTATTTTGATTATCGAGAGTAAACACAAGACGTTTCAAAATTTTCCCAAATTCATACAATCATCATAATAAACTATCAAATATTATGTGAAACGGTTTTGGAAATCTATTGAACTAGTCAACAATAAAGGAAATCAAAGATAGGCCTAAAGAAATGACGATCAGTGTTTCGGCCCTCGGTCTAGACACTGACCGTCTCCCTGGGGGCGGGCCTCGTCAGTAGACAAGCCCCAGGGACATTTTTAGTAAAGAATAATTTTGAAAAAGCATAACGTAAAAACGCGCAACGAAAAAAAACAAAGTCCTCAAACTAGTTTCCGAAATAACTATAGAAGTATAGTCATCCAAATTGCTAGGTAATTTCCTATTGGTCAGTCGTCTCTTGGAAATGGCAAGATGAGTATGGAATGAGGAAGGAAGGGAAGAGAGTACGGGACGTGACTAGACGCAAGAGGTCAATTGATTGAGAAGAGAGAGAGACAGACAGGGAGAGAGAGGAGGGGAAGAGAGGGCACTGGTAGATCAGTGATGGGGAGAGGGCAGAGTGTCACATTTGTCGGTTCGGGCAGACTCTCTGGTTCTCTCACTCTATTCAAAGATCAACTTTCGGAGATCAAAGATCAACTACACCTCAATAATCTAATGCAAATTTCTGAATTTGATAATCCATACTTGATCTCTATCACTGGATTGCTTCTGAGTACTCTAATCACACATGAATGAATTATTTTTCTCGGATATTGCAAAGTCAAAAAATAGGAAATCAGAGATTCGGAACGTGTTATGAAATCGTTGAGTTCACTGCAATTTCTATAGATTCTGATCATTTCACCGTAAAATGTGTTGATTCCAATTTTGACAGGAACGTTTGAATTGTAATGAGGGTACCGTATCACTTCGAACGCATAGTCATCATAAGATCAGGGTTCTATGACGAAATATAGTTTCGACTTTGGGCTCAAAATGTTTGAATTGCAATATTAAATAAATGTTCTGTTGGTACTCTTCAATTTCAAGCATTGGTTCATGTCGGAAAAAAATTAAGGCTCGGAAATGGCCAAAAAATGATATTCATATTATATTTCCGAAAGTACCAGTAGCGTGCATGACGAAATATCTTTGCTGTGTAGTACACTCAAAGAGTTGCTTCAACTGACAAAAGGACAAGGTGATCCAAATTTTTCGAAAAAAAATTTGTTCTCGAAAATCACCATAAACCCGGGGTCATGGTCCAAAATCTCAAAATATTTTTTTCTAATTTTATGGAGAACTAACTGTTACTAAAGCTTCTTTATACTCAATAAAGTGGCATATGGCGCTATACGCAACTTTCGGATGAATTGGAGAGAAATTTCAGGAAAAAAATATTTTGGGATTTTGGACCATGACCCCGGGTTCATGGTGATTTTCGAGAAAAAATTTTTTTTTCGAAGAAGTTGAATCAACTTGTCCTTTCGTCAGTTGATGCAACTCTATGAGTGTACTACACAGCTAAGAAATTTCATCATGCACGATACTGGTACTTTCAGAAATATTATATGAATATCATTTTTTGGCCATTTCAGAGCCTTAATTTTTTTCCGACATGAACCAATGCTTGAAATTGAAGAGTACCAACAGAACATTTATTTAATATTGCAATTCAATCATTTTGAGCCCAAAGTCGAAACTATATTTCGTCATAGAACCCTGATCTTTGATAGTTTATTATGATGATTGTATGAATCTGGGAAAATTTTGAAACGTCTTGTGTTTACTCTCGATAATCAAAATAGACCATGTTTTCATACTTTCTGAATGTGTTTATCTATTTGACATCGGAAATTTTTACGTTATGCTTTTTCAAAATTATTCTTTACTAAAAATGTCCCTGGGGCTTGTCTACTGACGAGGCCCGCCCCCAGGGAGACGGTCAGTGTCTAGACCGAGGGCCGAAACACTGATCGTCATTTCTTTAGGCCTATCTTTGATTTCCTTTATTGTTGACTAGTTCAATAGATTTCCAAAACCGTTTCACATAATATTTGATAGTTTATTATGATGATTGTATGAATTTGGGAAAATTTTGAAACGTCTTGTGTTTACTATCGATAATCAAAATAGACCATGTTTTCATACTTTCTAAATATGTTTATCTATTTGATGCCGCGCTAATTTCATGGGGTGCAAGGTGCACATCAGTTTTATGCACCCTTTCATAACTTTTTTCCTAGTGAAGCTACAACTTCCAAACTTGATACAGGGATTGCAAGCCACGTTTGGAACATTTTCCTTTTTGATTGGACAGATTTCGTTTAGTTTGAGCTGAGTTACACGAGTTTTCCACCCTCAGAGGGTGCACATGCACCCCTGAAATTTGCGCAGCATCACATCGGAAAATGGTACACACACGAACCTGTAAGAAACTTGTAATAAACTGGCCGAACGAAAAATAGGAATTATGCTAGTTTGAGATAAAATATCGGTCAATATCCCTATTTTTAAAATTAAGCCAAAAAGACCCATAACATACTTTTTGATGTAGATTCCGAAAATCATAGTGGCTTTACCGCAAAGGGGGTTGGGAAAAAAGATATTTTCGATTTTTCACAAAAAAATCTGATTTTTCGATCATAACTTTTTTAAAAGTGAGTTTCAACAGTACTAACTACCAGATTCGGAACCAGCATGTAATTATACGTATAATAGAATACTTGTCGCTAAGTATTTCGAAACTTTATTTTTCGACTAAAAAATTTGACCTCGAAAAAATTTTTCAAGCTTAAATATATACGGTCGCGATCAGCATTCGTGATGCTCATTCCATGAAAAAAGTTTGAGGGTAGGTTGTCGAATTCTCATCCGGGACCCCTACCCCCTTGTTACGTTCTCTCGTGGACGGTCTCTTAAGTTTGAGAAAACAATAAACACGTTGGAGAAACTAACCGGAGCATTGTTGGGCATGATGTCTCCCAGGCCGATGGCTGTGAAGGAGAGGAAGGAGAAGTAGAAGGCGATGAAGTAGTTGAAACCCTGAACGTTTTCCTATTTGTGTATTTATTTCGGACCTTTCTCGAATGGAGCTTTATTTACGTTGAAAGATGACACGGGTCAGAAAGTGGGAGAAATGCATGGAGCAGCATCTGTTTGAGTCTGTTTACCTCCTCCGGGCCGGTGACGTCATCGTAGAACTTGAATGCGACGGCGCACCCTGTGATCATCACCATGGCGACGGCCATCGTCACCGACCACGGCAGAGAGATCGTCTCCCACTCGGTCGTCATGTAGCCGCGAGCTGCTCTGCAAAAAAACAGTAGTGTTCTTTAGGGATGCAAGTTCGGTTTTCGTATTACGACCCACTTAGCGAGAGATCGGTAATACGGCTGATAAACGGGAGAGAACGAGAGAAAAAGAGACACCGAAACCGACGCCGAACCCTAGTGTTCTTGCTGTCTCGCTAATGTGAGAGCCATGTTGGCACAGAGACTGTGCGAAACGAATCTATTGGAATTGCGCGAAGATTCGTGCAGGTTAGACTTCGAGAAATAACGAAACAACAGGTTGCATAAGAGGGAAATGCACCGCTCTTGCAGTGAGAGATTGCGAGAAATGAAGAGAGTGATTTGCCTCTTAAGCAACCTGTTGTTTCGTTATTTCCCGAAGTCTAGTGCAGATTAGTGTTGACGAAGGTTCTTATTTAAAGTCCAACCATTCTTTCCAAAGATTCTACAGAAACTCTCATCCACTTGCGCTCTCTCACCGTATCTTGACGAGCAGCTTGCCGTACAATCTGGTCATGCCGATAAGCGTGAGCTGACCGAGATCACGAATGACGACGATGGAGAAGGGATAGAAGATGCACGAGTACCAGATGCAGCAGAATCGGCCCATGTCCGTGCCCGGATAGATCGAACCTAAAAAAGAACTTTGCCAGAGGTCCAAATGAGTTGCTGCCGAAGTGATTTTTGAAAATAATTTAGATGACACGGTATCTAAAGAGGTAAAGGTATTTTCGAATGGCTGTGAAGTGTTTTTAGTCCAAGATTTTTTACAGCAAGAACTACGTATATTCAAAGCTTGCAGATTCTCTCTCCAGAAAATATCACAAATAAACTCCCTTACCGTATCCGACCGTCGTGAACAGCGTGAAGGTGAAGAAGAATGCGGATCCGAACGTCCACATGTAGTGCGCGTCGGGGCCTTCGGTCTGCAAGCGCATTTCCGATTGTATTACACACTCTTTCATTCAACAGTTCGACATTCAACAAAAATTAACCTTTTGAATCGCTGACCAACGCCATTTCCCCTCGATGCCGAGCCATTTGATGTAGGCTTGCTGAAGGACAAAATTAGAAAAAAAGCGGCAATTTCTCTTCAATCCGGTTCTTTAAGAATAGATCATTTCGCTGTTGAAGATCGCAAGTTTTAGTAGTTTATCTTCAGAGAGTGA
The DNA here is from genome assembly GCA_036245785.1 of Pristionchus fissidentatus. Classification (NCBI taxonomy): domain Eukaryota; kingdom Metazoa; phylum Nematoda; class Chromadorea; order Rhabditida; family Neodiplogasteridae; genus Pristionchus; species Pristionchus fissidentatus. The sequence continues at coordinate 4,229,090 of BTSY01000004.1, read as the reverse complement.
AACTTGAATGTTTGGTCGCACGTACCGTTTCTCTTTCTCTTTAATCATGGCCGGTCAATTCTCAGATTGTGCAACTAGTGTATAAGAATTGTTCTTGGTTGAAGAAATAGCGCCTACTGATTAAGAAAAGTCTACCTTCACGTGCTCAGCAGTGATTGTCTCGTTGTCCTTCCTCGCCGTTTCGTACATATCCTTCGCAAAGACATTAAAGGCATCGTTCAGCTGAACATACGTGTCCGCGGTCGCCTAAACTTTTCGTTTAGTTAACCCCTATTAATGAACCGAACTATGTGCTCTTGGGCATATCTGCCGACAGTGAAAGCTAATGGGGAAACCCATTCCGTAAACGAACAAAAAAGTAGACGATTTTCTTCAATCTCCGTAACACCCTTCGCGGGTGCATATTAACGCAGCGATGTGAGCGGAGAATGTACCTATCACAATAACGATATTATACCTATTGTAGTTTTAACCGTATTTAACTTGTAGTACACTTGACATAGCAATCGATATTGTAACCAAATTCAATTATAGCGCATGCCTGATGTTCGGCGGGCACTTCGATGGCGTAGAACATTGCGGTGCCGAGTAGCCATCCAATTATCAGAATGATCAGATGAAGGATGTGCTTTAGTGGACGAAGGGCCGGCTTCAGAGGGAAAGAACGCAGGAATTCTGAGGAAGCAATCGATAATAGCAATACGTCACGAAGTGTGCAACTGAGGGACTTTTAGCTGTAATGAAATGAAGTATTTCAAGAAGAATACAACTGATAGATGAGTCACTGGTGGAAGAGGTTCGACTACTGGTGGAACTCACTGGTGGAAGAGGTTCGACTACTGGTGGAACTCACTGGTGGAAGAGGTTCAACTACTGGTGGAACTCACTGGTGGAAGAGGTTCGACTACTGGTGGAACTCACTGGTGGAAGAGGTTCGACTACTGGTGGAACTCACTGGTGGAAGAGGTTCGACTGCGCCGACTTCGTACTTCGTGATCGCCCGTTTCCTTCTTCATCTGTAACTTGTACTCGTCAATTTGTTAGATCAAGTGGGCCATTTTAGTTCGAGAAAAGGTTGTTCGATTCGTTGTGATACTTTATTTGGAGTATGAGATTAGTAACGTTTTTTTTTAAATTTTATAAGCCACAATGATTTTCGTCTTCTGTGTTTTCGTTACAGGAACGATTCGATCTCGCATGCGTGCACGTGCGCACATCCTTCCCTATCCGTTAAATCCTGAGGAGTACTGAATACAATATTCTTTGAATATCGATCAACTCTTACCATTTGATGAACTATTGATAAATAATGGTAGCGCCATCACTCCTCCTCGCTATCATTGCTACTTTCTCTTTTAAGGACGCACGAATCTCACATCGATTTTCGACCAGCAAGATCAAAACAAACATATTGATTGCACCTCATTTTGCTACCAAGAAGAATTTTCCTTCACTCCAAATATAATAAATCACCTTCTTGGTAAGCGTAGGGTGTTTGTTCTTCTTTTCGGTGGCCGTTAGCGTAGTATCATTACAGAGGTAGCGTCTGTAAATTTACACAACATGACGAGTACCACGCCAATTTATTTTTTTTATTTTTTGTTGTTTTACGAAGCCGTAATAAGCTAGCTTAAGCTGATGACCCCTATCTTTCAGATGTAGAGAACGACACTCAACCGTAGATGAGGAATTCTATGTAGCGTCTATGCATCTCGTTTATGCCAGTGAAAGAGATCATATCTGTGAGAGTGTCACAGCAGATAACGTATGAGTGCAATTGAGAGCAGTAGTTGCGGGTTACTCACAGAGCATTAGTATATGCACCGGCTTATAGGATGTAGTCGGAGATTTTGCGCGTACTAGATTGTATCCACTCGCACAACAAGGGATTTTCTGTGCGGTTACGGTTGTACGGGCCAGATCATTTCTTAACATGAGAGGCATAACATTATTTTGCCAAACGTTATTTTGACACGAGTAGGAATAAACAGCGGGGTAAACCTGTAGTAGTTTTCGACGGGATCCTCGGGCGGCTTGCTCGCGTCTTTGCCATCGCTGTCGTTCATCGGCGAGAACGTGGGAGCGGGCGCAACGCTGCACCCTCGTCCACTAGCACCCTGAGCACACGAGTAGAATGTACGCGACATATGCTGCCCACTCTGTCAATCGATAATCGATAGGTTCCGCCCCCTTGACCTACTCAATCAATATTAATATCGATTGAGTAGGTCAAGGGGGCGGAGCCTATCGATTATCGATTGGCAGAGTGGGCGGAGGCGGGAGGAGCTCTCCCCGGCATAGGATATGTCGCGTACAATCTACTCACACGAAACATGGAGCGGCAGCTCGAAATTGTATCATGCTGTTCGGTGCTCATTGTACACAATCTAATCCGAGGATGAATAAGCCGAATTATGAGGACACAGCGTGTACAATTATATCAACTTCCACCAATTAAACATGTATAGCGTACGATGATGGAAAGCAGGAATATAAATTAATTATGTATTCGAACAAACATACTGGAGTAGCCTCTTGCTTGCTCGCATCATCAGTTCGTAATATCTGCTGGCTATTCCCGTTGTTGGACATGTCGTCTCTCGCGGGTGTCGGCGCACCTCCTTTAGTACTCCGATGGGCGCGCCAAACAGCTCCTCCCCCCTCTTTCAGCAGCGATTGCTGCCGCAGCGCATTGAAGATCAAAGTTGCTGACGATACGCTGTTTTATTGCGCGGCGGCGATCGAACGCGCAAACATCAGTGCGCCTCTCACCCTCTTTTCATGCGAACTCACCACTGCTTAACCAGGGAGAATTGGAGCGGGGAGAGGGAAAGTGATGGGTGCGCGCACGCAAACCGAACACTGACAAGATCATAGTATTAGGGGGAGGAAAAAGAGGAGGGGGCACCAGGTGCAATGTGACCAGTGATATGTGACCACTAGTAAAGAGAGAAGTTGTTCGATCTTAGTCGAGATCAAACATCCAGCGATGAGTATTGAAAGTTAAGCTACCGGAACCTTGAGAGCGTTAAGAACCGGGGATATTGTGGTCAGGAAGAGTACCTGCAATTGATGAATGCACATTGTATTGCTTACAGTTCTGAAGAGTCACAGATTATCCGAAATAGGAAAATACATTAGAGTCTAGGTGGCAGCATTACATATTTATTATAGGTAGGATTTCGTTTTTAGCGTTAATTTCTAAAATTTATAGAATATATTTTGTGTTGAATACTGAATTAAGAGAAAAAAATCTTGACAATGAGCAATGGCTTTCAACCCTTTTGTATAACTTTAAAAGTAGGTTTATTCGCAAACTTAAACTTTTAAAATAACGGCGAAAGGTTTTTTTAAAAAAGTAATCAGCGAGAACGGCATGTTCATCTGCCGTATAATTAAAAATTAATAATATTGCAAATGGTTTGTTTTCATTTCTTCTTTCGGGGAGTTGTTTTGTTTTGGGAGTTGTTAGACCATTTTGTTAAAAAAACGAATTTGAAATTCTCAAGTGTTATCGACATTTTCCGCGTGATCGCTAACCTATCGATAGTGCAAAGCAATTATCTCCCTTATCTCACCTCATTCGCTTTCATTTACAATTGGTTTGCGCTACCCGATTTCTCTCTCTTTCTGGACTTTCTAGAATTCGCCTTCATTTTACCATAGTCGAATTTCTTAATCCCACGTCATTTCTTATCTACGGATTATTATGATTTGAATTGTTATGATTTATTCAATTTTTATTATTATGATTTATTCAATGTTCACACATTTATTATAAAAAATATATACTTTAAGTTATTTTTTGCAGAAATGCAGCTTCTCTTATCTCTCTTCATGTTTTTCATGCTCCTTGCTTTTGCTGCTGCCGCCGAACCAGCATTTTTCGGAGAAAAGTTCTTGCTTTACGGCAAATAGCAAGTGATTCTTCCGGAGGCCCATTTTTTCTGCAGTATTTGTCGATAAATTAAGAAAATAGAAAATAGCACATCCCGAAAATAGCACATTTCAAGAAAATAACAAATCCGCAATTAGAAGGCCTCCCAGTTCTGTTCACGTCACGATAGAAGGAAGAAGTCTACTTATGTGTATTTTGGTATGTCATACGATAGACGATATGCATCGGTATTCCCTTGTGTATTTTGTTTTGAAATAACTGAAGAACAATTAAACTGAGAACAGCAAGTACTTGTGAATCTATATTAAAAATAGTTTCCCAACAAATGAAGACAATGAATGCGCATTACTCCTACTTATAATAATACTTACTTACTTAAAAATATTATATACTTACTTACTTACTTAGTAGATCCATTTTCATATAATACTTACTTACTTACTTAGTAGATCCATCTTCAGCGGCGAAGCCGCGTGGATCACAGTTCCTCCAATTGCTTCTGTCTCGAGCGCGCGTCATCCAGTGGCGGTAGGGCGCTCAATAATAATTAGCCCGGAAAAGGAAGAGCACGAATACTGAAACGTAATTTGTCTTATTGAAATATCTTGTGCAGTACGGGTACAGTGCAAATTCAAAATCAAAGATCGAAAAAGAAACGTGAGATCTACAAGTTCGAATAATCCACTGTGTCGGTTCCCGCAGGGATATTATTTTAACCATCATCGTGTGTTCACCTATTGCTGGTCCCTAATGACTGGTGAGTCAATAACAATCAGATGAGCGCTATAAAAGCTCTACTAAAAAATAGCAAGCCACTTTGTCCCGTTGAAAGATCGGTAGAACTTATTCCTGCGAGATCTGTAATTCGGAACTCGATTTTCTTTTCACACGATTTTCTTCAACGACGAATTTTTCAAAATGGAAGCGAATTTGGAGAAATCGTATGGACTGACCGGAGCATTCGTCAGCGAGGAATTCTATCACGTACGTTCTGTCATGAGTATACAGCCATTCAGATCCCCCGAAATCTCTCGTTTTCCCATGCTTTCGAGATTTATTTCGAGATTTCGGGGGATCTGAATGGCTGTATACTACTGTCATGCAATGTACCTGCTTAATGTTAAATTGGAGAATCATAAGTTGCATCTTACAGATGTTTGCGTTTATTTTTTAAAAAAGTATCCGCTATATTCCCGCTATATCGATCAATTTACAAAAACTGTTCCAATAGAAAGAAAGTTCCGCTCAGGTATTTTCTGCCTTCGCTACTGGCTTCGCTTGCCTATCAAACGCCATGCTCATTTACTTGCTGATAACAGTCCATGTCGCACACGTAAGCCTGTCAAATTTTCTATTGATTCGTTATAGAATACAAAATTGTTTTCAGGTTGGACCTTATCGATGGTTGCTGCTTAGCTTTGCCGTTGTCGATATTCTCGTTTCCATCATTCATTTCTCCGTAATTCCGGTAATTTAAAATACTATATCTTTTCGATTTCTCAAATAGGTCTCTGTTTTTTCTTCAAATTTTGATATCTTCAAATTTTGATATTCGAGAAATGTGACACTCAGGCGATTCACATGGCCGACTTCGGCTACATTTTCTGGTGCTACCGGTTGATGAGCATGTCTACCGCGCAGGGGACGGTGTGGAGTTAGTGATTTACATCTTCCCTCAAAAACAGTTGAGCATTCAATCGCGATCAATTCTGAAGTATTACACATTTGCCAACACTCGTCCAAAATTTAAAAAAAAAACGTAAATAACAGATATGGCTGCGAGAGACAAGTCGAGGAATAACAAGAGAGTACCCGCAACTGTAGTCCATTTCATGAACTTATTGTTAGCATTTTTAAACTAAAGCCAATATTTTCGAAAGATTTAATTTCATACGATATACATTACTAGTATTGACCATTCGAAATGGTCTTTGTTCGAGAACACATGAAGAATAACAACGAAACAGCGACCTTTTCCGAAACGAAGTCTTAACGCTTTGTTTGGTCGTTTTGTTTCGAATTTTCGAGTGACCATCACTCGAAAATTCGAAACATACTATTCAGATCTCATCTGGGTGATGTTGTTCTACCAAACATTCGTGCTCATTTCGTTCCACTACGTCTACCGATTTGTTCTGCTATGCAAGTAGGCGGTCTAAATTATTTGACCACGTGAAATAGAAGACAAGCACCGTGAATACTTGTTTGCGTACTATTGTAAAAAAAACTCTCAAGTGGATTTCGGAGAGTCGCTTCTCTCCCCACATCTTCTCCGAATATGTCGTCCAATTTCGCATCGGCATTAGATAAATAGGCATTATCATTTGTATTAATATTATTGCACAGAGAGAAAACATACTAGGAATACGACATCAAGTTGGCACGCCTACTAATATATAAGTAGGGCCTACTAATCGCCTACTTATATATTAGTAGGCGTGCCAACTTGATGTCGTATTCCTAGTATGTTTTCTCTGTGTGTGGTATCATCTATATGCAGCCCTCCCTGGCTGTCGTGGACGCGCGTGCATCCTTGGCGCTATTGGATTACCATCGCGGTCACAGCAGACATCTTCTACGCCGGTTGGGGAATTGCTTATTAATGCTTGATACCTCGGTACACTTTGCTCCCATCAGTCATTACACCACCCTCGTGGTGAACAAATGTTGCGTTGACCGTTGAGCACGTTGGAGAGCGGGAGTACTGGAATAGCTGACTAAATAAGTTTGCTGACGTGATGCAAAGTGTTGATGACTAATTCAAAGAAACGGATATTTAATTTTAATTTTTTTAAATTAAATATCTGTTTCTTTGAATTCAGTCATCAACACTTTGCATCACGTCAGCAGACTTATTTAGTATTTAGTTTAAAAACAAACATCAGGCGGAATTACGATTATTGCTGGTGAGGGCTTCACACGACGCGACGTTATTCAACAATCGCTCCAGCAGTTGATGATGGTATGATGAACACTTTGGATGTCACACAGAGAAAAATGCATGTCATATATGGCTCCTGAACTGCGTTTGTAACATATGTTATATATGACATACAAAAGCAGTTCAGGAGCCATATATAACATACATTTCTCTGAGTGCAGGTAAAGCCAGCTATTGCAGGACACGTACCAGATAGATCTGAGCGCGCCAAACAAGCCCGGCGTTCTCGGAATTATCTATTGGGTTAGTCGTAACTAGCGAATAAAACTCTTATTTCGACAAATAACTGGTACTCGTTACGATCACATTACCATAGAAGTGGCCGTTTCGTTCAATCAAAAAATGAAGTAATCTCTTGAGAGTTATTGAGTAGATGGCAAAGTATTGCTAGCAATTTGTTCACCATCTCTATCGTTTTGTATGATTACGTATTAGAGTTTGCAATTCGGGTAAATAATTGGATTAGCTCTCTTCATTTCGCACACTCGAGAGAGTGTGTGAAATGAAGAGAGTTGATTACCCGAATTTCAAACTCTACGTATGGAATTACGTGTAGACGCTGGATGACAAAGGGGAGAAGGTGTGGGACACTCATTCCATCGTCACCATCTTACTCGTCATTTTTGTCTTTTCAACTTCTGGTGCCGTCATCTTCTACTGTCTCTTTCGAATTCTCAGCGAAATCACGCACTCGAGGTACGCAAACGAAATTACACACTAGAGATGTGCAAACGATCTTAACATGTGTACAACTGAGATCTGAATACAAAGACAAGTGTTCGAGCAACCTCTTCGCATCTTTGAGTAAAGCTCTCTTACCTAGTCGTTTCAGCGCTCATTTTCAATCCACTACACGCTACATGCAGAGGCAACTTTTCCGTGCCCTTCTTTGGCAGGTGCAGTAGCCAATTAAATGCATCATTAAGCATATTAATTACAACTCAAATTTCAGACGGTGATTCCGACGTTCACATCGTATTTGCCGGTTGCTTTCATCTTCTTAGCGCCGCTGCTATTAGGTGCGTATATATATATTTTTTTTAATTTGTAGAATTTAAAATCTTATTGTTTGGGGGCGAAATAAGGATTTTAAAAAATAAGGGTGGTACGACTTGAAACAGGAATCTCCTTCGGCGGAATGGGCACTATCTTGCTCATGTCTACGCAAATATTTCCCATGATCGACCCCTACCTCGTCCTCTTCTTCGTTCGCGGGTGAGAAATGCATAATTCAACTGGCAAAATTATACCACCGTGCCAACTTCATATTTCTCTAAGCGGCCTCCACCATTGCATTGCATGTAAAAATCATTGTACGGAGAGCATCATTTGGGTCTTGCGGTAGGAATGCTAAATTTTGGCGCTTTCAAAAAAAGATACTGCGGCTGAACTAGATAAATGAAACGAGAAAAAACTTTCTATATTCGTGGGAAGTATATTGAAGCCCATCTTTTGTAAACAAATGAAGAATTGATACTGCGCGGACAGATAAACCCAGCCGACATTGCAGGTACCGAAAGGCGCTGCCGACGGCAGTCCATAAGATCCTTTTCAATACTGTCAGCCACAGCTTCCCCACGCCAGCCTCAAGTGTCACAACGATCTAGCATCGTGCAATATTGTTCATTTTCATTTGTGAATTTATCAACAACAAACAATTCACCAGACTTGAATGATACAGTTCTATAATTCCGATGCGTATTTTTATCGATTTCAAATGCGCGTAATTGTATTTTTTTAGTTCCATTACAGTAATAACATTTTCCCGAATCTACCATTCATTGAATTTGGCGGCTGCATTGTCCACTGCATTCTCGTCTTGATTGTGTATTATCTTCGAATCCTCGATCCTCCTCGCTGTGGTATGTGTTATCTGCAATGCAACCGTAATAGCATTTATTACACAACATTTGTTATTATACAACATCCATTTGTACATCATTTGTTACTTTCTACATGACAACTATTCAATTTTTCAATTATTTATCACATCAGGCGGTAACGCTATCTGGTGAGGATGTGGTTTCAGGGGTTAGGATCATCCATTTGGAAACCCCGTCCTAGCCGGCCTGGTCACCGTGGATGGGTATGACCGTTTGATGTTGGCTACTCAGATACCAGTTTCGCTAATGATCCTACATGACAACTATATATTCGTTATGCATTCACTCTCCTCTCGTTAAAAAAATAAAGAATGATTCACACACAACTCTTATTATAGGGTTGGCAAGAAAGTCTTGTCCGATTTTGAAATTTCAGAAAACTCTTCTGCGTTTCTTTTCCAAGTCGCCTGGCTAACCCTGTCTAGTATCATTATATGTAGGGAGTCTTCCTCTTTTCGTTGCTCATTTCCTTGCGGCTGCGTGTTCATTCTTTTGAGAAATGGGAATGGACAAATGTCGCCGGATTGATTTCGTCTCTACACTTTCTTTGACGTGCTGTTCTATAATGGATCGCGACAGAGTCCGATGCAAGTTATCCACTAGAAGGGTGGTATAAGACCGAGCTACCCTGTCAGGCTAGTCAGAAGCGATGTCTCAAAATTGTATGTTGCGAGCCAAAGATCGCGACTAAAATTTTTTTTTAATTTTCAGCGGTCTCAGAACAAATGGAGTTACGATTCCCCTCTGTTTTAGAAGGGCACATACGACGGTTAGAATGGTATTATTCACTTTGAGAAGGGTGGTCTAATCTTTGATCTGGCAGAGCGTTTATATGATGTCCGAAATTCGAGATCGAAAATGGGGATTCACAAAGTGTCACAATTTTAGGAATGATCAGATCAAGCCGTTTGGGTGCTCATTACGCAGTAAAAGTCCACTAGTTGTATTGTTTAGTAGGTCGTTCTTTGATTTCTGCCTACTTCGACAGAGCACATAATCAAATAAGACAACATAAATTGGAGTTTTTCCGAAATTTAGCGAGTTTCAACTTTTTTGAGTTTTTCATGTTTCAAAAAGTTGGGAATTACATTGTTTGAGAGGATCACCATGGTAGTAAGTCATATTGTCAGTGAGCAAATCGCGCTCCATTACACCTCGATAGCTGCTCATTGGAAACTGTGACTTGAGATCATCCTCACACTACTTTTTCTGAGCGCGGAAAATCTGGATTACCATAACTTCTAAGATATTTATAACAGCGACTCGTTCTCATCACGATTAGAATTAGGAGTGATGATACTCTAAGTGACTGTATGCATGGCTTCTTCGAAAAATTCTCGGCGAAAAGAAAACTATTTTATTATTTGTAACATATTTGCCTCCACATCAGATACAATGCAATTCGCTATATCTAAGGATTCGAGGGAGAGTCAAACAACTCCAAAGTTGAAAGTTGTTATTCACTAGTGCCACTACAACATACCAAGCATACAAGGTGTATTAATTTGAACTGGCCGAAAAACGAAAGCTTGAAGTTAACATCTCAAATCGGACATTACTTCCTTGCCAGCCTGATAACATAAAAAAACGCAATTATACCTTCACAACTCTTATTAACATAAAAAAACGCAATTATACCTTTCTTATCATTGCGTCCCTCAATCTTTTGGTGCTCAATATGAGAGTAATGGAGTGAACAATCGAGTGAAGGTCCAAGATTATCTCCAATACAGGAACTAATTCTGAGATGATTATTCATTTACATGACGCAATCGTTATCCCAAGATGAAAAGAGTATTGCAACAATATACTGAAAGTCGAATACACTGAAAGGAGAATGAGCAGTGCCTTGGTAGCGTCGTGATTAAACTTTCGCGTTTTTTCGCTGATCGTTGCTTTTTACGAAATTAGGAAAAGGTGAATATAGGTCAACTTCCCAACCAATGCGATTGTCGTTTCGATTCCTAGTTCGTGATGGAGCAGACCCTTTGTGAACAGACAAGTGTGCGGAAGGAAAGCGACGGGGTCGAAAAGCACTTGCAATGTGAATATTTTTATAGATTCCGATTGCACTTTTTCTGGATATGTTTTTTTGTGATGTGTCCTCTCCAATATCGCTCTCTCTCCAAGATCGACAACGTTTAAAAAATTGGTCGTAACCTATTCAATTGCATCTGCCTGTTTAAATTTCAGTTTCTACACATGCACATCAAAGAGGCTTTTCTCTTTTTATTAGAGATCAGGTAATGTGAACCAAGGTAATGAGTTTATAAACGGAATAGCGAATTGATATGGGAATTGGAATGAAATATCGCTGAATAAGAGAGGACCTAGGCAAGATCCTTGCGGCACTCCGGATCTGACCAGAGTGAAAGGGGGGAGAGAAATTATTCATGAAAACACATTGAGTACGATCAGATAGATAGGATTCAAACCAAGATACTAAATGAGAAGAAACACCGATTTGTGATAATTTGTAAAGCAAAAGATGGTGATCGATGCTATCGGATGCTTTTCTACAGCCAATATATGAAAAAAATCAGTGGGCTATTTCTGGTATCTCGTAGATGGTCTCTTTAATTATTGAGTTCCATGTGGGAGTTCTGTTTCCATTTGAATGTACCGGAACAAACAAGAACAAACGGCAAAATAATTCTTCACGACCCGTATATTTTCTCAGCAGGAAAGGTGGAAAATATTCCGCGATAGCTTGGACAAAAAACTGAATCTAAGTCACATAGCGACAAAAGAAGTGCCGGTTCTCGCGAGGGCTGAGGTTCGGATGACATCGACTGGGTGGGCATGACGACGGAAGCATCGGAGCAGCATTATTCTCAACAGAATTTATTTGAAATGTAAGACTTCGGTCTCTCCATTTCGCACACCAACTGGTGAAGAAAGCGTTCGAAATGAGGAGATCGCTGTGGCAAAAATAGAATATAATTTGTGCAAGTTGGCACAGTACAAGTTGGCTGGGTGTCGCGCATACCCCCTGGCAAAATCTGTCTTTCTCTCTCTCTCTCTCTCTCTCTCTCTCTCTCTGCGCCTTCCCACATGTATCTCTCACTCAAGATGCCGAAATTGTCGGGGAAATTTGCATAATGGGAGGAGCTTACCGGTACTCCTTGATGGTCCAGATGAGCACGCATCCGTCCAGAAAGGGATGGGAACCACAGAAGATCGGGGTGAGATAGGACATAATGGGGAGGGAAAAGCCGAAGAAGGGACTGGAAATGAAGATGAGTGGAGGAGAGTAGGCAGTCACCAGAGGAAGAATAGTCTGTAAAGTTATTTTAAAAATCAATTTGCACATAACTAGTATACGACTGATTAGCTTCGAATCGCTCATTTTCTCAATCTTCATCAGTTCGGGCGCAATATCTCATTATCCATAATGGAAGGAGCATTTCCTATTGGTGATTATTAATCGATTTACTTACTGTTACACTCATAGAAAAAATACTTCTCCATGCATGCGAGTTAGTGATTAAATTATATTTTCCGATGAGAGAGTGTGGAAAGCGTGGAGAGCTTAAGTAATTTAATCATTAACTCGCATCACTCAATCAATCGTTTATCATGCCATAAGTCGTTGATTGAAAATATTTTATATGTGAGCAAGGGTAGGTTAACACGATAGGTACAATGTCACAACAGGGTGACAAAGTGAGAAAAAAAATCGTATGCTTGGCGAAGTAACTTTTCTCTGTGCGTACTTACTTGATATACAAGCGCTTGCAGCAGCTGCTTCTGCAGGGCAAGTGTGCGTGCGCTTTGATTCGCGCTGTTCAGCTTCATGTGCCTCAAAATATTTCACGCTGAGAAAAGAGGATATTACATAGCTTTATAAAAAACTATCATGATAAACTTTCCGGTATAGTAATATTTTTTAAAAACACTTTTGTCGCACCGCTATCATGTAATAAGTCAAATATTGTATAATTTATAAACATGCATGGAACATAGATACGCAGTAAACAATCCTCGATTTACTGACCAAACAATTTGGGAGGCCGCATACATCATGAATCCATAGCCGCTGATCATAGTTACCGCCATTACTCCAATGCCGAAAATCGGCTTCCATCTCGGCCCAACGAATGCTCCATTGGTCTGCAATTTTCGTTTCAGGCGAAACCACTCTAGTCGTTACAGGCTGTACAGAGCACCACCACATACTGGACAGTAGAGCTTGAAATTCGGGTAAATAATGCAATTAGCACTCTTCATTTCGCACACTCTCTGACCGATCGATTGGCGAGAGAGTGTGTGCAATGAAGAGATAAAATTAAATTATTTATCCGAATTTCAAACTCTACCGGACAAGTTAGCCTTTGATGACTCTTCTTGTTTCTCCTTTTACTCTAGTCCTTTTTAATTATGTTCTATAAAATATGCCTTTTGTCAGGTAGCACTTCGGATAAACGGGCACGTGATCAACATCCCCAATAACACTGCTCTGGCTATCAATGTGGTCAAATATTCGTGGGAGGCCTAGGGTTGGCTTCGTAAGAAAAATGACCGCTCTTTATCTCGAAACTCGAGAAATGCTCTCGAATGAGAAATGATTAGGCGTTAATTGGTTTTGAGATCTCGAAACCTATCGAGAAGATACGAGAAATTGAGAGCATTTGAGAATAATTGACCGCGAAATGGCGTGAATGCCTAGGATGAGGGGGAGTTTCGAGACACATTTGAGTTTCGAGATCCCCATTGTTATCGAAACCAGTTAGATAATTGAATTAGAAAGTTTCGAGATCTCAGCTTCTCTCTCACGAGGCCAACCCTAGGGAGGCCTTGGGATGAAAATTCCATTAAAAAAAGTTTAATGGAATTTTCGTCCCCATTGAGGATCCACAAAAAAGATTGGTTGATATCATAAATATGTTATTGAAAGTTGTTCTCCAGATTGAATTTTGTCATGCCATCTCTCGTGATACCATAACAGACATGTGTACTAACCTATGAGAGGTTATCCGAATGGGTAGACTTATTCTTGGCATTGGGCTCAACGTTTACAATGCGATACCATGCTATAAATAAATGTGCCATGTGAGGAATACACTGAAAGTAAAATTCAAAAACGCGTTTACGCCTCAGGCGATGAAACCACGCGATGATGACGTCACTGTCGAGTTTCGACAATTCGAACCTAATCACTTTGTACTGTACATAAATGGATTCCTCATCGAAATATAAGTATTTTTTAGTTAAGGAACTTTTTTGATTGAAGCCGATGTGGCGAGTTATTCCGCGAATAGTGTTATTTAGCGTTTCATTCAATTTTCATTAAAAAAAAGTTTCTCGTAAAATAATTTTTTTATTAGATCAATTTAATCGTCGAATTATTGTACAAAATGCTTGTAAAGTGACAAATTTTTCAGACCGATCGATAAACACCAAGATGAATCGGAAAGTTGACCGGTTTTGACCCCGGTAAATCCCGGTTTTACCGGGTAATCGTTCAAAAACTTCCAACTTGACTTTATGTCGATCCACTGAAATAACCTCTCCTATAAATTTGTAATGACTCACCCAGAACATTGTTGCTGAGTAATCCTCGAGAGGCATGCGCGTTCCTATTGCGTGATCTCGCAGAATCGGTTCCATGCATTCCACCACAAATTCATCTGTGTCGAAGAGAAAATAGAGCACACTAAACCTGAACACGGCAACGATTCAAAATGAAAATATATGACGCTGTGCGCGATAGATTCAACAAAACCTCCGCACAGCTAAGAAATATCACCCAAACATTCCTCTACGGTTAGTTTTTGATGCTCTACAAAGCGGAGTCCTTCATTTTTCATGAATTTCACTTTTGGAGCTAAAACGGCTTCGCGCCGGAATACAGTGTTATCACTTTTTCAATTTTGTCTTCCTCAGCTTTGCAGATAGAGCTACAAAGTATCACGTAGACTATCACAATTTGATGGCGAATCTCGCCATGTTATTAATGTGTCCCTAATTAGCTTAATTAGTATATAGTTACGCTTTTTTGACCCGTTAAAGCGTGGACGTCGTGACGTAGCTTATTCGAACAGACCAATCAAACACTACTCCTAGGGTTGGTTTTCGAGACATTTAATTTTTTAGCTGTGCGGACCCCCATTGGAGATTTGTTGAATCTATGGCGGACAGTGTCATATCACTTTTTTGTAGATCTTACGGTGTGATTACAAGATGGCATTTTCGATCTAGGTTGGTTATAAATCGATATCAGCGTTCGCTCTGCATCGACGTGTATAATCTATTTATGCAAATTTCCAATTCTAAAAAAATTATGAAAATTTCAAAGACGATTTTCTCGAAAACAAAGCAAAAGATGATTCCTATTTTTTGATGTTATGGCCTCGGTCACTAGCTATCGAACAAGCACTATCAAACAAGTTTTTGCCCAAAAAGTAGGTGGGTATAGACTCAAATCATGGAAATACGGTTCGTTAATAATCGAAACGAACCCCTCCTTTCGCCCTGATTCCACCCATTCGACGCGGATTGCGCGGTCTACATGAATTCAAATGAGAGGAAAGAGAGGGAATCAGCTGGAATACACGTGCATCTCCCATTTTAGACCGCGCAATCCGCGTCGATTGGGTGGAATGAGGGAAAATGAGTGGTTTCTCTCGATTAGGAACGATCCGTTTTTCCATGATTTGAGCCTATACCTACCCTCCAAAAAATATCAAAAAATAGGAATCATCTTTTTCTTTGTTTTCGTCTTTGAATTCTTTTTATTTTTTAGAATTGTAAATTTGCATAAATATATTATACATGTCGATGCAGCTCGTCAAGGCGGTACATATTGCTGAAACGACCAAATCCCTATCCATACCTGCGCCCCATTTTCGTTACGACATCGGCGACCCGCTAAAATCAGGAGGTTCCTTTCATTTCACGACGTCCCGCAGATTTGAACACAATGTAAAATTTATTATCTTGCTACGAATAAATTAAATAAATTTTTAATTTAAAAATTAAATTATTTATAAAAATAAACTATTTTAAAAAAGAAAATTAACTGAAAATAAAAAATACAATGAATTAATGAGTCCGCTTGTATCGCATCATGTACTACTTCAGGCTAACTGTGATCCAAGCGGAATTATCATTTAAAAATTAAGCTATTCACTATTCCGGCGTGCCGAAATTGTGAAAAGTGCGATCTACGAATTATTTGGCACATATTAGTAAAAGAGAGGTAACGATTTGACCATAAATGAGCAATAAGGCACGATTTTCGTTAAGCGGTACGCCGGCTCCGTTGGAGCGAAAAACTAACTCATTCACTCTTTCGGCGTGCCGAAATTGTGAAAAGTGCAATCTACGAATTATTTGGCACATATTAGAAAAAGAAAGGAAGCGATTTGACCAAAAATGGGCGTCCCGAATATCGAAAATCGTGTCTAATTGCTCATTTTTGGTCAAATCTTTTCATTTTTGGGTTTATTTTGTTCCAAATAATTCGTAGATGGCAACCGGCACGCCGGAATAATGAAAAATGCACTGATTGAAGGATATTTGGGCCAACAATAATTTCGAATCACGAATCATGAGTGCGCGCCAATGCGACACCCCTTTTTCCCGGCTCTCATTTCGGAATTCCCGGTTCAGTGGGCCTTACATTTTTCAAAATTTCATTTATTCTATATTTTAATTTAATTTATTCCAATTTTATTTGGGTCCAACCTCTTAAAATTGAAAAATATTCATAAAATTACCTCTACTTTCTCTCATCTATCTCTCTCTTTCTCTTCTCTTCCACTGACCTCCCACGCCTCCTGCTATTCCACCCATCCAATCTGCTCTTCCACCCATTGAATCAATCTCTCCCGCAGGCTCTCTTCTAGTCAAGTATTCCCTTCGAGCAGCGTCCGTCGATAATAGGGAAACCCTTAAGCTTTGTCTGGTCTGGAGGGAAGCACGACAGGGGGCCTGCTAAAATCGTATCTTTCTGGTTTGACAGTTATATATTTCAAAAAACCGCACTATACGTGATTACAGCATATTTTATCAAAAACTGTATTAAAATAATTTCGAAATCGATTGTACGGGTTAATATCCTTAACAATGAGAAGGTTATGAGAAGGTTGAAATTCCTTTTGCGTTTACAACATTATTTGTTGGTGGTAAATGAGGCGGGACATATGAACGATTTAAACATAGGATTGTTCGAAATAAATGAGTCTCGTCCATTTTTCTCATAGCTATTCTCATCAAGACTCTATTCTGTGCGTTTATGAAGAAGCAACTTTTTCCAGTTTCTGTAAGACAGAAGGATGCCATCAACTGACGAGTCTCTAAACGCTTCGCACTTAACAGAGCAGCAGAGCAAGCAAAACTTCCCGGTAAAAACTAGTCTGCGGGAAATATTGTAACAGAATAATTTTTGGAAAATGTGTTTCTTCAAAAGGAGCAAAACAATTTTTAAAAAATATTCGTATCTTACTAAAAATTTAAAAATATATATATATTCAAGGTATTTATTAGAAAGATATATCGTAAAATCCGTATAAAGGCTTGAGATGATTTTACCGAAACCATTTTGCTAAAAAAAATGAATATTAGCCGAACAAAAAATATTAGTATTACGGTCCGGCCTCCCGCAGATTTCGTGAGAAAAATTGACTCCGGCCTCCCGCACTTTTTGGCAATTATTTCTGGTCAAAAAAATATCGACTCCGTTGGCGCAGGTATGTCCCTATCTCTTCTATCTGACGACCTACGCTTCAAAAACCGTGAATATAGCTCAACTTTGACCTGCTGTAATTATGCAAATTAGAGACATCAGGTGATGACTGAATCATATTTCGATAGAGCATACCAGGATATCATAATATGAGAAATAAAGAACTAATCACTTTTTGCTGTACGGAAGTTCGGCGAAATCTGCGCTCCTTACGCGAACGCACTGATATATCAGAATCCATATTTTGGCTGAAGTGTATACCACCTCTAGCCCCCAAGTAAGAAGTTCTACGACCATTTTGAGGACCTGTGTCATCCCACCGCCACAGCTACTGCGCAGTTATGGATAACGAGTTGTTTTTTTAATATTTGAGCCCGCTCAGTCATCAAACGAGCGGTGTTTTGAGTGCTGATAGAATCTCGGCAAACTCGATCAGAGAATATGTAAAATAGCCTACCATGCTGCGCCTGCAAAGATCACGCAAAGAAATTGGAATGCGTAGAACCACGGTTTGGAGAAGAGTTAGATGTGGTACGATCTGTAATCGCAAAGAACGTTATACATTATAAATTAGAGAGAAAAAAAAACAAATTTTGAAGAAAATAGTCCTAGAAAGAAATGGTGCGGGAAATATTCGCGGACGATTGGCGCAACCGTCCATAAACGGACGTGCCACGGGAGAGACTATACATGACAAAATGTGAGAGCCTCTCTCCCTTTCCACACCACTGGTTTCTTCACGGATGTTTAGCTGGTCTATTGAATGATCCTGGGGGAAAACTCGCCCTTTAACGGCGAATAGCCTGTAGAGAAAATGGAATACGAGTACGACGAAAGAGTGGGAATGCGCTCAAGCGAACCAACAAACTGCGAATTTGCCTGAAATCGTGGATCCTTACATGGACCTCTACTTAGACCTACAGAAACTATTTTCAAATCTTACGTCGTATCAATGCAGTTATCAATTACTTTTTCGGAAATACACGCTAACTGTGTTTTCAGTTATCAATTAAATTGGTGCTCTAGCGTGTTTCCATATTTAAAAAAAGTTGTTTTTTTGTAGCAACTATCACAACCATTTGAAATAATTATTTGCGACTTAGAATGCGACCATTCAAAATTGCAAAAATTGAGAAAGAAATTTTAAAAAAAATCAAAAAAAATCAACAATCAAACCCACCGGGAATATACCCATGGCTGGCCATGAAAAACGCAGTACCCCACGATTCGGGAATCTGCAAATTGGGCGGCATCTTGACAGCATATTTTGGTTAGATAGATAGATAGATAGATATTTATACATGTTAGGACATGCTAATGGATGTAGAAAAGGGTTGTCTTTGAATGAATGATATTCGCTCTCAATTTATTTCGTCAATCATCCTTTTGGTAAACTCAGAATGTGGTTACGTGCAAGAAACGCGCCGGCATGACAAGCAAGTGCACAATGCCATAGTAGAGATTAGAGTTTGAAATTCGGGTAAATAATTGGATTAGCTCTCTTCATTTCGCACACTCTCTCACACACCGACCGGTCGAGAGAGTGTGTGAAATGAAGAGAGCGTGGTCTCACATTTCGCACTCTAGTAGAGATCGACGGATGCGAATGTGAGCAGCAAAAATCGATAGGACCCCAATTCCTGCTTCCTGCAGGTGACAATGACAGTAATCAGCGTGCAATTCACCAGGATGGTGATCACTGTAAAATATTCTTTTTATTTATGAATTTGATACACCCGCGAAGGGTGTGACGGCAATTAAAGCAGCGAGAAAGGATAAGACATTATGTAAATGTGGTAAATTCCGTTTTGTTGACAATCCTTGCCGAGATCAACTAGTCGCTTTTCAGTGCACAAACTCTACGGAAAACGTGTGCCAAAATCGAACCGATAGCAGCATGATGAAAGATGGTGTAGATGAGCTGAGAAGACGCGTATTATTAATGATTTTCAAAGTGACACCCAACGTTTTTGATGGGATCGTCGAATAACTGGGCGTGGGCGATCATAACTGTTGGTTTGCGTTGAAGACTTTATATAGAGGCCGCTCGTGGAGTCGAATAGGAGCTTTGACGATGCTGGACGGGCTTAATATCGTAGATTGATTACGTTCGCGAAGCTAGTCATCTTGCTGACCGTAGCAAGCTAAATGGTATGCCGATGAGACTATATAACACAAAGCAGAGCTCCCGCACGGGAATAACAATAATAAAAGTGCGGAGGAAAATATTGCCGTCTCTACAGTACCTGAATCTTCTGCATTTACCAGCTCAGAATATCACACATCCCGTGGGAAAGTGATTGGCTACTCGCTTTCATTATTTTTTCAGTTCTCTCTGTGTTACGGAAAACGGCCGTGTTGGAGGTAATAGCCAAATGGAAAATATGGAGAGAAAAATGAAGAGGGGAATAGGACATCGTATATACCCTGTTATATTGTGAGGAGGTTGGTTCGCACTGTTAATTTATTTCTGCTTCAAATCGGGGCCGTCCTGGCAACACGGTCGGTTTTACTCCTCTCGCCGTAATGCGGCCCGCGGCCGCGGCATTATGCGGGCACAGGCTGGCAGGAGGAAAGCGGTACACCGCTTCACGAAAACCGAACCAGCAAGCCTACTCTACACTATGCTCACATCTGGCGCAAGAAGTGCAAACACCACGCAAAAGAAATGTAACGATTTTTTTTCGTTTACCGATATTTTTATAAAAATAATAATGGGTGTGGCGGCGAAAGATTTTGAGAAAACTCGTCCCAATGCGAATTCATGCAAGCCTTCGCACGAGATGTCGAATAGCTATGAGTACGTAGTCATAACTACAGAAATCTTACGGCAAAAGTTAAGGTAATGATGCAGTAGCCGGGAGCCGGTTATTCGATCCGCGTCCACCGGTTAGGACGATTGCTAACAATGACTGAGAGCGAAACGGTATCTCGTTTTTATATGGACAATACAACCTGAAAGGAGGTGCAGAACACGTCATATCAAGTGTGATGGCATAACACACGACATGATAAACGAGCAAGTACAAAAATAATGAGATGTAATGAATAGTTAGTGTATATAGAATTCTTTCTTTTTTACCGAGAGTCAACAATATACAAATAGTATTTCCCAGCTGAATACCACATATCAGGTGCGGAAAAAAATATTGCGCAGGCTTTCAAGAGCTATTGCACCTTGAGTTTTGTATAAACACAAATACAAAAAAATTTTGTTCTTCGCATTTCTTGTGTGCAAATACGAATCACTTCTCCGAGAACGACGTATGCTAAGGGAAAACAAGTGAAAAAATTGTGGCAGACCGCAAAAATAATTTAAAATTATCAGAAATGTTTTTATCAATACAATAACGATACAATTAAATATTTATCACGTCAGACGATAACGTCAGGTGAGGATGTGGTTTCAGGGGTCAGGATCTTTCTTCTCATAACTGGTGAGAATGCCCCATTACCATGGCGATGAAATTCATGAAATTAATCCCAGACGACGAGTCATTTCTGGTGTGGGGACCGGTCGAAATGAGAGCGATTTCCGCAGAAATATATTCATAATATGTAAATGAGATCAAAATTGAAAAATCTTAACTATTCAAGTTGCTGGAAAACTACATTCAGCATGTTATGTAAATTTATCACTATCTTTCAGCTCCATGGAGGAGATAGCTTTTGAAGATTTCAAAAGCTATCTCCTCCTCGACGAGAAAAACTACAACCATGCCGACTTTTTGTAACATCGCCAAGACACGTTACAAACACTTGACCAGTTCTGATTTTCCGATTTTGGCTTTATTGATCAATTATAAAATAATTAATGCAAATTTTGGCAACAAAATAATTATAGCCGACGAACGAGGCCATTATTGTCTTGCTCGAAACGAATCAATTAATTGAGGATTAGCGAAACCTGAGAAGTCAGATGTCAACACGGTAATATAGGAAATCGCCTAATGGTAAATATTGACCAATCTATACCAAACTGTAAGGGGTCTCTGGAAATGTAAGGGGAAATGGGCCTTGAAGATAAGGCGAATGGAAATCAACCATTGGACGCGGGCAACTACGATGTGGACCCCCTACAACTGGAAACGCCCCCAAAGCCACCCCAATACCCGATGGAGAGATGACCTGAAACGAGCAATCGGGCCCCAATGGTGGAATGCAACTAACGAAGAATTCCGGCCCATCCTCATCTGAGCACTATTGCCTGACATGATAAATAATTGAGTTGAATTGAAGTGGTCTCTGGACACATCGAATTGGATTATTTTGGGTCCTAGAACTAGTCTCTGGCTAATCTGGGAGCCGAGTTGCGAGTTTGCAGCCTCAATTTTGCAGCAAGGCTACTGGAAAGGAGCAAAATCGCAGCAACTTGAAATTATTTTCAGAGTAGTCCCTCACAATATGTCAACACATAAAGTTTTATTGACCAAGACAGAGAGACGTTCCTATGAGATATTTTTTTCGAAAAAGTGGTGTCGAGTTGCGTCATCATTACGCAATACGATTCAATTTCAGGGATACGGTAGTGCACGCATCGTATTCTCCGATGGATTCTCTATTTTCTTTAACAATTTCAGCCGGATTGCTCTCATGGTTCAAAAGTTATATCAGAAAAGAAAAGTCTGTCAACTAGCAGGGTGTGTTGAGGTTAAACTACGTTTTGGTAGGGTGCGCACTACGTTTTCAAAGTATGGTTCAGGGGGCATTCAGTTGCCGGGCACGTTTCGGCGCAGGGGGAGCTTTGCAGCCGGCTCAAAGTTCGGTCCAGGGGGAGCGCGGCAGCCGGCTCCAAGTTCGGTCCAGGGGGAGCAAGATAGCCGGTTCCAAGTTCGTTCCAGGGGAGCTCCGTAGCTGTCTCCAAGTTCGGCCCAGGGGGAGCTCGGTAGTCGGCTCCAGGTTACATTATGTTTCAGAATGTTAATCGCTACAAATAGTACTGGCCTATTCCGTTGCAAAAGGCTCGTGAGGCTGAGAGCGATCGAAAAAAAAAGTTGTCACTACGCCACTTCGTGGCAACTTTTTCCGATCGCTCTCAGCCACACGAGCCTTTCACAACGGAAACGCAAGATACAGTGCGTTCAGAACGTTTTCGAACACGTTCCCGATATCACAAAACTCTTTTCCTGTAATCCCCTACGCTCTCTGAATCATTTTGGAACTTTTCGAAAATTTCGATTTTCCACGTTAAAACGTGAGAACACGTTTTATTTCACGGTACTCAAAACCGTGTTAGAACAGTTTCTGGCACTTGCGAAAAATGCGGCAAAAGGTTTGCCCGCGGCGGGGGTCGAACTAGCTACTTTCGGAAACTTTCGGAATCGGCTCTTATTGCCTAATCTCTTTACTTTTTAAAACAAAATATCGATCCTGTGGGATATTTTTCGCTGTATTTGTTTCATTTGCTTTCTTTCTGGTATCACCTTCTCGAATGGATAAGTGACTTGCAATGTTTATCCGTTATTCCTCAATATCGTCTCAATATTGGTAGCAACTATGATTGCGGAAGGTAACGTGCCCTAGATGCATTGGGAAAGCTTGGATCCCACGTTGCAGCTGGCTTACCGGCTTGCCCCATCTAGCGTGGTAGATTTCTACTGAAACATCGCTTGAAATGGAACACCTTTACCTTTTTTTACCGTTACCATTATTCCTCTAAACCATATTTCCAGTGGCAACAAAGGCAACATTGGGAATGGGATGTGTTTGTGGCATCACTTCGTTGTTGATTATTTTAGTATCGAGACGCTTTTCTGTCGTTTGCGTTATCTGCAAAGAAAAAAACAAATTGCATATGGTATGCTTGGAGACCGATTTAGCATAGGAAAAAAAATGAAAAGTCCAGATTTCTACAGTGTATTTTTTTCGGGGGGGGGATAGCATACCTTTCTCATCACAGCATCTCTCAAGCTTTTTGTGCTCAGAATAAGAGTGATGGAGTGAACAATCGAGTGGCAACCCAAGATGGCTTCCATGATCGGCACGAATTCTGAGCATGTCTATAGTATATTAAAGAAGGAGTGAAGGGAATATTTTCGTGGGTAAAGTGGCAACACACGTCGATTGCTTCCCTCAACGATAAGAGATCCCCGAAGTTTCAAATCTCTAGCTCGAAAACTGACGGAGATATGCGCGCGCAAAGCCAACAGGCTGCAAAATCTCTAACTGAGCTGCATAATCTCTCGTTACCCCTGCGTTTACGATTTGCATGCACTCTTCAACTCTTCTCTCCCCCTGTCTCAACCCCGTCTCGTGTAATCAGCGCCCACCCTATTTTGCATGCCCCTGCGCTTATCCATTGTCTCCTTGGTGGGAGGATAATCCTTACCAGTCGTCCCTGGACATGTTCGAGTCTCTGAATTTACACTCTCTGTGTTTGCCGAGCTCTTACAGTACTGCTCATTGCAGTTACAGGGAGTTCCAGCTGGGAACCTTTCCCTTCACTGGCCGATGTTGTACCATCTCTAAAACAATAGGTGGCTGATTATCCAGAGGAAGTCGACTGGCAGGTAGCTATCTCTCCTCCATCCATTCATTCAAAATGTCTATCCAATGATCCAATGTTATCCAATACTTCATTCCAATTCCCCATCTTCAGAACTTCAACGTGTCAATCAACGGCCAACCAACTCCGTGATGGCTATCCTTATCGATGTCAAGGAAATGGCAATCCGGAACATCGACTGATTATCTTATCCATTGACCAGCGGATGTAGCTTACTGGCATCTGTCTACTGTTTGTCATTGTTTATATTGTCATAGTCGATTGTCGTGTTTTGTCATTTCTATCGTTGTAACTTTTCGTATGGCATTAGTTCGTTATTTTCGTTGTTGACATTTTGTTCCTTATAAAAGGATGCACTCGTTTCCCATTCTTCCGCCACGTCTCCCCCTCCCCCCAGTGTACCGAATATCTGGCTATTCGATACCCAAATGCAATAATTACCCACATTCTGTGGCACCCATGCATACAGTGGCGAATGCAAACAATCATTCACCATTAAGGAAAAGAAGGACATCCTCACTCGGAAATCCATGTGTCATTGCTGCTTTTCCAATAATCACAAGACGAGTGATTGCAAAAAATCTTGCCCATTCTGTTCTGGCAAACATCACAAGTCACTCTGTGATAAGCTAACTACCCAGTCCAATGCCCGACTCACTGCGGCAGTTGTTCTGGCACATCCATCAACATCCTTACCCACTACTGCATCAAGCAGCACATTACCCAAGCACTCCCAGTTCCATGCCCGACTCACTGTGGCAGAAGAACTGGACAACACAACAACTCATCCCGAGGCCCGACTCACTGTGGCAAAGGATTTAATTACCCATTCCGAAGCCCGATCCACTGTGGCTGAAGATCTGACAAACTCATCTCTCATGGCAAGTACTGTTCATTTCAACACAATAGTACAACCAACCCAGTCCGATACCCGACTGTACACGGCTGCAGTCGTTCTGTCCAATCCATGCGCACTCAATGCCACTAAAGCACATGCGCTACTTGACCATGGCTCACAATTGTCGCTAATCTCTCGTGACTTAGTAAATAGATTGGCACTCACTCCTATCCATCAGAGTGAACTCTTCCTCTCCGGCCTCGATGGCTCTCTTGGGCTATCTATCTACGACGTTGTCCAGTTTGACATCATGACGAAACACGGTCCGCATTCGATTGAAGCAGTTGTCAAAGAGGGTGCTTCAATTCTACCTCCCATTCACATTCATTCATTGTCCAAGTCGGATCTCCAGGTTGTCAAGGATGTCACTCGTTATGTTCCTTCTAACTTCACCGAGACAGTAGCTGTCAACACTGATCTACTGATTGGCATAGGAGATACTCTTGCACTGCTTGACACTTTGAAGACTACTAAGCTGCCGAGTGGCTACAGACTCATCGAGAGTTCCATCGGTTCTCTTGTAGTTGGTTCACAATGTCAACCTAAATCTTGTCAATTATCCACTTCTGATCTGCCAATTGTCACTGCTTCTGTTGTGGCTACCCAGAATAACGAGCCATCTCATGTCAACGAGACAACTGAGAAAGAGCATTCCGATGACAATGTCCAGAAACTCACAGAAGACCCTGGTGGCATTCAGTCTCTTTCTCCACATGCCGAGCAATCGTATATCAGCTCAGATTCAATCCCATATACCCAAACAGCTTTCATTCAGCCTTCCTTTGGCTCAGTTTCCCAAGTAGCTCACGGTAACAGCAATCAATCGATATCCAGTTGGGAGAGTGCCCAGAGATCATTCTCCAATACATGTGGCTCATTCGATTCCCGTATTGACAACATACTCAAGCAACCGCCTCGCAGCTTCCCTGCTCTTAATCGTTACCTTAAAGAGTGCGCAGCCATAGAGCGCAACTCTAGCGTTATTATCCGCCCCCGTACCACTCATTCTAATGGCAAACTTGCCACCTCCTGCCAATAGCCCCCCGGAGGATTCCAATGTCATTACATTCCATCGTAATAATTTTCCAAAATTCCAATTCATTCTTTTCCAGTTGGCTGTTCTCGACTACTCTGCCACTCTCGCCTTCACTCGAGACGATGGCTGATTATCCAGAGGAAGTCGACTGGCAGGTAGCTATCTCTCCTCCATCCATTCATTCAAAATGTCTATCCAATGATCCAATGTTATCCAATACTTCATTCCAATTCCCCATCTTCAGAACTTCAACGTGTCAATCAACGGCCAACCAACTCCGTGATGGCTATCCTTATCGATGTCAAGGAAATGGCAATCCGGAACATCGACTGATTATCTTATCCATTGACCAGCGGATGTAGCTTACTGGCATCTGTCTACTGTTTGTCATTGTTTATATTGTCATAGTCGATTGTCGTGTTTTGTCATTTCTATCGTTGTAACTTTTCGTATGGCATTAGTTCGTTATTTTCGTTGTTGACATTTTGTTCCTTATAAAAGGATGCACTCGTTTCCCATTCTTCCGCCACGTCTCCCCCTCCCCCCAGTGTACCGAATATCTGGCTATTCGATACCCAAATGCAATAATTACCCACATTCTGTGGCACCCATGCATACAGTGGCGAATGCAAACAATCATTCACCATTAAGGAAAAGAAGGACATCCTCACTCGGAAATCCATGTGTCATTGCTGCTTTTCCAATAATCACAAGACGAGTGATTGCAAAAAATCTTGCCCATTCTGTTCTGGCAAACATCACAAGTCACTCTGTGATAAGCTAACTACCCAGTCCAATGCCCGACTCACTGCGGCAGTTGTTCTGGCACATCCATCAACATCCTTACCCACTACTGCATCAAGCAGCACATTACCCAAGCACTCCCAGTTCCATGCCCGACTCACTGTGGCAGAAGAACTGGACAACACAACAACTCATCCCGAGGCCCGACTCACTGTGGCAAAGGATTTAATTACCCATTCCGAAGCCCGATCCACTGTGGCTGAAGATCTGACAAACTCATCTCTCATGGCAAGTACTGTTCATTTCAACACAATAGTACAACCAACCCAGTCCGATACCCGACTGTACACGGCTGCAGTCGTTCTGTCCAATCCATGCGCACTCAATGCCACTAAAGCACATGCGCTACTTGACCATGGCTCACAATTGTCGCTAATCTCTCGTGACTTAGTAAATAGATTGGCACTCACTCCTATCCATCAGAGTGAACTCTTCCTCTCCGGCCTCGATGGCTCTCCTGGGCTATCTATCTACGACGTTGTCCAGTTTGACATCATGACGAAACACGGTCCGCATTCGATTGAAGCAGTTGTCAAAGAGGGTGCTTCAATTCTACCTCCCATTCACATTCATTCATTGTCCAAGTCGGATCTCCAGGTTGTCAAGGATGTCACTCGTTATGTTCCTTCTAACTTCACCGAGACAGTAGCTGTCAACACTGATCTACTGATTGGCATAGGAGATACTCTTGCACTGCTTGACACTTTGAAGACTACTAAGCTGCCGAGTGGCTACAGACTCATCGAGAGTTCCATCGGTTCTCTTGTAGTTGGTTCACAATGTCAACCTAAATCTTGTCAATTATCCACTTCTGATCTGCCAATTGTCACTGCTTCTGTTGTGGCTACCCAGAATAACGAGCCATCTCATGTCAACGAGACAACTGAGAAAGAGCATTCCGATGACAATGTCCAGAAACTCACAGAAGACCCTGGTGGCATTCAGTCTCTTTCTCCACATGCCGAGCAATCGTATATCAGCTCAGATTCAATCCCATATACCCAAACAGCTTTCATTCAGCCTTCCTTTGGCTCAGTTTCCCAAGTAGCTCACGGTAACAGCAATCAATCGATATCCAGTTGGGAGAGTGCCCAGAGATCATTCTCCAATACATGTGGCTCATTCGATTCCCGTATTGACAACATACTCAAGCAACCGCCTCGCAGCTTCCCTGCTCTTAATCGTTACCTTAAAGAGTGCGCAGCCATAGAGCGCAACTCTAGCGTTATTATCCGCCCCCGTACCACTCATTCTAATGGCAAACTTGCCACCTCCTGCCAATAGCCCCCCCGGAGGATTCCAATGTCATTACATTCCATCGTAATAATTTTCCAAAATTCCAATTCATTCTTTTCCAGTTGGCTGTTCTCGACTACTCTGCCACTCTCGCCTTCACTCGAGACGATGGCTGATTATCCAGAGGAAGTCAACTGGCAGGTAGCTATCTCTCCTCCATCCATTCATTCAAAATGTCTATCCAATGATCCAATGTTATCCAATACTTCATTCCAATTCCCCATCTTCAGAACTCCAACGTGTCAATCAACGGCCAACCAACTCCGTGATGACTATCCTTATCGATGTCAAGGAAATGGCAATCCAGAACATCGACTGATTATCTTATCCATTGACCAGCGGATGTAGCTTACTGGCATCTGTCTACTCTTTGTCATTGTTTATATTGTCATAGTCGATTGTCGTGTTTTGTCATTTCTATCGTTGTAACTTTTCGTATGGCATTAGTTCGTTATTTTCGTTGTTGACATTTTGTTCCTTATAAAAGGATGCACTCGTTTCCCATTCTTCCGCCACGTCTCCCCCTCCCCCCAGTGTACCGAATATCTGGCTATTCGATACCCAAATGCAATAATTACCCACATTCTGTGGCACCCATGCATACAGTGGCGAATGCAAACAATCATTCACCATTAAGGAAAAGAAGGACATCCTCACTCGGAAATCCATGTGTCATTGCTGCTTTTCCAATAATCACAAGACGAGTGATTGCAAAAAATCTTGCCCATTCTGTTCTGGCAAACATCACAAGTCACTCTGTGATAAGCTAACTACCCAGTCCAATGCCCGACTCACTGCGGCAGTTGTTCTGGCACATCCATCAACATCCTTACCCACTACTGCATCAAGCAGCACATTACCCAAGCACTCCCAGTTCCATGCCCGACTCACTGTGGCAGAAGAACTGGACAACACAACAACTCATCCCGAGGCCCGACTCACTGTGGCAAAGGATTTAATTACCCATTCCGAAGCCCGATCCACTGTGGCTGAAGATCTGACAAACTCATCTCTCATGGCAAGTACTGTTCATTTCAACACAATAGTACAACCAACCCAGTCCGATACCCGACTGTACACGGCTGCAGT
The DNA here is from genome assembly GCA_036245785.1 of Pristionchus fissidentatus. Lineage (NCBI taxonomy): Eukaryota > Metazoa > Nematoda > Chromadorea > Rhabditida > Neodiplogasteridae > Pristionchus > Pristionchus fissidentatus. The sequence continues at coordinate 4,200,051 of BTSY01000004.1, read as the reverse complement.
CGTTCTGTCCAATCCATGCGCACTCAATGCCACTAAAGCACGTGCGCTACTTGACCATGGCTCACAATTGTCGCTAATCTCTCGTGACTTAGTAAATAGATTGGCACTCACTCCTATCCATCAGAGTGAACTCTTCCTCTCCGGCCTCGATGGCTCTCCTGGGCTATCTATCTACGACGTTGTCCAGTTTGACATCATGACGAAACACGGTCCGCATTCGATTGAAGCAGTTGTCAAAGAGGGTGCTTCAATTCTACCTCCCATTCACATTCATTCATTGTCCAAGTCGGATCTCCAGGTTGTCAAGGATGTCACTCGTTATGTTCCTTCTAACTTCACCGAGACAGTAGCTGTCAACACTGATCTACTGATTGGCATAGGAGATACTCTTGCACTGCTTGACACTTTGAAGACTACTAAGCTGCCGAGTGGCTACAGACTCATCGAGAGTTCCATCGGTTCTCTTGTAGTTGGTTCACAATGTCAACCTAAATCTTGTCAATTATCCACTTCTGATCTGCCAATTGTCACTGCTTCTGTTGTGGCTACCCAGAATAACGAGCCATCTCATGTCAACGAGACAACTGAGAAAGAGCATTCCGATGACAATGTCCAGAAACTCACAGAAGACCCTGGTGGCATTCAGTCTCTTTCTCCACATGCCGAGCAATCGTATATCAGCTCAGATTCAATCCCATATACCCAAACAGCTTTCATTCAGCCTTCCTTTGGCTCAGTTTCCCAAGTAGCTCACGGTAACAGCAATCAATCGATATCCAGTTGGGAGAGTGCCCAGAGATCATTCTCCAATACATGTGGCTCATTCGATTCCCGTATTGACAACATACTCAAGCAACCGCCTCGCAGCTTCCCTGCTCTTAATCGTTACCTTAAAGAGTGCGCAGCCATAGAGCGCAACTCTAGCGTTATTATCCGCCCCCGTACCACTCATTCTAATGGCAAACTTGCCACCTCCTGCCAATAGCCCCCCCGGAGGATTCCAATGTCATTACATTCCATCGTAATAATTTTCCAAAATTCCAATTCATTCTTTTCCAGTTGGCTGTTCTCGACTACTCTGCCACTCTCGCCTTCACTCGAGACGATGGCTGATTATCCAGAGGAAGTCAACTGGCAGGTAGCTATCTCTCCTCCATCCATTCATTCAAAATGTCTATCCAATGATCCAATGTTATCCAATACTTCATTCCAATTCCCCATCTTCAGAACTCCAACGTGTCAATCAACGGCCAACCAACTCCGTGATGGCTATCCTTATCGATGTCAAGGAAATGGCAATCCAGAACATCGACTGATTATCTTATCCATTGACCAGCGGATGTAGCTTACTGGCATCTGTCTACTCTTTGTCATTGTTTATATTGTCATAGTCGATTGTCGTGTTTTGTCATTTCTATCGTTGTAACTTTTCGTATGGCATTAGTTCGTTATTTTCGTTGTTGACATTTTGTTCCTTATAAAAGGATGCACTCGTTTCCCATTCTTCCGCCACGTCTCCCCCTCCCCCCAGTGTACCGAATATCTGGCTATTCGATACCCAAATGCAATAATTACCCACATTCTGTGGCACCCATGCATACAGTGGCGAATGCAAACAATCATTCACCATTAAGGAAAAGAAGGACATCCTCACTCGGAAATCCATGTGTCATTGCTGCTTTTCCAATAATCACAAGACGAGTGATTGCAAAAAATCTTGCCCATTCTGTTCTGGCAAACATCACAAGTCACTCTGTGATAAGCTAACTACCCAGTCCAATGCCCGACTCACTGCGGCAGTTGTTCTGGCACATCCATCAACATCCTTACCCACTACTGCATCAAGCAGCACATTACCCAAGCACTCCCAGTTCCATGCCCGACTCACTGTGGCAGAAGAACTGGACAACACAACAACTCATCCCGAGGCCCGACTCACTGTGGCAAAGGATTTAATTACCCATTCCGAAGCCCGATCCACTGTGGCTGAAGATCTGACAAACTCATCTCTCATGGCAAGTACTGTTCATTTCAACACAATAGTACAACCACCCCAGTCCGATACCCGACTGTACACGGCTGCAGTCGTTCTGTCCAATCCATGCGCACTCAATGCCACTAAAGCACGTGCGCTACTTGACCATGGCTCACAATTGTCGCTAATCTCTCGTGACTTAGTAAATAGATTGGCACTCACTCCTATCCATCAGAGTGAACTCTTCCTCTCCGGCCTCGATGGCTCTCCTGGGCTATCTATCTACGACGTTGTCCAGTTTGACATCATGACGAAACACGGTCCGCATTCGGTTGAAGCAGTTGTCAAAGAGGGTGCTTCAATTCTACCTCCCATTCACATTCATTCATTGTCCAAGTCGGATCTCCAGGTTGTCAAGGATGTCACTCGTTATGTTCCTTCTAACTTCACCGAGACAGTAGCTGTCAACACTGATCTACTGATTGGCATAGGAGATACTCTTGCACTGCTTGACACTTTGAAGACTACTAAGCTGCCGAGTGGCTACAGACTCATCGAGAGTTCCATCGGTTCTCTTGTAGTTGGTTCACAATGTCAACCCAAATCTTGTCAATTATCCACTTCTGATCTGCCAATTGTCACTGCTTCTGTTGTGGCTACCCAGAATAACGAGCCATCTCATGTCAACGAGACAACTGAGAAAGAGCATTCCGATGACAATGTCCAGAAACTCACAGAAGACCCTGGTGGCATTCAGTCTCTTTCTCCACATGCCGAGCAATCGTATATCAGCTCAGATTCAATCCCATATACCCAAACAGCTTTCATTCAGCCTTCCTTTGGCTCAGTTTCCCAAGTAGCTCACGGTAACAGCAATCAATCGATATCCAGTTGGGAGAGTGCCCAGAGATCATTCTCCAATACATGTGGCTCATTCGATTCCCGTATTGACAACATACTCAAGCAACCGCCTCGCAGCTTCCCTGCTCTTAATCGTTACCTTAAAGAGTGCGCAGCCATAGAGCGCAACTCTAGCGTTATTATCCGCCCCCGTACCACTCATTCTAATGGCAAACTTGCCACCTCCTGCCAATAGCCCCCCCCGGAGGATTCCAATGTCATTACATTCCATCGTAATAATTTTCCAAAATTCCAATTCATTCTTTTCCAGTTGGCTGTTCTCGACTACTCTGCCACTCTCGCCTTCACTCGAGACGATGGCTGATTATCCAGAGGAAGTCGACTGGCAGGTAGCTATCTCTCCTCCATCCATTCATTCAAAATGTCTTTCCAATGATCCAATGGTATCCAATACTTCATTCCAATTCCCCATCTTCAGAACTCCAACGTGTCAATCAACGGCCAACCAACTCCGTGATGGCTATCCTTATCGATGTCAAGGAAATGGCAATCCAGAACATCGACTGATTATCTTATCCATTGACCAGCGGATGTAGCTTACTGGCATCTGTCTACTCTTTGTCATTGTTTATATTGTCATAGTCGATTGTCGTGTTTTGTCATTTCTATCGTTGTAACTTTTCGTATGGCATTAGTTCGTTATTTTCGTTGTTGACATTTTGTTCCTTATAAAAGGATGCACTCGTTTCCCATTATTTCGCCACGTCTCCCCCTCCCCCCAGTGTACCGAATATCTGGCTATTCGATACCCAAATGCAATAATTACCCAATAATCATAATAATTACCATAATAATTATTATTAATAATAATAATAATAATTAAATATATTTATTTCCCACAGTAAAATCAGCAGTCAATGGCACCTGGGTTACTGTAATGCGTTCCGAGTGCCGCCAACTCTCACCACGATTTCCCTGTTTCGCAGGCTACCGTACTTTGGCGCGTGCTTTCCCGCTATTTTCCCAGGAGTTTTCGTTTTTCTTCGTGATGTTCCCGTGATAGTAGCGCGCAGTGAATCTCTTTTCCCTCGCTATTTATCCGTCCATCAGTTGAGTGACAACTCCGTTCAGTTTCCCATCGCTTTGGCAACTCGGACGCCCCTTTCCCATTCCACTGACAGCTTGTTCGTCCTCGACGCACTGAGGATTCGTCATCTGGCAGTTCTCCATTCCACAAGGTACCTCTTTTCCAAGTGGGTTTTTCCATTCCCTTCTCTTCAAACTTCAAACCTTTCTTCTCTACACCGTTATTTGTTGTATTTGGCAATTAAATTAATGAATATTTATTATTGATCTTTGATCTTTGGTCTTTGTTCACACCGTACACCACACTAAGTGTCTCTTTCACTCTGAAAGATTCAGTACATCAGCATTAAAAATTGGAACTAGCTCAAGCGGATAGAAAAATAATTTTTCCACATTTTTGTCACGTTTGGACACTACGCGAGCCGGGTTTGAGCCTCAGGGCACAAATTCGAATACTTTTGTAAACAGGTTCCTAAGGTGCTCCCATGGTATGAGCATGATGGGCCAAATCGAAAGTCCTGGCGCGAATGTCCGGAAATGCTCGAGTCTTACCGAGCCGGTCTCTTAATCTGTAAATGACTCAATTCATGGCACATGTACTAAGGTACTTGTTAGCTTATCATAAAATTAATTTCGGTCCACTAACATTTTAAATTATGTTCTCTATTTTCTGTAAGTGTTCGTGCCATACTTTGATTTCTTATCAGATACGACAAACTATACTATTGTATCACAAGAGGAGCTACAATATCCGTTTATCTACAGAACGGATATTGTTGCTCTTATCCGTTAGAATTGGCTTTCTTCATTAATGTCCACCACAACAGTTATATGCAGAATTCTTTGTTCGATTCCTTTTTTTAAATCAACGATGATTTTCGATAAACATTTTTGTTTACAAGGGAACGGTCACCGTATAAAGTAAAATTGTCACGAGCGACCTACCATGAATCACCAAGCTCGATGGGCACATGAAGGATCCAGTTTAAAAATTCCTCATTTTGGTCACTGATATGGGAAAAACGATGGAAAGTTTCACCACGCGGACTCTTTGCTACTTCAGCCTCTTCAATCACCCATAGAGTGCGAAATGTGAGACCACGGCATCTTCATTTTGCACACTCTCTAGACCGATCGATAGACGAGAGAGTGTGTGAAATGAAGAGAACGTGGTCTCACATTTCACACTCTAATCACCCACTCCTAGTAATTACTCTTGTGGCGCAGCCGGTGAAGCGTTAATCTCGCTTTGGTCGACTTTTGGGCTCCACCCGGAGCATTCACATTTTGCTGATCAATTCTTTGCTATTTATGATGTCATGACCCTTGGAATTACGTTTACAAAATTACTGCATCTCGATGGAGTAGAACTCTCGACCTACTTAAAGTGAGGCTAACGCTTTGCCGCCTGACCAACATGGGCAAGTAATGGGAGAGTGAAAGAATTGGTAGACGCCGCAAGCTCTCTGCGTGGTGAAACTTTCCATCGATTTTCTCAGCTCACAGATCACTATCTGTTTTTTTTAAATCTGGATTCTTCATGTTCCCATGGAATTATGCGATCCAAGGTTGGTTACTCGCGACAATTTTACCTTATCCTGTGACTGTTCCCTTGTAAGATACCTATCAAAAGCGATCCAGGACCTCAAGTTGCTTATTTTCACCCCACATGTTTGGTGTTTTCCAATCTGTATTCCCTTAACACTAATTATGCCTTTCTCTAGCCTTTCACGATCGTTATTAAATGTCTCTGAGTGAAATGTGTGCGCTATCTGTATCAAATGTTGAAATGGAGGCAATGGAGCCGCTTGCCGCGTCGACGCGTCAGACGCTGGAGATTCTCAAGCACGCGTCAACCGTCGTTGCATTGCTACTCAGTGTCCTCTCCATCAACCTCATCCGAACGCAATCAAAAAGAACCACCACCATGTACAAGTCGCTACTTGTCGCGATTGTTGTGAGTTAGAATTTTGCACTTGACAACTTATTTTGTCAGCGTAGACAACCACATGAATCCAGATCTATAGTAAGGAGTCATGGTAAGAGACAGTGCAAAAGTGAGAGAAGCGCTCTCTGTTTTACACACTCTCTCACTACAACCCCCCCCCTTTCCGCAGGGTTGGCCGACGTACGGAGTGATGTGAAACGTTTGATTCAGGCAAGCAGGCCGATGTTGTACCATCTCTAAAACAATAGGTTCATGAGAGAATTAGCCGATGAAAACATTAAAACGATATAAAATGCTCGAATATCGTCGTACAGTAAATATCTGCGCGTCATGTTTAGAAATTCACAAAATACAGTTGCTTTCACCTCTGTATGCGCAATTATTGTGAGTGTGTAGGTATTAATCGAAATCGAATATATTTAGCTAATATATTCTCTTCACACTAATATGCTAGCGTAAGAGAAGACACAAAAAAATGCATCTAAGAACCGACACTACATTGCAAAGGTGCAAATTCAATTTATCATTACAAATTATTAATGAAATTTCTTTTTGAGATCATCGCCCAACTGCACGACATCTATCTACAAGTGTTATTCAATCCCGTCTTCTTACTTCCATTTCATTGCTTGTACACTAACGGACTCCTCTACCACATCGTCCAAATACCATGCATGTAATGCGATTTTTTTATTTGGATTGAGTAATTGCATATTGCGAAAGACTGAGCAAATAGGGCGTGAATATTTCTCACATATTCTTGAAAATTCTTCGACTTTTTTTGATAGGAGAAAACGATGGAATTTCAAGGAAATCGAAAGAACATGTTTCGATGATATGCCTGCTAGTGCTGACGGATTCAAAACATTCTTTGATTGAATTGATCTTGATCTTGTGTAGTGTGCGATAAGGTAGTTGTGTAGTGTGATACTGTTTTACATCACATATTATGTGCTGCCGTTATTGATTCGATATTGCATCCTACGGCTGAGATCAAATTCTAACGTCAGCTCATAATGTGAGTAGTCACTAAACTAAACAAAAATACACTACATAACTAGCGGGGTGCGTGGAGGTTAAGCGCACTACGTTTTCAAAGTACGGTCCAGGGGGACTTCAGTCGCCGGGTACAGTTCGGTCCAGGGGGACTTCCGTCGCCGGGTACAGTTCGGTCCAAGGGTACTTCAGTCGATTTATTGATTTTCGTGTTTTTGACAAAAATCATGTATCTGACCCAAGGAAGTGTTGTTGCCCCAGCGAACTTTTTACTGTAGGTTACGGTAGTATTTATTGATTTATCGATTTTCATGTTTTTGAGAAAAATCATGAATCTGACCTGCGGTCTGACCCACCGAACTCATCGGAGGGTACTGTAGGTTACGGTAGTTTTGATTGATTTATCGATTTTCATGTTTTTGAGAAAAATCATGAATCTGACCTGCGGTCTGACCCACCGAACTCATCGGAGGATACTGTAGGTTACGGTAGTTTTGATTGATTTATCGATTTTCATGTTTTTGAGAAAAATCATGAATCTGACCTGCGGTCTGACCCACCGAACTCATCGGAGGGTACTGTAGGTTACGGTAGTTTTGATTGATTTATCGATTTTCATGCTTTTGAGAAAAATCATGAATCTGACCTGCGGTCTGACCCACCGAACTCATCGGAGGATACTGTAGGTTACGGTAGTTTTGATTGATTTATCGATTTTCATGTTTTTGAGAAAAATCATGAATCTGACCTGCGGTCTGACCCACCGAACTCATCAGAGGGTACTGTAGGTTACAGTAGTATTTATTGATTTATTGATTTTTGTGTTTTGAGAAAAATCATGAATCTGACCTGCGGTCTGACCCACCGAACTCATCAGAGGGTACTGTAGGTTACAGTAGTATTTATTGATTTATTGATTTTTGTGTTTTTGACAAAAATCATGTATCTGACCCAAGGAAGTGTGGTTGCCCCAACGAACTTTTTTTGAGGTTACTGTAGATTACGGTAGTATTGATTGATTGATTGATTATTGATTTATTGATTTTCGTGTTTTTGACAAAAAACATGTATCTGACCCAAGGAAGTGTGGTTGTCCCAGCGAACTTTTTGAGGGGTACTGTAGGTTACGGTAGTATTGATTAATTTATTGACTATTGATTTATTTATTTTCATGTTTTTGACAAATAGCATGTATCTGACCCAAGGACGTTTGGTCGCCCCAGCGCAATTGTTACCGTAGTTTCGGACGGGACGGACTCACTCACTCACTCACTCACTCACTCACAGACAGACAGGGCTTGTCGTTTTAGGTTAAGTAGTAACTACCTTATCGCACACATAAAAGGCACATACCAGTGCGGAAAAGTGAGTTGCGAAATATGGCTGAACGAGTCACTCCGAACCCTCAGAATCGGTATTCCGACCCTCAAGATAGGTGATCATGCAGTGAACGCACAATTATTGATTTTTAAAGGCATTCTGGATTCAGCTAATAAATGCTCTGTGTGTTCCGTATGCGATGTGCTTCATCTACAGAAATCAGGCACGTTGATAAACATCAGAATGTTCCTTTTGTACATTGTCTATGGGTGTTGCAGCCAGGCCAAAAGAAACTAAACTTCTTCGTTGGTCGAACAATGAGCTTCTAGCGAGGCTTCTTTGTACCATCGAGTTTCGGCTAGTGGCAGCTACCGCTTTCTGAGATCTTATCAGCATTATAAAACAAATCTAAATATATCTATTCCAAATACCGCATTCCATTATCTGGTGACTGGTTGTAAATGGTGATGATGACTTTACTGTATTTTTCCAAATGTTAGTGTATTCTTGATTTCACCCAAAGAAATAGCAGAGACATTGGCGCTTTTGCAAGGCTATCCTGCCCGCCGACCACCGCTTCAAGCTGTCCAAGTGGTCATACTCTGTTTTCCTTTGCTCGATGGCTGTCGACTTCCTGCCGTCATTTCCGATGATGCTGGTATTACAAATTTACGAGCACTCGTTCGAAATAATAACACGTTCCGTTGGTAATCCGTGCTAAACAACAGATACGGCTGCGAGAGAGCATGGCAAAGTGAGAGACGCGTCGAGGTATAAAAAGAGAGTACACCACCAGTAGTCCATTTCATGAACGTATCATTTTAAAATTGTAATACGTGCTATCTGAATTATAATGCGAAGCGCGAGACAGTGAACTCTCCATGGAGTCGGCCAATTAGCAGGCTTGCCACATTTTACGATTTTACACACAACCACAAGCTTCGATTAATATTTTTCGATTCGGCATTCATACTTCAAAATCTCTTCGTCATCGGACTAGCTGAAGAAGAAAATGGAATAAACAAATTTCAGGACTCTGACATTCCTAAGGAGAGCAAGACGTTCGCAGCAATTATGAAGGTGCTTTAGAACACTGGTATTGATTCGTGCTAACAGCCCGTTTAGAAATTTTCCTCTGCTTGGCCTGAGGACATGAAGATGCGCATGGCTTGCTACGAGGGATCTCTTCTTAGGTGGACGCTCATAGTGCTCGCTTTATCCGCTGGCTCTGCTTTCGCATTTATCATCGTGGTGAGTGCTACTTCTACACTAGAGAAAAAAGGAGGAAAAAATAAATTTTTGTATATGCATGATGTACCGCAGCTTTTTGTTCCAAGCCAGATGGCTATCTAGTACATGCGATACCTTCCTTTAAGGAAATTCCTTACAATTAGTGAATGCACTCCTATAGTTTATGACCATTTGTTTTTTGGTATGATCATGCCATTTTATGCATGTAATAGATAGCTAAAGATATTTGTAAATTGATGTTATAGGTCTGCTCTCACACCTTCTACACCCTACGACAGATGCACACGATCAGTGAGAAGTCGCGACAGTTCCACAGAGAGGCCACACGGGCACTGGCACTGCAGGTGAAGACGGTGATAGGACGTTTTGGAACCTCCCGTTTAGGAACCTTCGATTTACGCCGTTTAGGAACCCTTGTTCTGATGAGAGGTGCCGTTTAGGAACCCTTGTTCTCATGATAGGTGCCGTTTAGGAACCCTTGATCTGATGAGAGGTGCCGTTTAGGAACCCTTGGCCTGTTGAGAAGTGCCGTTTAGGAACCTTCCAGAGGCTGTATCGGTGCCGTTTTGGAACCTATCCAGGGTGATTTCGGTGCCATTTTGGAACTTTCCTAATTCATTTCGGTGCCGTTTAGGAACTTTTTCGGTGCCGTTTTGGAACTTTCCTAATTCATTTCGGTGCCGTTCAGGAACTTTTTCGGTGCCGTTTTGGAACTTTCCTAATTCATTTCGGTGCCGTTTAGGAACTTTTTCCGTGCCGTTCAGGAACTTTTTCGGTGCCGTTTAGGAACTTTTTCGGTGCCATTTTTGAACTTCGCCAATTCATTTCGGTGCCATTATGGAACTTTTTCGGTGCCATTTTGGAACTTTTTCGGCGCCATTTTGGAACTTTCCTAATTCATTTCAGTGCCGTTTAAGAACTTTTTCGGTGCCGTTTTGGAACTTTCCTAATTCATTTCGGTGCCATTATGGAACTTTTTCGGTGCTATTTTGGAACTTTTTCGGTGCCATTTTGGAACTTTCCTAATTCATTTCGGTGCCGTTTAGGAACTTTCCTAATTCATTTCGGTGCCGTTTAGGAACTTTTTCGGTGCCGTTTAGGAACTTTCCTAATTCATTTCGGTGCCGTTTAGGAACCTTTTCGGTGCCGTTTTGGAACTTTCCTAATTCATTTCGGTGCCGTTTAGGAACTTTTTCGGTGCCGTTTAGGAACTTTTTCGGTGCCATCACCGAAATGAATTAGGGAAGTTCAAAAATTGCACCGAAAAAGTTCCTAAACGGCACCGAAATGAAATGGGGAAGTTCAAAAATGGCACCGAAAAAGTTCCTGAACGGCACCGAAATGAATTAGGAAAGTTCCAAAACGGCACCGAAAAAGTTCCAAAACGGCACCGAAATGAATTAGGAAAGTTCCAAAACGGCACCGAAAAAGTTCCTGAACGGCACCGAAATGAATTACGAAAGTTCCAAAACGGCACCAAAAAAGTTACAAAACGGCACCGAAAAAGTTCCTAAACAGCACCGAAATGAATTAGGAAAGTTCCAAAATGGCACCGAAAAAGTTCCATAGTGGCACCGAAATCACCCTGGATAACCTTCCAAAACGGCACCTATACAGCCTCTGGAAGGTTCCAAAACGGCACCGATACAGCCTCTGGAAGGTTCCTAAACGGCACCTCTCAACAGGCCAAGGGTTCCTAAACGGCACCTCTCATCAGATCAAGGGTTCCTAAACGGCACCTATCATGAGAACAAGGGTTCCTAAACGGCACCTCTCATCAGAACAAGGGTTCCTAAACGGCGAAAATCGAAGGTTCCTAAACGGGAGGTTCCAAAACTTCCTATCACCGTGAAGACAATACTTCTTGTAAGATCAGTCAAAAAATATCGGGTATTTATTGGCCATACCTGTGAGACGCATGGGTTGAACATGCGAAAGCTTTGCAAAGAGAGCGCGTTTCCGGATACATTGTTACAGTAATTGTTAGTTATAGTGTCAGTTAGTGTCGGGCAGTGCCCAAGGAACGGCGGATTCGTGAAAGAGCAGTTTTACTTTTACAGCTGTTGCGCTGTAAAGAAGGTGTTTTAGTGCGAACGCGTGGAAAACAATTGTTCATGATGCTTCTCTGTTTCTTTTGTGGTTTAAAAATAAGGAACAACCTAAAATTATTATGAGTTTTCCTATGTTCCTCTCGTCATCGAGTCTCTCGAATTATATCACTTGAATTTTGAGTTATAAGAAAGAAATACGATGGCAGGCTTCTATACCGACAGCCACGATTCTTGTGCCCATGTCTTGCGTCATTCTACAAGCAGCAATCGGCTTCGAGAGCAAAGGTGAGACGATGTTTGACACTGAGACAAAATAGGAAATAAAAAAAATGATCAAATCAATGTAGTACTGAAATAGTGTCTCATTCCTTATGTGGAATTCAGAACTCGTTCCCATAATGCTGGTCGTCACGGGTCTTCACTCGATTACACACTCAGCCACTCTCATTCTCAGCACAAAGAGTTTCCGAGCTGCCGTGAAAAGGGGGATTAATAATGTTCGAATATGACCATGTTTTATTGTCACAAGTAAAGTAGGACAACGTGAAAATGTTTGCAGAATAACGCAAGCTCTGAGAAGTCGCTTCATCTCGGCGAGAGGGCGATACGAATGAGGGAACTGGTTCACGTTGTCAAAGTGGTCAATATCGCCAAGAAAAATGCGGCAGCAGTATCGTAGCCCGCAATTTCGAACAATTTGTGAACAAATTCTGGCACTGACCCTGTTTTTCGAAATCGCGTTTTCGACGTTTTCGGTTGCCAATAGGCCCAACTAAGATCCCAGTGAACTATTATGCCAGAGAAGTCATTCCCCGAATTTATACAGCTACTGTTCTGTGGAGGTTGCACACTTTGAGACACTTTTTCAATGGTTCATCGAAGTTTCTGTGAAAACTTTTTGCTTGGAGCTAATGTTGATTTTCAATGATCTTTCGACCCATTTTATTTATTTTGTGATTATCGTCGAAATTTGCATATTGTTCATTTTTGTTTATTTTCCAGAAAACTGCTCGAAAAGTCAAAAATGTATTCCAATAGGAAGCCGCGGATGGTGATAAGGATTCGAATGATATATTTACGTTCTCATAACTCGGGAGGTAAGGTGGTGAAACGACTGAAAACATGAAAAAAATGGGGATAAAAGAAAAAAGCAATTGGATGTTTTCCTAATATTTTCAGATGTTTTGCCACCTTACCTCCCGAGTTATGAGAGCGTAAATATATCATTCGAATCCTTATCACCATCCGCGACTTCCTATTGGAATACATTTTTGACTTTTCGAGCAGTTTTCTGGAAAATTAATAAAAATGAATAATATGCAAATTTCGATGATAATCACAAAATAAATAAAATGGGTCGAAAGATCATTGAAAATCAACATTAGCTCCAAGCAAAAAGTTTTCACAGAAAGTTCGATGAGCCATTGAAAAAGTGTCTCAAAGTGTGCAATCTGCACAGAACAGTAGCTGTATAAATTCGGGGAATGACTTCTGTGGCATAATAGTTCACTGGGATCTTAGTTGGGTCTATAGGCAACTGAAAACGTCGAAAACGCGATTTCGAAAAAAGGGTCTGTGCCAAAATCAAGCCTAGTCTTTCGTGAGAAGCGTGATATGAAGAAAAAAAAAATAAAAAAATAAAACTTTTTAGCTTTGCATCTAATGATCTTGTCCTGCGATACAGAGCAAAGTAGTTTATCACTAGTACAGTCAGTAATACGAAAAAGAACATTACTATTAGAAGAAAACGGACATTAGATATTACATAACCAGGAACCAGGAACAATATCGGATATATGAAGAGCAGTTTTCTAGCAGTGCTCTACTTTCTCTCAATGAGTCTTACGAAAAGCACGCCATCTTTTGGTGCGTGCAGGACGTTTGGCGTGAAAGTCAGGAGAACTTTCTGCAACAAACATAGTACTGTCAATGCTTATTAAAATTGTAAAATGATACTTTCATGAAATAAACTACTCATGTGCGCACTATAGTTCTAAACATCGGGGCGCATCTTCGTGTTTATCAGTGAAACGTTTCATTATTTTGGGCGTGTGTTTGTGAATTTATAATAATACTCATCGACAAACACTCACATGATCGGAATGGAGTTCGGTGACAAATCTCCTCGTCACTTCGGCCAGGACTGTCTTGAATTCCATCTCGGCGAACCGAGCCCCGACACAATTACGAGGACCAATGCCGAACGGGAGATAAGTTGCCGACCAGACGGGTTTGGCGTCACCGAGGAATCTGAGATAACATTCGAATGGAATTGGGAAAAAATGATTGACAGTTCATAGTGCATGTTGTGCCGAAAAAAATAATTTGGTCTCGTTATTGGGAACTACCTACGACAAGAAACTTTCAAATATAGACCGTAGTTAGTTGTCTACGTTATGACTTCGGACCGTTCGGGATTGAACTCCTTGGCGTTCTCGAAATTGTACTCGTTCCACATTACAGCGTGGACGGGTGTGAGAATGTTGACTCCCGCCGGCACACGAATCCTGCCCCCGATGACGGTATCCCTCAAAGAGATTTGTGAGCAAAATGTCGAGAGAAAATTATCAATGGAAACCTTCGTCTCAAAATGATATGATCGCACTATTCATTCTCAAATGCTTTAAAAACATACTTGATGCATCTTCGGCCAGTGAACGAAGTCACGGGCGGAAGGACACGCAGAGTCTCCGACCATACAGCGTGCTGTAATGGTGGACGAAATGGGGAGAACAATTTGAGGGAGCAATACTATGAATTTTATATTGTCCATCCAGGATGGACCGTAAGAATAAAAAATGTTTAAAATGCTTAAAATTTATCATGAAATTACCAGATATGGCAATCTCATCACTCGTTCGTAGTCGATTGCTTCGTCCTCTCCAAAAGCCGACTGAATATCCTCGTGGAGCGTCGTTTGCACCTGCAATTTTATTTGAGCTATCTATGTACGTGCTGCAATGTTTGCCGGTTAGTGACGAGCCATAAAGTTGGTGGCTGAAAAATATATTTTACATCTCAATGTGAGACCACGGTCTCTTCATTTCGCACCCTCTCTCACCTACCGACCGGTCGAGAGAGTGCGTGAAATGAAGAAAGTGTGGTCTCACATTTCGCACTCTATCTCACACGGGTTACGAGCTATTCTTTTCTTGTCGGTCTGCGATGCGATAATTACAAATATTGGGGTCATACCCAAAATGTCCCCCCCTCCTAAAAAAGATGCCCGAAATGTCCCCGGAGAAAGTGCCCGAAATGTCCCTTACCCAAAATGTCCCCCCCATGCCCAAAATGTCCCCCCATGCCCAAAATGTCCCCCCTGCCCGAAATGTCCCCCCCCCCTTCCGAGGAGAGGGAGAGAGTAGGGGAGAGGAGAGAGATAGCGTCCTCTCCTTTGCCGCCAAGCCATTTTAGGCGATATTCAAGATGCTCGATCTCAGCCGAGAGTAAACCGATCGACATAATTTTTGGTTTCAGAGGTCTTCTTGCTTATCGCAATAAATTGAACCAGGTATTAAGCAAAAATATTAAAATAGAGCCGAGTTACAGCAAGTCAAATATGGCCATTTTCACCCACATAAGGGTACCCCCCATGGTGAAAAAAGTGAAAAAAAAAATGTGGAGTGAAATTTTTCGATCTCGCAAATTTTAATGAAATATTGATACAACACATTTCCCATTATGGGGAATTCGATTTCATCAATATTTTCACTTGATTTCGCCTCCTAAAGCGGCAATTGTGAACTGCTTGAGGTTGTTTTATCGCTATTACGTTGTATTTTTCTCAAATAATTTATTATAATTTCTATGAAGACAGCAAAATATATTAAAAGAAGAAAAAGTAACCGTTATGACACGAGCACAGATAAAAAATAAAAGTGAATTTGCCTCGTTTAGCTAATCAAACGAGCTAGTTTTTACCCAGTGGGGGTAGACTGATAGCCACGGGGTGCGAAATCATCTACCCCCAGACAGCGGAAGAGAAAGGAATGATAAGTGAGACTCAAGGTTCCCTCCATCTACTATAAGGGTGTCCGGAAAGTTTTCGCACTTTTTCACGTTTTTGCTTTTCCTTCTTTTCGCCTCAATCGCATGGGGTATTGTTGCAGCACGTTAGTGTGAGGGCCTGTTCTCACTACTTTTCTGGTTCTAGGGAGTAATGGCACTGATGGTGCCTATTGTTGAACAACGAACTTACTCAACGAACTTACTCAGACCTGAATTTCAAAAGTTTTCATATTTTTATCTCGAATAGTAGTCGAAAAAATTCGCCCAAATTGTCAAATGAGTCAACCAATGATTGCGGATAATAAAAACAAAAATAAATTTTCAACTTGTTTTTTGAACCGATGAGATTGCGGATAATAAAAACAAAAATGAATTTTCGCAAAAATAAATTTCCAACGTGTTTTTTGAATCGATGAGATTTTCTCCGTAAAAACGGTGGTAAATTTTTTATTCACTTATAATTGTTTATAAGCCATGTTTGGAGTGAATTGGGGCTGAAGAAGTAGGAAATTTAAAAATGTCGGAAAAAAATATTTTCGACATTTTTCCAGTTTTCGACTTTTACAACGACCTGCTCTCGATTTAAGCTTTTGAAAAAAATAGTTCTATTTATATTCTTAAAATTTTATATTATTTGCTTTTTAGTATTATGGTTCCTGGGAGTCGATTCTCATTTCCATTGCTCCCCCTCTGTCTGCAATTTGTCTGTACACTACCATTCTCTCAGTATCTATCCCGATTCCTGTGATCTACCGAACCTCCCGGTCTGACATTTTCTATAGATCATCTCGAAAAGTTCATTTTCCAGGAGTATATCAAAGGGGGTTGGTACGGCAGCGGATGTGCGACTTTTACGAGGAAATATGTCCAGGATTGTGAGACTGGGCGATGCGAATGTTTGGAGTGAAATTTTTCTAGGGTTATCTATTTGGGGGGTTTTCATGTTATTTACAATTATTACAATTATTTATTCCGCCAGGGTTAGGGGTTTCGTGTGAGTTCTTTGTAGATTGTCGATAGTGGAGTCGGCAGATGTCCGTCGTCTTCAGACGATTCGGTTGTTTTGGGGGCAGGGTGAAGGGGGTGTAGCAGGGTGGGTTAAATCAGAGACGTAAGAGAGACTCTGATGTGAAAGAAATAGACGGCAATTCGTTAATAAGAGATCGGAAGACGATAGGAGAGCTTTTCACAGTTTCTCGACTTAGAGCGTTCCATCTTTGCACTGACCTTGATACAAAAGTAGAGTGAGACTTAGGCACAATGAAAGGCACAGCAATGCGAAGCTCGTGAGTATTGCGCAAATCGCGTGCAAGAGGGGAAATATTTAGAAGAAAGTTGCGATTGAACGAGTAGAAATTGTGAACGGTCTTGTGGAGGAAAAGAAGGTCGATTACAAGACGTCTATGCTCTAGAGTTGATAAATGGAGAATATTGAGCCTATCTGGGTATGAGGAATATGGAATAGAGCATCTGAAAAACAGTCTGCGAGTGAAGTTTCGCTGAACATTCTCAACATAGTTGGCAAGTTTAACGGCGCGCGGGGACCAGACAACTGTACAATATTCTAGCATTGGTCTTATAAAAGCATTAAATGCCTGCACATATAAAAGAGGCTCCCGCGAGTAAAAACACTTGAACATAATGTTAACTTTAGAGCTTGCTTTCGCTGTTATTTTCGAAATATGATCATTGAATTTAAGGGAGGGTTTCATGATGACACCATGAACGGAGATGGAATTAGATTTGTGCCATTAATTTTGTACTGTGTGCGGAGTTTTTGCGGCCCATAATTAACAACAGTGCATTTGGATTCATTGAGAGCGAGATTCCACGCGAGTGACCAAGAGAAAACGCAATCAATCGCTGACTGGAGTGAATGCGCGTGGTGAGGAACATCAGCATAGATCTTTAGATCATCTGCGTAAATACCGTATTTAACATCTGGAGGAAGTTCTTTCGAGATATCATTTACGAAAAGAATAAAAAGGAGAGGACTAATGCACGATCCTTGAGGAACCCCAGAAGAAACAGTGGTAGGCGCAGAGAGAGTATCACCAATCAGTACAGATTGAGTTCTGTTATATTTTTAAAACATCTTTTTTATATTATTTTTGGCCAAACATCGGAGTATTCTGTGCAATGTGTGTCTGTTCTTTCACTGTGTGCCCCTCCGGAACATTGTTGAATGTGTAATTAAATTATTTCTTATTTTCCCTTTCCCTATATAAGATATATTTCTTATTTTCCCTAGTTTGGGCTTTTTTGCCCAAAACTAGGGATAAAAAAATGAAAACGGAAAGCGGAATCCGCCATGCAAATCGGCGAGAGTCGTCTCTTGCTGGCATGCGCGCTAATCTAATCAAATTTCCGCTTTGGTGCCGGCTTGAAAAAAAAAAAAAAAAAAAAAAACGGAAACATCACGAAAACGAATTCCGATAATTTTTCCAAAGAAGCTGGGCCAATCGGACCCTGCAGAGACGATATACAATATACAAAGACTCTCAAACCAATTTATAAGGTCAAGAAATATTCATTTTTGTGGTATTAATCCACCAAAATTCGGGGTTGCTATGGATTTACATACGATCAGACGAGAGAGAAGGTTTTCTGCCTTGATTCCGCCTAGGTAATGAGCACATTGAGCTCTTACCGGCAATAAGGGCAAATCAATTTGAATTCCACCTTCATTACGCTTTCCGTTTTTGCCATCCCTCCCTGAAACGTCTCAAATAAAGTAAATATTCAATCACGCTTGTCTTTCCGCTCGGTCATACACAGATCATTCTACGGAATGGCGAGAATTACTGAATCTCTTTCTTTCTCGGTGTCTATTCACACCTGGAAATGTATATGCCGGGAAATGTATATGCGTATATGCGGAATTTTGTTACGGAACAGTTACTATATATTAGAAAATGCTAACGTCTGTCTGTTTGTCCGTTTTTTTGTCCAGGTGTCCGTCCAGATTTTTTTCTAATTTTCCTTATATTTCGCTTCAAAATCACGCAATCTTCTCAGAACCTTTTGCATATGATAACTTATCAGAAAACATTTCAAAATTTAAAAAGAAAAATGCGCTAATTTCATGGCCAAGTGGGTAGCGCGACAGACATCAAATCCGAGACCCCCAGGTTCGATCCCGCCGCGGGAAACCTTTGCCGCATTTTTCGCAAGTGCCAGAAACTGTTCTAACACGTTTTTGAGTACCGTGAAACACGTTATCACCTGTTTTGCCGAGTTTTAACTTGAAAAGGCGAAATTTTCGAAAAGTTCCCAATAGAGCGTAGGGAGTCACAGGAAAAGCATTTGCGATGTCAGAAACGTTTCTCAACGTGTTCTAACACGTTTTATCATGAAAAATCGAAAAATTCGAAAAGTTCCAAAGATTCAGACAACGTAGGAGATCACAGGAAACGTATATAATATCCGATAAATTTCTGTTCTTTTAGAGTAGATATAACTCAGAACTCATTATAAAACATGAATAAAATAGATAGGTCACATTTATGTACACATAAGAGGGTAAGACAAATATTTTAGAAAAAAAAGATATAAAAATCGAAAAAATATTTTCAAAATTTCGAAATTGCTCAGATCGACGTTCAACACTTTCCATATTATAGTAATTATGATTACAATGAAATACTATGCGAAATCAGTGCAAAGGAAATTACAATCGTTTCGATTTCATCATCTGAATAGTTCTGAAGACGCGATCTTCTTCACTTTGCTACAGTCGGGAATGCGCACTTAACCTCATATGAAATATCCTTTTCGCCTTTACTCATCACTCGTTGTTTTCACACAATAGTATACGTTATTTTTGCAATAGACTTAGAAAGGCAGCGATGCGGAATGGGGCATTCCGCAATTCCCATTCATTCCGCATACCTAATGGAGTTGATCGGCAGCTATGCGGAATGTGTAAGGAATGGAATGAAATGAAGCTATTCCGCATTCCATTTAGACATCCCTACCAACCAGTCAAGAGCAGTGGTATAATGAGAAAAGAACACAGAATAGGAAGCGATCGATCACATAATGAAAATGAAATTGATCAATGGAAGATAATAATTGCAAACAAGGGAGAGTCTATGGATAATGGTAAAATTATACTGCCCAAATTGGCAGACTTGTTTAACAGTCTGTGTGTTTGCAGTAGTCAGTGAACTGACCAAAGTGCAAGAGAAAAAGACATAAAAAAATTCAATAATTTATTGTCATTTCATTATCCAAAACCAGCGGGGGTTGTATTGAGGTGAAATGCACTACAGTCTATGCGTTCACTACGCTCTATGCATAGTTCTGGGTGCGGGTTCGGTCCAGGGGGCGCCCGGTAGCTGGCTCTAGGATCGGTCCAGGGGGACCTCGGTAGTTGGCTCACGGCTACATTAAAGCTTGAAGTATGCTGTTAATCGCTACCAAGAGTACTGGCTTATTCCGGTGGAAAAGGCTCGTGAGGCAGAAAGCGATCGAAAAAAAGTTGCCAATACGCCACTTCATGGCTCATAGACTCTTTCACAACGGAAACGCAGGATACAGTGCGTTCAGAACTTTTAGAAAACTTTCAGATACGTTTCCTGTGATCTCCTACGTTGTCTGAATCTTTGGAACTTTTCGAATTTTTCGATTTTTCATGTTAAAACGTGTTAGAACACGTTGAGAAACGTTTCTGACATCGCAAATACTTTTCCTGTGACTCCCTACGCTCTATTGGGAACTTTTCGAAAATTTCGCCTTTTCAAGTTAAAACTCGGCAAAACAGGTGATAACGTGTTTCACGGTACTCAAAAACGTGTTAGAACAGTTTCTGGCACTTGCGAAAAATGCGGCAAAGGTTGCCCGCGGCGGGATCGAACCTGGGGGTCTCGGATTTGATGTCTGTCGCGCTACCCACTTGGCCATGAAATTAGCGCATTTTTCTTTTTAAATTTTGAAAGGTTTTCTGATAAGTTATCATATGCAAAAGGTTCTGAGAAGATTGCGTGATTTTGAAGCGAAATATAAGGAAAATTAGAAAAAAATCTGGACGGACACCTGGACAAAAAAACGGACAAACAGACAGACGTTAGCATTTTCTAATATATAGTAACTGTTCCGTAACAAAATTCCGCATATACGCATATATATTTCCCGGCATATACATTTCCAGGTGTGAATAGACACCGAGAAAGAAAGAGATTCAGTAATTCTCGCCATTCCGTAGAATGATCTGTGTATGACCGAGCGGAAAGACAAGCGTGATTGAATATTTACTTTATTTGAGACGTTTCAGGGAGGGATGGCAAAAACGGAAAGCGTAATGAAGGTGGAATTCAAATTGATTTGCCCTTATTGCCGGTAAGAGCTCAATGTGCTCATTACCTAGGCGGAATCAAGGCAGAAAACCTTCTCTCTCGTCTGATCGTATGTAAATCCATAGCAACCCCGAATTTTGGTGGATTAATACAACAAAAATGAATATTTCTTGACCTTATAAATTGGTTTGAGAGTCTTTATATATTGTATATCGTCTCTGCAGGGTCCGATTGGCCCAGCTTCTTTGGAAAAATTATCGGAAAACGGAAAAAAATATTTTCCGTTTTCGTGATGTTTCCGCTTTCAAGCCGGCACCAAAGCGGAAATTTGATTAGATTAGCGCGCATGCCAGCAAGAGACGACTCTCGCCGATTTGCATGGCGGATTCCGCTTTCCGTTTTCATTTTTTTATCCCTAGTTTTGGGCAAAAAAGCCCAAACTAGGGAAAATAAGAAATATATCTTATATAGGGAAAGGGAAAATAAGAAATAATTTAATTACACATTCAACAATGTTCCGGAGGGGCACACAGTGAAAGAACAGACACACATTGCACAGAATACTCCGATGTTTGGCCAAAAATAATATAAAAAAGATATTTTAAAAATATAACAGAACTCAATCTGTACTGATTGGTGATACTCTCTCTGCGCCTACCACTGTTTCTTCTGGGGTTCCTCAAGGATCGTGCATTGGTCCTCTCCTTTTTATTCTTTTCGTAAATGATATCTCGAAAGAACTTCCTCCAGATGTTAAATACGGTATTTACGCAGATGATCTAAAGATCTATGCTGATGTTCCTCACCACGCGCATTCACTCCAGTCAGCGATTGATTGCGTTTTCTCTTGGTCACTCGCGTGGAATCTCGCTCTCAATGAATCCAAATGCACTGTTGTTAATTATGGGCCGCAAAAACTCCGCACACAGTACAAAATTAATGGCACAAATCTAATTCCATCTCCGTTCATGGTGTCATCATGAAACCCTCCCTTAAATTCAATGATCATATTTCGAAAATAACAGCGAAAGCAAGCTCTAAAGTTAACATTATGTTCAAGTGTTTTTACTCGCGGGAGCCTCTTTTATATGTGCAGGCATTTAATGCTTTTATAAGACCAATGCTAGAATATTGTACAGTTGTCTGGTCCCCGCGCGCCGTTAAACTTGCCAACTATGTTGAGAATGTTCAGCGAAACTTCACTCGCAGACTGTTTTTCAGATGCTCTATTCCATATTCCTCATACCCAGATAGGCTCAATATTCTCCATTTATCAACTCTAGAGCATAGACGTCTTGTAATCGACCTTCTTTTCCTCCACAAGACCGTTCACAATTTCTACTCGTTCAATCGCAACTTTCTTCTAAATATTTCCCCTCTTGCACGCGATTTGCGCAATACTCACGAGCTTCGCATTGCTGTGCCTTTCATTGTGCCTAAGTCTCACTCTACTTTTGTATCAAGGTCAGTGCAAAGATGGAACGCTCTAAGTCGAGAAACTGTGAAAAGCTCTCCTATCGTCTTCCGATCTCTTATTAACGAATTGCCGTCTATTTCTTTCACATCAGAGTCTCTCTTACGTCTCTGATTTAACCCACCCTGCTACACCCCCTTCACCCTGCCCCCAAAACAACCGAATCGTCTGAAGACGACGGACATCTGCCGACTCCACTATCGACAATCTACAAAGAACTCACACGAAACCCCTAACCCTGGCGGAATAAATAATTGTAATAATTGTAAATAACATGAAAACCCCCCAAATAGATAACCCTAGAAAAATTTCACTCCAAACATTCGCATCGCCCAGTCTCACAATCCTGGACATATTTCCTCGTAAAAGTCGCACATCCGCTGCCGTACCAACCCCCTTTGATATACTCCTGGAAAATGAACTTTTCGAGATGATCTATAGAAAATGTCAGACCGGGAGGTTCGGTAGATCACAGGAATCGGGATAGATACTGAGAGAATGGTAGTGTACAGACAAATTGCAGACAGAGGGGGAGCAATGGAAATGAGAATCGACTCCCAGGAACCATAATACTAAAAAGCAAATAATATAAAATTTTAAGAATATAAATAGAACTATTTTTTTCAAAAGCTTAAATCGAGAGCAGGTCGTTGTAAAAGTCGAAAACTGGAAAAATGTCGAAAATATTTTTTTCCGACATTTTTAAATTTCCTACTTCTTCAGCCCCAATTCACTCCAAACATGGCTTATAAACAATTATAAGTGAATAAAAAATTTACCACCGTTTTTACGGAGAAAATCTCATCGATTCAAAAAACACGTTGGAAATTTATTTTTGCGAAAATTCATTTTTGTTTTTATTATCCGCAATCTCATCGGTTCAAAAAACAAGTTGAAAATTTATTTTTGTTTTTATTATCCGCAATCATTGGTTGACTCATTTGACAATTTGGGCGAATTTTTTCGACTACTATTCGAGATAAAAATATGAAAACTTTTGAAATTCAGGTCTGAGTAAGTTCGTTGAGTAAGTTCGTTGTTCAACAATAGGCACCATCAGTGCCATTACTCCCTAGAACCAGAAAAGTAGTGAGAACAGGCCCTCACACTAACGTGCTGCAACAATACCCCATGCGATTGAGGCGAAAAGAAGGAAAAGCAAAAACGTGAAAAAGTGCGAAAACTTTCCGGACACCCTTATAGTAGATGGAGGGAACCTTGAGTCTCACTTATCATTCCTTTCTCTTCCGCTGTCTGGGGGTAGATGATTTCGCACCCCGTGGCTATCAGTCTACCCCCACTGGGTAAAAACTAGCTCGTTTGATTAGCTAAACGAGGCAAATTCACTTTTATTTTTTATCTGTGCTCGTGTCATAACGGTTACTTTTTCTTCTTTTAATATATTTTGCTGTCTTCATAGAAATTATAATAAATTATTTGAGAAAAATACAACGTAATAGCGATAAAACAACCTCAAGCAGTTCACAATTGCCGCTTTAGGAGGCGAAATCAAGTGAAAATATTGATGAAATCGAATTCCCCATAATGGGAAATGTGTTGTATCAATATTTCATTAAAATTTGCGAGATCGAAAAATTTCACTCCACATTTTTTTTTTCACTTTTTTCACCATGGGGGGTACCCTTATGTGGGTGAAAATGGCCATATTTGACTTGCTGTAACTCGGCTCTATTTTAATATTTTTGCTTAATACCTGGTTCAATTTATTGCGATAAGCAAGAAGACCTCTGAAACCAAAAATTATGTCGATCGGTTTACTCTCGGCTGAGATCGAGCATCTTGAATATCGCCTAAAATGGCTTGGCGGCAAAGGAGAGGACGCTATCTCTCTCCTCTCCCCTACTCTCTCCCTCTCCTCGGAAGGGGGGGGGGACATTTCGGGCAGGGGGGACATTTTGGGCATGGGGGGACATTTTGGGCATGGGGGGGACATTTTGGGTAAGGGACATTTCGGGCACTTTCTCCGGGGACATTTCGGGCATCTTTTTTAGGAGGGGGGGACATTTTGGGTATGACCCCAATATTTGTAATTATCGCATCGCAGACCGACAAGAAAAGAATAGCTCGTAACCCGTGTGAGATAGAGTGCGAAATGTGAGACCACACTTTCTTCATTTCACGCACTCTCTCGACCGGTCGGTAGGTGAGAGAGGGTGCGAAATGAAGAGACCGTGGTCTCACATTGAGATGTAAAATATATTTTTCAGCCACCAACTTTATGGCTCGTCACTAACCGGCAAACATTGCAGCACGTACATAGATAGCTCAAATAAAATTGCAGGTGCAAACGACGCTCCACGAGGATATTCAGTCGGCTTTTGGAGAGGACGAAGCAATCGACTACGAACGAGTGATGAGATTGCCATATCTGGTAATTTCATGATAAATTTTAAGCATTTTAAACATTTTTTATTCTTACGGTCCATCCTGGATGGACAATATAAAATTCATAGTATTGCTCCCTCAAATTGTTCTCCCCATTTCGTCCACCATTACAGCACGCTGTATGGTCGGAGACTCTGCGTGTCCTTCCGCCCGTGACTTCGTTCACTGGCCGAAGATGCATCAAGTATGTTTTTAAAGCATTTGAGAATGAATAGTGCGATCATATCATTTTGAGACGAAGGTTTCCATTGATAATTTTCTCTCGACATTTTGCTCACAAATCTCTTTGAGGGATACCGTCATCGGGGGCAGGATTCGTGTGCCGGCGGGAGTCAACATTCTCACACCCGTCCACGCTGTAATGTGGAACGAGTACAATTTCGAGAACGCCAAGGAGTTCAATCCCGAACGGTCCGAAGTCATAACGTAGACAACTAACTACGGTCTATATTTGAAAGTTTCTTGTCGTAGGTAGTTCCCAATAACGAGACCAAATTATTTTTTTCGGCACAACATGCACTATGAACTGTCAATCATTTTTTCCCAATTCCATTCGAATGTTATCTCAGATTCCTCGGTGACGCCAAACCCGTCTGGTCGGCAACTTATCTCCCGTTCGGCATTGGTCCTCGTAATTGTGTCGGGGCTCGGTTCGCCGAGATGGAATTCAAGACAGTCCTGGCCGAAGTGACGAGGAGAATTGTCACCGAACTCCATTCCGATCATGTGAGTGTTTGTCGATGAGTATTATTATAAATTCACAAACACACGCCCAAAATAATGAAACGTTTCACTGATAAACACGAAGATGCGCCCCGATGTTTAGAACTATAGTGCGCACATGAGTAGTTTATTTCATGAAAGTATCATTTTACAATTTTAATAAGCATTGACAGTACTATGTTTGTTGCAGAAAGTTCTCCTGACTTTCACGCCAAACGTCCTGCACGCACCAAAAGATGGCGTGCTTTTCGTAAGACTCATTGAGAGAAAGTAGAGCACTGCTAGAAAACTGCTCTTCATATATCCGATATTGTTCCTGGTTCCTGGTTATGTAATATCTAATGTCCGTTTTCTTCTAATAGTAATGTTCTTTTTCGTATTACTGACTGTACTAGTGATAAACTACTTTGCTCTGTATCGCAGGACAAGATCATTAGATGCAAAGCTAAAAAGTTTTATTTTTTTATTTTTTTTTTCTTCATATCACGCTTCTCACGAAAGACTAGGCTTGATTTTGGCACAGACCCTTTTTTCGAAATCGCGTTTTCGACGTTTTCAGTTGCCTATAGACCCAACTAAGATCCCAGTGAACTATTATGCCACAGAAGTCATTCCCCGAATTTATACAGCTACTGTTCTGTGCAGATTGCACACTTTGAGACACTTTTTCAATGGCTCATCGAACTTTCTGTGAAAACTTTTTGCTTGGAGCTAATGTTGATTTTCAATGATCTTTCGACCCATTTTATTTATTTTGTGATTATCATCGAAATTTGCATATTATTCATTTTTATTAATTTTCCAGAAAACTGCTCGAAAAGTCAAAAATGTATTCCAATAGGAAGTCGCGGATGGTGATAAGGATTCGAATGATATATTTACGCTCTCATAACTCGGGAGGTAAGGTGGCAAAACATCTGAAAATATTAGGAAAACATCCAATTGCTTTTTTCTTTTATCCCCATTTTTTTCATGTTTTCAGTCGTTTCACCACTTTACCTCCCGAGTTATGAGAACGTAAATATATCATTCGAATCCTTATCACCATCCGCGGCTTCCTATTGGAATACATTTTTGACTTTTCGAGCAGTTTTCTGGAAAATAAACAAAAATGAACAATATGCAAATTTCGACGATAATCACAAAATAAATAAAATGGGTCGAAAGATCATTGAAAATCAACATTAGCTCCAAGCAAAAAGTTTTCACAGAAACTTCGATGAACCATTGAAAAAGTGTCTCAAAGTGTGCAACCTCCACAGAACAGTAGCTGTATAAATTCGGGGAATGACTTCTCTGGCATAATAGTTCACTGGGATCTTAGTTGGGCCTATTGGCAACCGAAAACGTCGAAAACGCGATTTCGAAAAACAGGGTCAGTGCCAGAATTTGTTCACAAATTGTTCGAAATTGCGGGCTACGATACTGCTGCCGCATTTTTCTTGGCGATATTGACCACTTTGACAACGTGAACCAGTTCCCTCATTCGTATCGCCCTCTCGCCGAGATGAAGCGACTTCTCAGAGCTTGCGTTATTCTGCAAACATTTTCACGTTGTCCTACTTTACTTGTGACAATAAAACATGGTCATATTCGAACATTATTAATCCCCCTTTTCACGGCAGCTCGGAAACTCTTTGTGCTGAGAATGAGAGTGGCTGAGTGTGTAATCGAGTGAAGACCCGTGACGACCAGCATTATGGGAACGAGTTCTGAATTCCACATAAGGAATGAGACACTATTTCAGTACTACATTGATTTGATCATTTTTTTTATTTCCTATTTTGTCTCAGTGTCAAACATCGTCTCACCTTTGCTCTCGAAGCCGATTGCTGCTTGTAGAATGACGCAAGACATGGGCACAAGAATCGTGGCTGTCGGTATAGAAGCCTGCCATCGTATTTCTTTCTTATAACTCAAAATTCAAGTGATATAATTCGAGAGACTCGATGACGAGAGGAACATAGGAAAACTCATAATAATTTTAGGTTGTTCCTTATTTTTAAACCACAAAAGAAACAGAGAAGCATCATGAACAATTGTTTTCCACGCGTTCGCACTAAAACACCTTCTTTACAGCGCAACAGCTGTAAAAGTAAAACTGCTCTTTCACGAATCCGCCGTTCCTTGGGCACTGCCCGACACTAACTGACACTATAACTAACAATTACTGTAACAATGTATCCGGAAACGCGCTCTCTTTGCAAAGCTTTCGCATGTTCAACCCATGCGTCTCACAGGTATGGCCAATAAATACCCGATATTTTTTGACTGATCTTACAAGAAGTATTGTCTTCACGGTGATAGGAAGTTTTGGAACCTCCCGTTTAGGAACCTTCGATTTTCGCCGTTTAGGAACCCTTGTTCTGATGAGAGGTGCCGTTTAGGAACCCTTGTTCTCATGATAGGTGCCGTTTAGGAACCCTTGATCTGATGAGAGGTGCCGTTTAGGAACCCTTGGCCTGTTGAGAGGTGCCGTTTAGGAACCTTCCAGAGGCTGTATCGGTGCCGTTTTGGAACCTTCCAGAGGCTGTATAGGTGCCGTTTTGGAAGGTTATCCAGGGTGATTTCGGTGCCACTATGGAACTTTTTCGGTGCCATTTTGGAACTTTCCTAATTCATTTCGGTGCTGTTTAGGAACTTTTTCGGTGCCGTTTTGTAACTTTTTTGGTGCCGTTTTGGAACTTTCGTAATTCATTTCGGTGCCGTTCAGGAACTTTTTCGGTGCCGTTTTGGAACTTTCCTAATTCATTTCGGTGCCGTTTTGGAACTTTTTCGGTGCCGTTTTGGAACTTTCCTAATTCATTTCGGTGCCGTTCAGGAACTTTTTCGGTGCCATTTTTGAACTTCCCCATTTCATTTCGGTGCCGTTTAGGAACTTTTTCGGTGCAATTTTTGAACTTCCCTAATTCATTTCGGTGATGGCACCGAAAAAGTTCCTAAACGGCACCGAAAAAGTTCCTAAACGGCACCGAAATGAATTAGGAAAGTTCCAAAACGGCACCGAAAAGGTTCCTAAACGGCACCGAAATGAATTAGGAAAGTTCCTAAACGGCACCGAAAAAGTTCCTAAACGGCACCGAAATGAATTAGGAAAGTTCCTAAACGGCACCGAAATGAATTAGGAAAGTTCCAAAATGGCACCGAAAAAGTTCCAAAATAGCACCGAAAAAGTTCCATAATGGCACCGAAATGAATTAGGAAAGTTCCAAAACGGCACCGAAAAAGTTCTTAAACGGCACTGAAATGAATTAGGAAAGTTCCAAAATGGCGCCGAAAAAGTTCCAAAATGGCACCGAAAAAGTTCCATAATGGCACCGAAATGAATTGGCGAAGTTCAAAAATGGCACCGAAAAAGTTCCTAAACGGCACCGAAAAAGTTCCTGAACGGCACGGAAAAAGTTCCTAAACGGCACCGAAATGAATTAGGAAAGTTCCAAAACGGCACCGAAAAAGTTCCTGAACGGCACCGAAATGAATTAGGAAAGTTCCAAAACGGCACCGAAAAAGTTCCTAAACGGCACCGAAATGAATTAGGAAAGTTCCAAAATGGCACCGAAATCACCCTGGATAGGTTCCAAAACGGCACCGATACAGCCTCTGGAAGGTTCCTAAACGGCACTTCTCAACAGGCCAAGGGTTCCTAAACGGCACCTCTCATCAGATCAAGGGTTCCTAAACGGCACCTATCATGAGAACAAGGGTTCCTAAACGGCACCTCTCATCAGAACAAGGGTTCCTAAACGGCGTAAATCGAAGGTTCCTAAACGGGAGGTTCCAAAACGTCCTATCACCGTCTTCACCTGCAGTGCCAGTGCCCGTGTGGCCTCTCTGTGGAACTGTCGCGACTTCTCACTGATCGTGTGCATCTGTCGTAGGGTGTAGAAGGTGTGAGAGCAGACCTATAACATCAATTTACAAATATCTTTAGCTATCTATTACATGCATAAAATGGCATGATCATACCAAAAAACAAATGGTCATAAACTATAGGAGTGCATTCACTAATTGTAAGGAATTTCCTTAAAGGAAGGTATCGCATGTACTAGATAGCCATCTGGCTTGGAACAAAAAGCTGCGGTACATCATGCATATACAAAAATTTATTTTTTCCTCCTTTTTTCTCTAGTGTAGAAGTAGCACTCACCACGATGATAAATGCGAAAGCAGAGCCAGCGGATAAAGCGAGCACTATGAGCGTCCACCTAAGAAGAGATCCCTCGTAGCAAGCCATGCGCATCTTCATGTCCTCAGGCCAAGCAGAGGAAAATTTCTAAACGGGCTGTTAGCACGAATCAATACCAGTGTTCTAAAGCACCTTCATAATTGCTGCGAACGTCTTGCTCTCCTTAGGAATGTCAGAGTCCTGAAATTTGTTTATTCCATTTTCTTCTTCAGCTAGTCCGATGACGAAGAGATTTTGAAGTATGAATGCCGAATCGAAAAATATTAATCGAAGCTTGTGGTTGTGTGTAAAATCGTAAAATGTGGCAAGCCTGCTAATTGGCCGACTCCATGGAGAGTTCACTGTCTCGCGCTTCGCATTATAATTCAGATAGCACGTATTACAATTTTAAAATGATACGTTCATGAAATGGACTACTGGTGGTGTACTCTCTTTTTATACCTCGACGCGTCTCTCACTTTGCCATGCTCTCTCGCAGCCGTATCTGTTGTTTAGCACGGATTACCAACGGAACGTGTTATTATTTCGAACGAGTGCTCGTAAATTTGTAATACCAGCATCATCGGAAATGACGGCAGGAAGTCGACAGCCATCGAGCAAAGGAAAACAGAGTATGACCACTTGGACAGCTTGAAGCGGTGGTCGGCGGGCAGGATAGCCTTGCAAAAGCGCCAATGTCTCTGCTATTTCTTTGGGTGAAATCAAGAATACACTAACATTTGGAAAAATACAGTAAAGTCATCATCACCATTTACAACCAGTCACCAGATAATGGAATGCGGTATTTGGAATAGATATATTTAGATTTGTTTTATAATGCTGATAAGATCTCAGAAAGCGGTAGCTGCCACTAGCCGAAACTCGATGGTACAAAGAAGCCTCGCTAGAAGCTCATTGTTCGACCAACGAAGAAGTTTAGTTTCTTTTGGCCTGGCTGCAACACCCATAGACAATGTACAAAAGGAACATTCTGATGTTTATCAACGTGCCTGATTTCTGTAGATGAAGCACATCGCATACGGAACACACAGAGCATTTATTAGCTGAATCCAGAATGCCTTTAAAAATCAATAATTGTGCGTTCACTGCATGATCACCTATCTTGAGGGTCGGAATACCGATTCTGAGGGTTCGGAGTGACTCGTTCAGCCATATTTCGCAACTCACTTTTCCGCACTGGTATGTGCCTTTTATGTGTGCGATAAGGTAGTTACTACTTAACCTAAAACGACAAGCCCTGTCTGTCTGTGAGTGAGTGAGTGAGTGAGTGAGTGAGTCCGTCCCGTCCGAAACTACGGTAACAATTGCGCTGGGGCGACCAAACGTCCTTGGGTCAGATACATGCTATTTGTCAAAAACATGAAAATAAATAAATCAATAGTCAATAAATTAATCAATACTACCGTAACCTACAGTACCCCTCAAAAAGTTCGCTGGGACAACCACACTTCCTTGGGTCAGATACATGTTTTTTGTCAAAAACACGAAAATCAATAAATCAATAATCAATCAATCAATCAATACTACCGTAATCTACAGTAACCTCAAAAAAAGTTCGTTGGGGCAACCACACTTCCTTGGGTCAGATACATGATTTTTGTCAAAAACACAAAAATCAATAAATCAATAAATACTACTGTAACCTACAGTACCCTCTGATGAGTTCGGTGGGTCAGACCGCAGGTCAGATTCATGATTTTTCTCAAAACACAAAAATCAATAAATCAATAAATACTACTGTAACCTACAGTACCCTCTGATGAGTTCGGTGGGTCAGACCGCAGGTCAGATTCATGATTTTTCTCAAAAACATGAAAATCGATAAATCAATCAAAACTACCGTAACCTACAGTATCCTCCGATGAGTTCGGTGGGTCAGACCGCAGGTCAGATTCATGATTTTTCTCAAAAGCATGAAAATCGATAAATCAATCAAAACTACCGTAACCTACAGTACCCTCCGATGAGTTCGGTGGGTCAGACCGCAGGTCAGATTCATGATTTTTCTCAAAAACATGAAAATCGATAAATCAATCAAAACTACCGTAACCTACAGTATCCTCCGATGAGTTCGGTGGGTCAGACCGCAGGTCAGATTCATGATTTTTCTCAAAAACATGAAAATCGATAAATCAATCAAAACTACCGTAACCTACAGTACCCTCCGATGAGTTCGGTGGGTCAGACCGCAGGTCAGATTCATGATTTTTCTCAAAAACATGAAAATCGATAAATCAATAAATACTACCGTAACCTACAGTAAAAAGTTCGCTGGGGCAACAACACTTCCTTGGGTCAGATACATGATTTTTGTCAAAAACACGAAAATCAATAAATCGACTGAAGTACCCTTGGACCGAACTGTACCCGGCGACGGAAGTCCCCCTGGACCGAACTGTACCCGGCGACTGAAGTCCCCCTGGACCGTACTTTGAAAACGTAGTGCGCTTAACCTCCACGCACCCCGCTAGTTATGTAGTGTATTTTTGTTTAGTTTAGTGACTACTCACATTATGAGCTGACGTTAGAATTTGATCTCAGCCGTAGGATGCAATATCGAATCAATAACGGCAGCACATAATATGTGATGTAAAACAGTATCACACTACACAACTACCTTATCGCACACTACACAAGATCAAGATCAATTCAATCAAAGAATGTTTTGAATCCGTCAGCACTAGCAGGCATATCATCGAAACATGTTCTTTCGATTTCCTTGAAATTCCATCGTTTTCTCCTATCAAAAAAAGTCGAAGAATTTTCAAGAATATGTGAGAAATATTCACGCCCTATTTGCTCAGTCTTTCGCAATATGCAATTACTCAATCCAAATAAAAAAATCGCATTACATGCATGGTATTTGGACGATGTGGTAGAGGAGTCCGTTAGTGTACAAGCAATGAAATGGAAGTAAGAAGACGGGATTGAATAACACTTGTAGATAGATGTCGTGCAGTTGGGCGATGATCTCAAAAAGAAATTTCATTAATAATTTGTAATGATAAATTGAATTTGCACCTTTGCAATGTAGTGTCGGTTCTTAGATGCATTTTTTTGTGTCTTCTCTTACGCTAGCATATTAGTGTGAAGAGAATATATTAGCTAAATATATTCGATTTCGATTAATACCTACACACTCACAATAATTGCGCATACAGAGGTGAAAGCAACTGTATTTTGTGAATTTCTAAACATGACGCGCAGATATTTACTGTACGACGATATTCGAGCATTTTATATCGTTTTAATGTTTTCATCGGCTAATTCTCTCATGAACCTATTGTTTTAGAGATGGTACAACATCGGCCTGCTTGCCTGAATCAAACGTTTCACATCACTCCGTACGTCGGCCAACCCTGCGGAAAGGGGGGGGTTGTAGTGAGAGAGTGTGTAAAACAGAGAGCGCTTCTCTCACTTTTGCACTGTCTCTTACCATGACTCCTTACTATAGATCTGGATTCATGTGGTTGTCTACGCTGACAAAATAAGTTGTCAAGTGCAAAATTCTAACTCACAACAATCGCGACAAGTAGCGACTTGTACATGGTGGTGGTTCTTTTTGATTGCGTTCGGATGAGGTTGATGGAGAGGACACTGAGTAGCAATGCAACGACGGTTGACGCGTGCTTGAGAATCTCCAGCGTCTGACGCGTCGACGCGGCAAGCGGCTCCATTGCCTCCATTTCAACATTTGATACAGATAGCGCACACATTTCACTCAGAGACATTTAATAACGATCGTGAAAGGCTAGAGAAAGGCATAATTAGTGTTAAGGGAATACAGATTGGAAAACACCAAACATGTGGGGTGAAAATAAGCAACTTGAGGTCCTGGATCGCTTTTGATAGGTATCTTACAAGGGAACAGTCACAGGATAAGGTAAAATTGTCGCGAGTAACCAACCTTGGATCGCATAATTCCATGGGAACATGAAGAATCCAGATTTAAAAAAAACAGATAGTGATCTGTGAGCTGAGAAAATCGATGGAAAGTTTCACCACGCAGAGAGCTTGCGGCGTCTACCAATTCTTTCACTCTCCCATTACTTGCCCATGTTGGTCAGGCGGCAAAGCGTTAGCCTCACTTTAAGTAGGTCGAGAGTTCTACTCCATCGAGATGCAGTAATTTTGTGAACGTAATTCCAAGGGTCATGACATCATAAATAGCAAAGAATTGATCAGCAAAATGTGAATGCTCCGGGTGGAGCCCAAAAGTCGACCAAAGCGAGATTAACGCTTCACCGGCTGCGCCACAAGAGTAATTACTAGGAGTGGGTGATTAGAGTGTGAAATGTGAGACCACGTTCTCTTCATTTCACACACTCTCTCGTCTATCGATCGGTCTAGAGAGTGTGCAAAATGAAGATGCCGTGGTCTCACATTTCGCACTCTATGGGTGATTGAAGAGGCTGAAGTAGCAAAGAGTCCGCGTGGTGAAACTTTCCATCGTTTTTCCCATATCAGTGACCAAAATGAGGAATTTTTAAACTGGATCCTTCATGTGCCCATCGAGCTTGGTGATTCATGGTAGGTCGCTCGTGACAATTTTACTTTATACGGTGACCGTTCCCTTGTAAACAAAAATGTTTATCGAAAATCATCGTTGATTTAAAAAAAGGAATCGAACAAAGAATTCTGCATATAACTGTTGTGGTGGACATTAATGAAGAAAGCCAATTCTAACGGATAAGAGCAACAATATCCGTTCTGTAGATAAACGGATATTGTAGCTCCTCTTGTGATACAATAGTATAGTTTGTCGTATCTGATAAGAAATCAAAGTATGGCACGAACACTTACAGAAAATAGAGAACATAATTTAAAATGTTAGTGGACCGAAATTAATTTTATGATAAGCTAACAAGTACCTTAGTACATGTGCCATGAATTGAGTCATTTACAGATTAAGAGACCGGCTCGGTAAGACTCGAGCATTTCCGGACATTCGCGCCAGGACTTTCGATTTGGCCCATCATGCTCATACCATGGGAGCACCTTTGGAACCTGTTTACAAAAGTATTCGAATTTGTGCCCTGAGGCTCAAACCCGGCTCGCGTAGTGTCCAAACGTGACAAAAATGTGGAAAAATTATTTTTCTATCCGCTTGAGCTAGTTCCAATTTTTAATGCTGATGTACTGAATCTTTCAGAGTGAAAGAGACACTTAGTGTGGTGTACGGTGTGAACAAAGACCAAAGATCAAAGATCAATAATAAATATTCATTAATTTAATTGCCAAATACAACAAATAACGGTGTAGAGAAGAAAGGTTTGAAGTTTGAAGAGAAGGGAATGGAAAAACCCACTTGGAAAAGAGGTACCTTGTGGAATGGAGAACTGCCAGATGACGAATCCTCAGTGCGTCGAGGACGAACAAGCTGTCAGTGGAATGGGAAAGGGGCGTCCGAGTTGCCAAAGCGATGGGAAACTGAACGGAGTTGTCACTCAACTGATGGACGGATAAATAGCGAGGGAAAAGAGATTCACTGCGCGCTACTATCACGGGAACATCACGAAGAAAAACGAAAACTCCTGGGAAAATAGCGGGAAAGCACGCGCCAAAGTACGGTAGCCTGCGAAACAGGGAAATCGTGGTGAGAGTTGGCGGCACTCGGAACGCATTACAGTAACCCAGGTGCCATTGACTGCTGATTTTACTGTGGGAAATAAATATATTTAATTATTATTATTATTATTAATAATAATTATTATGGTAATTATTATGATTATTGGGTAATTATTGCATTTGGGTATCGAATAGCCAGATATTCGGTACACTGGGGGGAGGGGGAGACGTGGCGAAATAATGGGAAACGAGTGCATCCTTTTATAAGGAACAAAATGTCAACAACGAAAATAACGAACTAATGCCATACGAAAAGTTACAACGATAGAAATGACAAAACACGACAATCGACTATGACAATATAAACAATGACAAAGAGTAGACAGATGCCAGTAAGCTACATCCGCTGGTCAATGGATAAGATAATCAGTCGATGTTCTGGATTGCCATTTCCTTGACATCGATAAGGATAGCCATCACGGAGTTGGTTGGCCGTTGATTGACACGTTGGAGTTCTGAAGATGGGGAATTGGAATGAAGTATTGGATACCATTGGATCATTGGAAAGACATTTTGAATGAATGGATGGAGGAGAGATAGCTACCTGCCAGTCGACTTCCTCTGGATAATCAGCCATCGTCTCGAGTGAAGGCGAGAGTGGCAGAGTAGTCGAGAACAGCCAACTGGAAAAGAATGAATTGGAATTTTGGAAAATTATTACGATGGAATGTAATGACATTGGAATCCTCCGGGGGGGGCTATTGGCAGGAGGTGGCAAGTTTGCCATTAGAATGAGTGGTACGGGGGCGGATAATAACGCTAGAGTTGCGCTCTATGGCTGCGCACTCTTTAAGGTAACGATTAAGAGCAGGGAAGCTGCGAGGCGGTTGCTTGAGTATGTTGTCAATACGGGAATCGAATGAGCCACATGTATTGGAGAATGATCTCTGGGCACTCTCCCAACTGGATATCGATTGATTGCTGTTACCGTGAGCTACTTGGGAAACTGAGCCAAAGGAAGGCTGAATGAAAGCTGTTTGGGTATATGGGATTGAATCTGAGCTGATATACGATTGCTCGGCATGTGGAGAAAGAGACTGAATGCCACCAGGGTCTTCTGTGAGTTTCTGGACATTGTCATCGGAATGCTCTTTCTCAGTTGTCTCGTTGACATGAGATGGCTCGTTATTCTGGGTAGCCACAACAGAAGCAGTGACAATTGGCAGATCAGAAGTGGATAATTGACAAGATTTAGGTTGACATTGTGAACCAACTACAAGAGAACCGATGGAACTCTCGATGAGTCTGTAGCCACTCGGCAGCTTAGTAGTCTTCAAAGTGTCAAGCAGTGCAAGAGTATCTCCTATGCCAATCAGTAGATCAGTGTTGACAGCTACTGTCTCGGTGAAGTTAGAAGGAACATAACGAGTGACATCCTTGACAACCTGGAGATCCGACTTGGACAATGAATGAATGTGAATGGGAGGTAGAATTGAAGCACCCTCTTTGACAACTGCTTCAACCGAATGCGGACCGTGTTTCGTCATGATGTCAAACTGGACAACGTCGTAGATAGATAGCCCAGGAGAGCCATCGAGGCCGGAGAGGAAGAGTTCACTCTGATGGATAGGAGTGAGTGCCAATCTATTTACTAAGTCACGAGAGATTAGCGACAATTGTGAGCCATGGTCAAGTAGCGCACGTGCTTTAGTGGCATTGAGTGCGCATGGATTGGACAGAACGACTGCAGCCGTGTACAGTCGGGTATCGGACTGGGGTGGTTGTACTATTGTGTTGAAATGAACAGTACTTGCCATGAGAGATGAGTTTGTCAGATCTTCAGCCACAGTGGATCGGGCTTCGGAATGGGTAATTAAATCCTTTGCCACAGTGAGTCGGGCCTCGGGATGAGTTGTTGTGTTGTCCAGTTCTTCTGCCACAGTGAGTCGGGCATGGAACTGGGAGTGCTTGGGTAATGTGCTGCTTGATGCAGTAGTGGGTAAGGATGTTGATGGATGTGCCAGAACAACTGCCGCAGTGAGTCGGGCATTGGACTGGGTAGTTAGCTTATCACAGAGTGACTTGTGATGTTTGCCAGAACAGAATGGGCAAGATTTTTTGCAATCACTCGTCTTGTGATTATTGGAAAAGCAGCAATGACACATGGATTTCCGAGTGAGGATGTCCTTCTTTTCCTTAATGGTGAATGATTGTTTGCATTCGCCACTGTATGCATGGGTGCCACAGAATGTGGGTAATTATTGCATTTGGGTATCGAATAGCCAGATATTCGGTACACTGGGGGGAGGGGGAGACGTGGCGGAAGAATGGGAAACGAGTGCATCCTTTTATAAGGAACAAAATGTCAACAACGAAAATAACGAACTAATGCCATACGAAAAGTTACAACGATAGAAATGACAAAACACGACAATCGACTATGACAATATAAACAATGACAAAGAGTAGACAGATGCCAGTAAGCTACATCCGCTGGTCAATGGATAAGATAATCAGTCGATGTTCTGGATTGCCATTTCCTTGACATCGATAAGGATAGCCATCACGGAGTTGGTTGGCCGTTGATTGACACGTTGGAGTTCTGAAGATGGGGAATTGGAATGAAGTATTGGATAACATTGGATCATTGGATAGACATTT
The DNA here is from genome assembly GCA_036245785.1 of Pristionchus fissidentatus. Taxonomy (NCBI): domain Eukaryota; kingdom Metazoa; phylum Nematoda; class Chromadorea; order Rhabditida; family Neodiplogasteridae; genus Pristionchus; species Pristionchus fissidentatus. The sequence goes on along the minus strand of BTSY01000004.1, from coordinate 4,162,240 downwards.
TGAATGAATGGATGGAGGAGAGATAGCTACCTGCCAGTTGACTTCCTCTGGATAATCAGCCATCGTCTCGAGTGAAGGCGAGAGTGGCAGAGTAGTCGAGAACAGCCAACTGGAAAAGAATGAATTGGAATTTTGGAAAATTATTACGATGGAATGTAATGACATTGGAATCCTCCGGGGGGGCTATTGGCAGGAGGTGGCAAGTTTGCCATTAGAATGAGTGGTACGGGGGCGGATAATAACGCTAGAGTTGCGCTCTATGGCTGCGCACTCTTTAAGGTAACGATTAAGAGCAGGGAAGCTGCGAGGCGGTTGCTTGAGTATGTTGTCAATACGGGAATCGAATGAGCCACATGTATTGGAGAATGATCTCTGGGCACTCTCCCAACTGGATATCGATTGATTGCTGTTACCGTGAGCTACTTGGGAAACTGAGCCAAAGGAAGGCTGAATGAAAGCTGTTTGGGTATATGGGATTGAATCTGAGCTGATATACGATTGCTCGGCATGTGGAGAAAGAGACTGAATGCCACCAGGGTCTTCTGTGAGTTTCTGGACATTGTCATCGGAATGCTCTTTCTCAGTTGTCTCGTTGACATGAGATGGCTCGTTATTCTGGGTAGCCACAACAGAAGCAGTGACAATTGGCAGATCAGAAGTGGATAATTGACAAGATTTAAGTTGACATTGTGAACCAACTACAAGAGAACCGATGGAACTCTCGATGAGTCTGTAGCCACTCGGCAGCTTAGTAGTCTTCAAAGTGTCAAGCAGTGCAAGAGTATCTCCTATGCCAATCAGTAGATCAGTGTTGACAGCTACTGTCTCGGTGAAGTTAGAAGGAACATAACGAGTGACATCCTTGACAACCTGGAGATCCGACTTGGACAATGAATGAATGTGAATGGGAGGTAGAATTGAAGCACCCTCTTTGACAACTGCTTCAATCGAATGCGGACCGTGTTTCGTCATGATGTCAAACTGGACAACGTCGTAGATAGATAGCCCAGGAGAGCCATCGAGGCCGGAGAGGAAGAGTTCACTCTGATGGATAGGAGTGAGTGCCAATCTATTTACTAAGTCACGAGAGATTAGCGACAATTGTGAGCCATGGTCAAGTAGCGCACGTGCTTTAGTGGCATTGAGTGCGCATGGATTGGACAGAACGACTGCAGCCGTGTACAGTCGGGTATCGGACTGGGGTGGTTGTACTATTGTGTTGAAATGAACAGTACTTGCCATGAGAGATGAGTTTGTCAGATCTTCAGCCACAGTGGATCGGGCTTCGGAATGGGTAATTAAATCCTTTGCCACAGTGAGTCGGGCCTCGGGATGAGTTGTTGTGTTGTCCAGTTCTTCTGCCACAGTGAGTCGGGCATGGAACTGGGAGTGCTTGGGTAATGTGCTGCTTGATGCAGTAGTGGGTAAGGATGTTGATGGATGTGCCAGAACAACTGCCGCAGTGAGTCGGGCATTGGACTGGGTAGTTAGCTTATCACAGAGTGACTTGTGATGTTTGCCAGAACAGAATGGGCAAGATTTTTTGCAATCACTCGTCTTGTGATTATTGGAAAAGCAGCAATGACACATGGATTTCCGAGTGAGGATGTCCTTCTTTTCCTTAATGGTGAATGATTGTTTGCATTCGCCACTGTATGCATGGGTGCCACAGAATGTGGGTAATTATTGCATTTGGGTATCGAATAGCCAGATATTCGGTACACTGGGGGGAGGGGGAGACGTGGCGGAAGAATGGGAAACGAGTGCATCCTTTTATAAGGAACAAAATGTCAACAACGAAAATAACGAACTAATGCCATACGAAAAGTTACAACGATAGAAATGACAAAACACGACAATCGACTATGACAATATAAACAATGACAAAGAGTAGACAGATGCCAGTAAGCTACATCCGCTGGTCAATGGATAAGATAATCAGTCGATGTTCTGGATTGCCATTTCCTTGACATCGATAAGGATAGTCATCACGGAGTTGGTTGGCCGTTGATTGACACGTTGGAGTTCTGAAGATGGGGAATTGGAATGAAGTATTGGATAACATTGGATCATTGGATAGACATTTTGAATGAATGGATGGAGGAGAGATAGCTACCTGCCAGTTGACTTCCTCTGGATAATCAGCCATCGTCTCGAGTGAAGGCGAGAGTGGCAGAGTAGTCGAGAACAGCCAACTGGAAAAGAATGAATTGGAATTTTGGAAAATTATTACGATGGAATGTAATGACATTGGAATCCTCCGGGGGGGCTATTGGCAGGAGGTGGCAAGTTTGCCATTAGAATGAGTGGTACGGGGGCGGATAATAACGCTAGAGTTGCGCTCTATGGCTGCGCACTCTTTAAGGTAACGATTAAGAGCAGGGAAGCTGCGAGGCGGTTGCTTGAGTATGTTGTCAATACGGGAATCGAATGAGCCACATGTATTGGAGAATGATCTCTGGGCACTCTCCCAACTGGATATCGATTGATTGCTGTTACCGTGAGCTACTTGGGAAACTGAGCCAAAGGAAGGCTGAATGAAAGCTGTTTGGGTATATGGGATTGAATCTGAGCTGATATACGATTGCTCGGCATGTGGAGAAAGAGACTGAATGCCACCAGGGTCTTCTGTGAGTTTCTGGACATTGTCATCGGAATGCTCTTTCTCAGTTGTCTCGTTGACATGAGATGGCTCGTTATTCTGGGTAGCCACAACAGAAGCAGTGACAATTGGCAGATCAGAAGTGGATAATTGACAAGATTTAGGTTGACATTGTGAACCAACTACAAGAGAACCGATGGAACTCTCGATGAGTCTGTAGCCACTCGGCAGCTTAGTAGTCTTCAAAGTGTCAAGCAGTGCAAGAGTATCTCCTATGCCAATCAGTAGATCAGTGTTGACAGCTACTGTCTCGGTGAAGTTAGAAGGAACATAACGAGTGACATCCTTGACAACCTGGAGATCCGACTTGGACAATGAATGAATGTGAATGGGAGGTAGAATTGAAGCACCCTCTTTGACAACTGCTTCAATCGAATGCGGACCGTGTTTCGTCATGATGTCCCCAAATCCCCTCGGGTCTGTGGTTTCTTCTGCTTTGGCAGAAGTTCGGTTTTTCATAGAGGGAGGACTTTGTCCGTGGGGCAAGTGCCCCCTTCCTCTTTTCCATTGGGAAAAAGTTGAAGCGATCAGAGTGAAGTGTTCCCTGATCATTTTATACCCTCTGAAATTTGCAACAATACGAGCTAGAGAGTAGGGAATGAGAAGAGACAATAATCCTCATTTGCACCGATCCACTCATTAAAATTAGCAAGAACCGACCGATCGAAATGAAATCTGATCAGAGTGACAGATTGATTCTGTCGATTTTCAAAAAGCTTTGCATCGACAGATTAATCTATCAGACCGACAGATACATCTGTCATATATGACAGAATCGATCGACAGAATCATTCTGTCGAAAAAGTGACAGAATGAGAAATGACAGATTTTTTTCTGTGTGTAGGTGCTATAAAATGATAGATTTATGCAATTTCAGGTTGATCATTTGTCTCTTCCACACTCGGCCGAGTATTTTCAAGAGGACGTCGACTGTTGGAAACTCGTCTGTAGTGGTCCGCACACTTACGAACATCTAACGTATTTGATGATAATGCTATTTTACGCGTGCAGCTTGCTGACAATGAGAGACCAAAATAAATTGTACAAACCGATCATGACAATTATATTCTCAACTCCAACACACATGTATTTATTCATATCACGTTTATCTTGCATTTCTTCTTGCAACTTATCGTGCAACTTTCCCGAATTGAACGGAACGTCTAGCTGATCAACAGATAGATAAATGGTCTTGTAGGATTGGTGTTTTCCTCAGGAGGCAAAGTAATGAAATACAGTTGCTCTTCAATTGGTCAACGAAGAGGGAGTGGGAGCAATGAGCAGTTCATTCGTTTAGAACTGTTACCGAGAACGCTGCCGCCTATGGATTATCAGTGAACGCAAAGAAGACCGTACTGCTTACGAATTGCACCTCGACTCGCGCACCAATAGTAATCAAGGGAGAGCAATACGAATTCGTAGCTGAAAGTTCATATCTCGGCACTACAGTATCATTGCCCCTAGATCCGTCGCAAGAGATTGATCGACGAATAAGATGTGCTTGGGGGCATGGAGTACAATCCATGACGTTATGAAATCGTCTCGTTTGGGATTGCAACACAAACGTCGAGCCTTTAACACCCTCATTACCCCTGCTGCACTATACGGATCTGAACTCTGGACTCTTAGCGAAACAGACAAGGAGAAGTTGAGAATCGCTCAAAGGAAGAAAGATACTCGGCACAAACCTATTACACCATTGGTCAAATATTCGCATAAAAAATATCACGAAGCTTAAAGATTGGGTTCAATTGGCTCTCAGAAAGAAGATTAATTGGGCGAACCGAATACGGCAAATGGAAGGACTACGCTGGTCACGAGCACTCACTACTTGGATTCCTTATAATCGTTCTCACCCTGTTGGTCATCCTCGAATGCGATGGAGAGAAGAACTGAGTCGATCAATAGGGAACGATTGGTGGTTAGACTTTGAAAGGTAACTAAACAACTACCCGCATAACAGGGAAATTGACCGCTTTTTCGAAGAGAATGCGCGAAGAATGAGGAGTGTGGGGGTGTAATTTCCCTCTTATGCGGGTAGTTGTATAGTTACCTTTAAAAGTCTATTGGTGGTCGATTACGCAAGGAGAATATATGTCACGAAGAGATCAGCATGCATTATAACCATCGAACCGCATGATACTGATAAATGATTCTGATTCTGATTCTGATTCTTTTAGAGAATATAAGAAATTACAAAATTACTTGACGGGGTTGTGGAACAGGTATTTGATAAAATAAATAATGTTGATTCGAGCAAAAAGCACAAAGAACAACCGAACAATTACAACTGTTTTGCTTGTGCTGAAATGTGTATCATCTGGTACACATAACTGCACAAGCATTGCACCTTTCGAAATTGTCGACCACAATAGCGTCACTCACTTGTGCTAAAAGGAGCACTCTTTTCACAGTGTTGGGAAGATCAGCGCTCTCTCGCTCCGAGTTTATAAGGGATATGTGAAGACGAAGATCGCACCTTTTGAATAGATTCTGACTTTATTTGCTCAATCATTACCATTTATTCACACGCTATATTTTGAAACTGATTTTCATTGTAAGTTTAACATTAGATATATGTTAAATTCAAAATATGTATTAGCTGAGTGATTGCAGTGATCTTTCTGCTATATAATGATCTGGCTGCTATTTGGAGTGGCAGTTTTCACGTTGATACTGAAATCTCTGAAGTTGGTTCTCTTATTATGATGAATACATACATGTATCAATATTTTGAATGCATTTTTTAAAAAAAACGTACATGCTTATAGGTAAAAACCAAGATTTGACATATAATACGCAAAGAATCAAATTATTGGTATCGGTATAAATTCAAATACAATTTTATTATTAACGAGTTCAGTGAGCGCCGTAAATGCATGAAGTTACGAGAGGAAATTGGCCTCTCCGGACCGCCGGCACACTTCATTTTCGGCAACTTTTTGCACTTCTTCGATGTAGTCAAAAATGTTTGTTGATAGTCGCATACTGTAATGATTTATGAAATATCGCTACAGAAAGGAGTCGAGGCAACTCCCGCAATCTACTCTGCGCTCGAGAAAGTATACGGAAAGACTTATGGGTTAGATCAACACATTATAGTCTCAACGTTTCCTCTAAAATTGCAGACTCTATTACGGCTCAAATCTGGAGATTGTGACCACTGATCCGGCAATTATCAAGGAGGTGTTCATCTCGCAGTTTAGCAACTTTGTCGCCAGAAAGGTAACATTATATTCCCCTATTTCTGATTATCCAATTAAAGTATATCTTTTTTATTCATAATCTGTTCCAACCCCTATCGGATCTGCCCGACTCTTAGATAAACGGCTTCATATTCTTGAGAAAACAGACTATTCAGAACATCGCAATCAACATGGTGTATCCGCTTCTGGACGGTCTGCTGCAAGTGGACAACGAAGGGTCACACGGTTTTTTTTAAATAATTGTTTTTCTTAATGGTTTGATAATCCTATGCTCCCCATCCGCTCTCTTGTTTTTCGACTAAGTTTTTCCGCAAGAGATCACCTGACACTCGTTTTGAGTTGTGCAACACATGTAATTCTACTCTATTCACTTCCTTGGTAACGATATTACAGTTGTTGACCCGCACTATTGGCATTAGGGAGACAATGTATCAATTTGTCATGTACAAAAGTACTAGGATGTACACAATATAGAACACCACTCTCCTGTAAATATTACGTTGCATTAAGTGAAAAATAGAAAATACATATTAATTGGCTTATAGGAGCTGGTTGGAAGGAAATGCGCGCAGTCATCTCAGCAATTTTCTCGTCGGGTAAAATGAAGAAGGTTATTTCCCGTATTTTTCTTTCTATTCTCCTGAAAATTGAAGATGCACCTCATGTTCCACGACCAACTGGATAATTTGATTGATGTTCTTCGTGAGAAGTCGAGGGAGAACGGCGGATGCATAGACATTTACGCGTGGGTTCTAGGAACTCTGCACTCAGAGAAAAATTACTTCGTCGCATGCATGAAGTAATTAATTACTTCTGTGGAAATACACTAGAACAACAATCGAAGTAATTGATTACTTCATGCATGCGACGAAGTAATTTTTCTCTGAGTGTGGTACTCTTTTGTCCGATTTTCCGACTCTTTCCGCTTTTACCAATATCTCGCCCGAAATGCCGAAATACCGAATTCTCTTCTTCATCCCTCGTGGGTTCTCATCCCTCGTGGGTTCTCACTGCCAGTGAAACGTAGGGAAATGTGTCGAACACATGAAGAACTATTATATTCAAATATAGCCAAGATCTTGACCACCCCAAATGATGCTTCCTGCAGGCCCCTTGCCTTGATGTCAGGATAAATGTAAATGTATAGCCAGAGCGTGAAAGGTAGTGCTGTTCATTTCAGCGAATATCAAGCGATGACGATGGATATGATAGCGAGATGCGCACTCGGACAGAACATTAGCTGCATCAAGGTATGCGCACACATGATTCCAAACCTACAGACCAGGGTTGAGACGAGAGAGTATGCAAAAGTGAGAGAGTCCCTCTCGATTTCACACGCACTCAAAAGGCCTTTCTGGAAGGTGGACCGGCCTGTGGAATGATGTGCGCAGAGATATGCATAGCGTTCTAATTGTAACGATGAACTCTCAATGCTGTACAAGGTTTTATACGCGGTATAAAATAAGTCGCCAGTTTTCTTTTTGAATAAACAACATAGTTCCTGAATTCTATGATTGCGGCACATATTGCAGGACCGCTCCAATGAATACTACACACGAGCACGATCTTTCATCTCCAACTTTCAGTTCAGCAAATCGATAATCTTCAAAATTGCCTGTGAGGCAAACGAGGAAAAGATTACAGCTTTAAAATACTTGCAAAAACATTTTGTGTGTTAGCATATATATTTCAGTGTTCTTTCCCATCTTCAAGCACCTTCGTCGATTCACAGTCTTTGGTCGGCAGGAGCACCTTCTTATTCAGAATCTATCCGAGATTGTCCTGGAGAGGACCAAAGAACGGGCTGCTGGAAAGGTACGCATCAAATGCAGAAAAAAATGCTTCAAGCTGGTCAGATAGTTACACAAATAATTTGATGTTCATTCAATTATCATTTAGTAAGTCAGAGGTTCGGACATGAGAAATAGAAATGTTAATTCTGGCAACTAACGGATGTCTGACGATTCGGTTTTTTGGTTACGCGCGATATACCATTCCTTTCTAGTTCCGGCCACTCCCAGACCTCATCGATCTTATCCTCGCCGAGAATGAGAAACGATCGGAGAATGGAGTCAGTTTTCAAAAATAATTTGAGTTGCATTTAAGCGGGATCCAAGAAAAGTCACGTCTATGACAGTTTCCCGTTTGCGAGCTATCATAAGCGTAGTAGTTTGCTCAAATCCCCTGACATGGACCCACTTTCACCTTTCGCCCTTCCCTTTCAGCAAGTTCCACTGCATCATGACGTCATCGTTTCCAATGCCTGGGCGCTCTTCTTTGCTGGCTACGAAACGACATCGACCGCGCTCGCCTTCGCCTCCTATCTTCTAGCCAAGCACCCTGAGGTAATGCCTTCCAACAAGAAAGCGAATAGTGGGGGAGGTGACAATTCCGCAACGCGACATTTCCGCAACGAGGTTTTTAACTGCTCTAAACCTATCTAAAATTTGGCTGATTAACAGAAAATTAAAAATGGTCAGAAAAATACAGCAACGAGCCGAATCGATGGAGGTGAGCAAATAACTAACAGGGGAAAAAATCATACAGATTCCTCGAGTTTGAGAAAAATTATAAGCCGTTGTGGAAATGTCGGTTGCGTAATTGTCGTCCCCCCACCCCCGAATAGTGAGACCACGGTCTCTTCATCTCGTCGAGTAACTCTCTTATCGTTGAATATCGCGAATATTGAATGTTAATAATAATAATATTAATAAATAATAATAATATTGAATATGAATATTTAGATCTCGCGAAATGAAGAGATTTTATAACCCAAATATGTACAATATTTGGGGTCCATACCCAAAATGTCCCCCCCTCCTAAAAAAGATGCCCGAAATGTCCCCGGAGAAAGTGCCCGAAATGTCCCCTACCCAAAATGTCCCCCCCATGCCCAAAATGTCCCCCCTGCCCAAAATATCCCCTGCCCGAAATGTCCCCCCCCTTCCGAGGAGAAGGGGTCATACCCAAAATGTCCCCCCCTCCTAAAAAAGATGCCCGAAATGTCCCCGGAGAAAGTGCCCGAAATGTCCCCTACCCAAAATGTCCCCCCCATGCCCAAAATGTCCCCCCTGCCCAAAATATCCCCTGCCCGAAATGTCCCCCCCCCCTTCCGAGGAGAAGGAGAGAGTAGGGGAGAGGAGAGAGGTAGCGTCCTCTCCTTTGCCGCCAAGCCATTTTAGGCGATATTCAAGGTGCTCGATCTCAGCCGAGAGTAAACCGATCGACATAATTTTTGGTTTCAGAGGTCTTCTTGCTTATCGCAATAAATTGAACCAGGTATTAAGCAAAAATATTAAAATAGAGCCGAGTTACAGCAAGTCAAATATGGCCATTTTCACCCACATAAGGGTACCCCCCATGGTGAAAAAAGTGAAAAAAAAAATGTGGAGTGAAATTTTTCGATCTCGCAAATTTTAATGAAATATTGATACAACACATTTCCCATTATGGGGAATTCGATTTCATCAATATTTTCACTTGATTTCGCCTCCTAAAGCGGCAATTGTGAACTGCTTGAGGTTGTTTTATCGCTATTACGTTGTATTTTTCTCAAATAATTTATTATAATTTCTATGAAGACAGCAAAATATATTAAAAGAAGAAAAAGTAACCGTTATGACACGAGCACAGATAAAAAATAAAAGTGAATTTGCCTCGTTTAGCTAATCAAACGAGCTAGTTTTTACCCAGTGGGGGTAGACTGATAGCCACGGGGTGCGAAATCATCTACCCCCAGACAGCGGAAGAGAAAGGAATGATAAGTGAGACTCAAGGTTCCCTCCATCTACTATAAGGGTGTCCGGAAAGTTTTCGCACTTTTTCACGTTTTTGCTTTTCCTTCTTTTCGCCTCAATCGCATGGGGTATTGTTGCAGCACGTTAGTGTGAGGGCCTGTTCTCACTACTTTTCTGGTTCTAGGGAGTAATGGCACTGATGGTGCCTATTGTTGAACAACGAACTTACTCAACGAACTTACTCAGACCTGAATTTCAAAAGTTTTCATATTTTTATCTCGAATAGTAGTCGAAAAAATTCGCCCAAATTGTCAAATGAGTCAACCAATGATTGCGGATAATAAAAACAAAAATAAATTTTCAACTTGTTTTTTGAACCGATGAGATTGCGGATAATAAAAACAAAAATGAATTTTCGCAAAAATAAATTTCCAACGTGTTTTTTGAATCGATGAGATTTTCTCCGTAAAAACGGTGGTAAATTTTTTATTCACTTATAATTGTTTATAAGCCATGTTTGGAGTGAATTGGGGCTGAAGAAGTAGGAAATTTAAAAATGTCGGAAAAAAATATTTTCGACATTTTTCCAGTTTTCGACTTTTACAACGACCTGCTCTCGATTTAAGCTTTTGAAAAAAATAGTTCTATTTATATTCTTAAAATTTTATATTATTTGCTTTTTAGTATTATGGTTCCTGGGAGTCGATTCTCATTTCCATTGCTCCCCCTCTGTCTGCAATTTGTCTGTACACTACCATTCTCTCAGTATCTATCCCGATTCCTGTGATCTACCGAACCTCCCGGTCTGACATTTTCTATAGATCATCTCGAAAAGTTCATTTTCCAGGAGTATATCAAAGGGGGTTGGTACGGCAGCGGATGTGCGACTTTTACGAGGAAATATGTCCAGGATTGTGAGACTGGGCGATGCGAATGTTTGGAGTGAAATTTTTCTAGGGTTATCTATTTGGGGGGTTTTCATGTTATTTACAATTATTACAATTATTTATTCCGCCAGGGTTAGGGGTTTCGTGTGAGTTCTTTGTAGATTGTCGATAGTGGAGTCGGCAGATGTCCGTCGTCTTCAGACGATTCGGTTGTTTTGGGGGCAGGGTGAAGGGGGTGTAGCAGGGTGGGTTAAATCAGAGACGTAAGAGAGACTCTGATGTGAAAGAAATAGACGGCAATTCGTTAATAAGAGATCGGAAGACGATAGGAGAGCTTTTCACAGTTTCTCGACTTAGAGCGTTCCATCTTTGCACTGACCTTGATACAAAAGTAGAGTGAGACTTAGGCACAATGAAAGGCACAGCAATGCGAAGCTCGTGAGTATTGCGCAAATCGCGTGCAAGAGGGGAAATATTTAGAAGAAAGTTGCGATTGAACGAGTAGAAATTGTGAACGGTCTTGTGGAGGAAAAGAAGGTCGATTACAAGACGTCTATGCTCTAGAGTTGATAAATGGAGAATATTGAGCCTATCTGGGTATGAGGAATATGGAATAGAGCATCTGAAAAACAGTCTGCGAGTGAAGTTTCGCTGAACATTCTCAACATAGTTGGCAAGTTTAACGGCGCGCGGGGACCAGACAACTGTACAATATTCTAGCATTGGTCTTATAAAAGCATTAAATGCCTGCACATATAAAAGAGGCTCCCGCGAGTAAAAACACTTGAACATAATGTTAACTTTAGAGCTTGCTTTCGCTGTTATTTTCGAAATATGATCATTGAATTTAAGGGAGGGTTTCATGATGACACCATGAACGGAGATGGAATTAGATTTGTGCCATTAATTTTGTACTGTGTGCGGAGTTTTTGCGGCCCATAATTAACAACAGTGCATTTGGATTCATTGAGAGCGAGATTCCACGCGAGTGACCAAGAGAAAACGCAATCAATCGCTGACTGGAGTGAATGCGCGTGGTGAGGAACATCAGCATAGATCTTTAGATCATCTGCGTAAATACCGTATTTAACATCTGGAGGAAGTTCTTTCGAGATATCATTTACGAAAAGAATAAAAAGGAGAGGACTAATGCACGATCCTTGAGGAACCCCAGAAGAAACAGTGGTAGGCGCAGAGAGAGTATCACCAATCAGTACAGATTGAGTTCTGTTATATTTTTAAAACATCTTTTTTATATTATTTTTGGCCAAACATCGGAGTATTCTGTGCAATGTGTGTCTGTTCTTTCACTGTGTGCCCCTCCGGAACATTGTTGAATGTGTAATTAAATTATTTCTTATTTTCCCTTTCCCTATATAAGATATATTTCTTATTTTCCCTAGTTTGGGCTTTTTTGCCCAAAACTAGGGATAAAAAAATGAAAACGGAAAGCGGAATCCGCCATGCAAATCGGCGAGAGTCGTCTCTTGCTGGCATGCGCGCTAATCTAATCAAATTTCCGCTTTGGTGCCGGCTTGAAAGCGGAAACATCACGAAAACGGAAAATATTTTTTTCCGTTTTCCGATAATTTTTCCAAAGAAGCTGGGCCAATCGGACCCTGCAGAGACGATATACAATATACAAAGACTCTCAAACCAATTTATAAGGTCAAGAAATATTCATTTTTGTGGTATTAATCCACCAAAATTCGGGGTTGCTATGGATTTACATACGATCAGACGAGAGAGAAGGTTTTCTGCCTTGATTCCGCCTAGGTAATGAGCACATTGAGCTCTTACCGGCAATAAGGGCAAATCAATTTGAATTCCACCTTCATTACGCTTTCCGTTTTTGCCATCCCTCCCTGAAACGTCTCAAATAAAGTAAATATTCAATCACGCTTGTCTTTCCGCTCGGTCATACACAGATCATTCTACGGAATGGCGAGAATTACTGAATCTCTTTCTTTCTCGGTGTCTATTCACACCTGGAAATGTATATGCCGGGAAATATATATGCGTATATGCGGAATTTTGTTACGGAACAGTTACTATATATTAGAAAATGCTAACGTCTGTCTGTTTGTCCGTTTTTTTGTCCAGGTGTCCGTCCAGATTTTTTTCTAATTTTCCTTATATTTCGCTTCAAAATCACGCAATCTTCTCAGAACCTTTTGCATATGATAACTTATCAGAAAACCTTTCAAAATTTAAAAAGAAAAATGCGCTAATTTCATGGCCAAGTGGGTAGCGCGACAGACATCAAATCCGAGACCCCCAGGTTCGATCCCGCCGCGGGCAACCTTTGCCGCATTTTTCGCAAGTGCCAGAAACTGTTCTAACACGTTTTTGAGTACCGTGAAACACGTTATCACCTGTTTTGCCGAGTTTTAACTTGAAAAGGCGAAATTTTCGAAAAGTTCCCAATAGAGCGTAGGGAGTCACAGGAAAAGTATTTGCGATGTCAGAAACGTTTCTCAACGTGTTCTAACACGTTTTAACATGAAAAATCGAAAAATTCGAAAAGTTCCAAAGATTCAGACAACGTAGGAGATCACAGGAAACGTATCTGAAAGTTTTCTAAAAGTTCTGAACGCACTGTATCCTGCGTTTCCGTTGTGAAAGAGTCTATGAGCCATGAAGTGGCGTATTGGCAACTTTTTTTCGATCGCTTTCTGCCTCACGAGCCTTTTCCACCGGAATAAGCCAGTACTCTTGGTAGCGATTAACAGCATACTTCAAGCTTTAATGTAGCCGTGAGCCAACTACCGAGGTCCCCCTGGACCGATCCTAGAGCCAGCTACCGGGCGCCCCCTGGACCGAACCCGCACCCAGAACTATGCATAGAGCGTAGTGAACGCATAGACTGTAGTGCATTTCACCTCAATACAACCCCCGCTGGTTTTGGATAATGAAATGACAATAAATTATTGAATTTTTTTATGTCTTTTTCTCTTGCACTTTGGTCAGTTCACTGACTACTGCAAACACACAGACTGTTAAACAAGTCTGCCAATTTGGGCAGTATAATTTTACCATTATCCATAGACTCTCCCTTGTTTGCAATTATTATCTTCCATTGATCAATTTCATTTTCATTATGTGATCGATCGCTTCCTATTCTGTGTTCTTTTCTCATTATACCACTGCTCTTGACTGGTTGGTAGGGATGTCTAAATGGAATGCGGAATAGCTTCATTTCATTCCATTCCTTACACATTCCGCATAGCTGCCGATCAACTCCATTAGGTATGCGGAATGAATGGGAATTGCGGAATGCCCCATTCCGCATCGCTGCCTTTCTAAGTCTATTGCAAAAATAACGTATACTATTGTGTGAAAACAACGAGTGATGAGTAAAGGCGAAAAGGATATTTCATATGAGGTTAAGTGCGCATTCCCGACTGTAGCAAAGTGAAGAAGATCGCGTCTTCAGAACTATTCAGATGATGAAATCGAAACGATTGTAATTTCCTTTGCACTGATTTCGCATAGTATTTCATTGTAATCATAATTACTATAATATGGAAAGTGTTGAACGTCGATCTGAGCAATTTCGAAATTTTGAAAATATTTTTTCGATTTTTATATCTTTTTTTTCTAAAATATTTGTCTTACCCTCTTATGTGTACATAAATGTGACCTATCTATTTTATTCATGTTTTATAATGAGTTCTGAGTTATATCTACTCTAAAAGAACAGAAATTTATCGGATATTATATACGTTTCCTGTGATCTCCTACGTTGTCTGAATCTTTGGAACTTTTCGAATTTTTCGATTTTTCATGATAAAACGTGTTAGAACACGTTGAGAAACGTTTCTGACATCGCAAATGCTTTTCCTGTGACTCCCTACGCTCTATTGGGAACTTTTCGAAAATTTCGCCTTTTCAAGTTAAAACTCGGCAAAACAGGTGATAACGTGTTTCACGGTACTCAAAAACGTGTTAGAACAGTTTCTGGCACTTGCGAAAAATGCGGCAAAGGTTTCCCGCGGCGGGATCGAACCTGGGGGTCTCGGATTTGATGTCTGTCGCGCTACCCACTTGGCCATGAAATTAGCGCATTTTTCTTTTTAAATTTTGAAATGTTTTCTGATAAGTTATCATATGCAAAAGGTTCTGAGAAGATTGCGTGATTTTGAAGCGAAATATAAGGAAAATTAGAAAAAAATCTGGACGGACACCTGGACAAAAAAACGGACAAACAGACAGACGTTAGCATTTTCTAATATATAGTAACTGTTCCGTAACAAAATTCCGCATATACGCATATACATTTCCCGGCATATACATTTCCAGGTGTGAATAGACACCGAGAAAGAAAGAGATTCAGTAATTCTCGCCATTCCGTAGAATGATCTGTGTATGACCGAGCGGAAAGACAAGCGTGATTGAATATTTACTTTATTTGAGACGTTTCAGGGAGGGATGGCAAAAACGGAAAGCGTAATGAAGGTGGAATTCAAATTGATTTGCCCTTATTGCCGGTAAGAGCTCAATGTGCTCATTACCTAGGCGGAATCAAGGCAGAAAACCTTCTCTCTCGTCTGATCGTATGTAAATCCATAGCAACCCCGAATTTTGGTGGATTAATACCACAAAAATGAATATTTCTTGACCTTATAAATTGGTTTGAGAGTCTTTGTATATTGTATATCGTCTCTGCAGGGTCCGATTGGCCCAGCTTCTTTGGAAAAATTATCGGAAAACGGAAAAAAATATTTTCCGTTTTCGTGATGTTTCCGTTTTTTTTTTTTTTTTTTTTTTTTCAAGCCGGCACCAAAGCGGAAATTTGATTAGATTAGCGCGCATGCCAGCAAGAGACGACTCTCGCCGATTTGCATGGCGGATTCCGCTTTCCGTTTTCATTTTTTTATCCCTAGTTTTGGGCAAAAAAGCCCAAACTAGGGAAAATAAGAAATATATCTTATATAGGGAAAGGGAAAATAAGAAATAATTTAATTACACATTCAACAATGTTCCGGAGGGGCACACAGTGAAAGAACAGACACACATTGCACAGAATACTCCGATGTTTGGCCAAAAATAATATAAAAAAGATGTTTTAAAAATATAACAGAACTCAATCTGTACTGATTGGTGATACTCTCTCTGCGCCTACCACTGTTTCTTCTGGGGTTCCTCAAGGATCGTGCATTAGTCCTCTCCTTTTTATTCTTTTCGTAAATGATATCTCGAAAGAACTTCCTCCAGATGTTAAATACGGTATTTACGCAGATGATCTAAAGATCTATGCTGATGTTCCTCACCACGCGCATTCACTCCAGTCAGCGATTGATTGCGTTTTCTCTTGGTCACTCGCGTGGAATCTCGCTCTCAATGAATCCAAATGCACTGTTGTTAATTATGGGCCGCAAAAACTCCGCACACAGTACAAAATTAATGGCACAAATCTAATTCCATCTCCGTTCATGGTGTCATCATGAAACCCTCCCTTAAATTCAATGATCATATTTCGAAAATAACAGCGAAAGCAAGCTCTAAAGTTAACATTATGTTCAAGTGTTTTTACTCGCGGGAGCCTCTTTTATATGTGCAGGCATTTAATGCTTTTATAAGACCAATGCTAGAATATTGTACAGTTGTCTGGTCCCCGCGCGCCGTTAAACTTGCCAACTATGTTGAGAATGTTCAGCGAAACTTCACTCGCAGACTGTTTTTCAGATGCTCTATTCCATATTCCTCATACCCAGATAGGCTCAATATTCTCCATTTATCAACTCTAGAGCATAGACGTCTTGTAATCGACCTTCTTTTCCTCCACAAGACCGTTCACAATTTCTACTCGTTCAATCGCAACTTTCTTCTAAATATTTCCCCTCTTGCACGCGATTTGCGCAATACTCACGAGCTTCGCATTGCTGTGCCTTTCATTGTGCCTAAGTCTCACTCTACTTTTGTATCAAGGTCAGTGCAAAGATGGAACGCTCTAAGTCGAGAAACTGTGAAAAGCTCTCCTATCGTCTTCCGATCTCTTATTAACGAATTGCCGTCTATTTCTTTCACATCAGAGTCTCTCTTACGTCTCTGATTTAACCCACCCTGCTACACCCCCTTCACCCTGCCCCCAAAACAACCGAATCGTCTGAAGACGACGGACATCTGCCGACTCCACTATCGACAATCTACAAAGAACTCACACGAAACCCCTAACCCTGGCGGAATAAATAATTGTAATAATTGTAAATAACATGAAAACCCCCCAAATAGATAACCCTAGAAAAATTTCACTCCAAACATTCGCATCGCCCAGTCTCACAATCCTGGACATATTTCCTCGTAAAAGTCGCACATCCGCTGCCGTACCAACCCCCTTTGATATACTCCTGGAAAATGAACTTTTCGAGATGATCTATAGAAAATGTCAGACCGGGAGGTTCGGTAGATCACAGGAATCGGGATAGATACTGAGAGAATGGTAGTGTACAGACAAATTGCAGACAGAGGGGGAGCAATGGAAATGAGAATCGACTCCCAGGAACCATAATACTAAAAAGCAAATAATATAAAATTTTAAGAATATAAATAGAACTATTTTTTTCAAAAGCTTAAATCGAGAGCAGGTCGTTGTAAAAGTCGAAAACTGGAAAAATGTCGAAAATATTTTTTTCCGACATTTTTAAATTTCCTACTTCTTCAGCCCCAATTCACTCCAAACATGGCTTATAAACAATTATAAGTGAATAAAAAATTTACCACCGTTTTTACGGAGAAAATCTCATCGATTCAAAAAACACGTTGGAAATTTATTTTTGCGAAAATTCATTTTTGTTTTTATTATCCGCAATCTCATCGGTTCAAAAAACAAGTTGAAAATTTATTTTTGTTTTTATTATCCGCAATCATTGGTTGACTCATTTGACAATTTGGGCGAATTTTTTCGACTACTATTCGAGATAAAAATATGAAAACTTTTGAAATTCAGGTCTGAGTAAGTTCGTTGAGTAAGTTCGTTGTTCAACAATAGGCACCATCAGTGCCATTACTCCCTAGAACCAGAAAAGTAGTGAGAACAGGCCCTCACACTAACGTGCTGCAACAATACCCCATGCGATTGAGGCGAAAAGAAGGAAAAGCAAAAACGTGAAAAAGTGCGAAAACTTTCCGGACACCCTTATAGTAGATGGAGGGAACCTTGAGTCTCACTTATCATTCCTTTCTCTTCCGCTGTCTGGGGGTAGATGATTTCGCACCCCGTGGCTATCAGTCTACCCCCACTGGGTAAAAACTAGCTCGTTTGATTAGCTAAACGAGGCAAATTCACTTTTATTTTTTATCTGTGCTCGTGTCATAACGGTTACTTTTTCTTCTTTTAATATATTTTGCTGTCTTCATAGAAATTATAATAAATTATTTGAGAAAAATACAACGTAATAGCGATAAAACAACCTCAAGCAGTTCACAATTGCCGCTTTAGGAGGCGAAATCAAGTGAAAATATTGATGAAATCGAATTCCCCATAATGGGAAATGTGTTGTATCAATATTTCATTAAAATTTGCGAGATCGAAAAATTTCACTCCACATTTTTTTTTTCACTTTTTTCACCATGGGGGGTACCCTTATGTGGGTGAAAATGGCCATATTTGACTTGCTGTAACTCGGCTCTATTTTAATATTTTTGCTTAATACCTGGTTCAATTTATTGCGATAAGCAAGAAGACCTCTGAAACCAAAAATTATGTCGATCGGTTTACTCTCGGCTGAGATCGAGCACCTTGAATATCGCCTAAAATGGCTTGGCGGCAAAGGAGAGGACGCTACCTCTCTCCTCTCCCCTACTCTCTCCTTCTCCTCGGAAGGGGGGGGGGGACATTTCGGGCAGGGGATATTTTGGGCAGGGGGGACATTTTGGGCATGGGGGGGACATTTTGGGTAGGGGACATTTCGGGCACTTTCTCCGGGGACATTTCGGGCATCTTTTTTAGGAGGGGGGGACATTTTGGGTATGACCCCTTCTCCTCGGAAGGGGGGGGACATTTCGGGCAGGGGATATTTTGGGCAGGGGGGACATTTTGGGCATGGGGGGGACATTTTGGGTAGGGGACATTTCGGGCACTTTCTCCGGGGACATTTCGGGCATCTTTTTTAGGAGGGGGGGACATTTTGGGTATGACCCCAAATATTGTACATATTTGGGTTATAAAATCTCTTCATTTCGCGAGATCTAAATATTCATATTCAATATTATTATTATTTATTAATATTATTATTATTAACATTCAATATTCGCGATATTCAACGATAAGAGAGTTACTCGACGAGATGAAGAGACCGTGGTCTCACTATTCGGGGGTGGGGGGACGACAATTACGCAACCGACATTTCCACAACGGCTTATAATTTTTCTCAAACTCGAGGAATCTGTATGATTTTTTCCCCTGTTAGTTATTTGCTCACCTCCATCGATTCGGCTCGTTGCTGTATTTTTCTGACCATTTTTAATTTTCTGTTAATCAGCCAAATTTTAGATAGGTTTAGAGCAGTTAAAAACCTCGTTGCGGAAATGTCGCGTTGCGGAATTGTCACCTCCCCCACTATTCGCTTTCTTGTTGGAAGGCATTACCTCAGGGTGCTTGGCTAGAAGATAGGAGGCGAAGGCGAGCGCGGTCGATGTCGTTTCGTAGCCAGCAAAGAAGAGCGCCCAGGCATTGGAAACGATGACGTCATGATGCAGTGGAACTTGCTGAAAGGGAAGGGCGAAAGGTGAAAGTGGGTCCATGTCAGGGGATTTGAGCAAACTACTACGCTTATGATAGCTCGCAAACGGGAAACTGTCATAGACGTGACTTTTCTTGGATCCCGCTTAAATGCAACTCAAATTATTTTTGAAAACTGACTCCATTCTCCGATCGTTTCTCATTCTCGGCGAGGATAAGATCGATGAGGTCTGGGAGTGGCCGGAACTAGAAAGGAATGGTATATCGCGCGTAACCAAAAAACCGAATCGTCAGACATCCGTTAGTTGCCAGAATTAACATTTCTATTTCTCATGTCCGAACCTCTGACTTACTAAATGATAATTGAATGAACATCAAATTATTTGTGTAACTATCTGACCAGCTTGAAGCATTTTTTTCTGCATTTGATGCGTACCTTTCCAGCAGCCCGTTCTTTGGTCCTCTCCAGGACAATCTCGGATAGATTCTGAATAAGAAGGTGCTCCTGCCGACCAAAGACTGTGAATCGACGAAGGTGCTTGAAGATGGGAAAGAACACTGAAATATATATGCTAACACACAAAATGTTTTTGCAAGTATTTTAAAGCTGTAATCTTTTCCTCGTTTGCCTCACAGGCAATTTTGAAGATTATCGATTTGCTGAACTGAAAGTTGGAGATGAAAGATCGTGCTCGTGTGTAGTATTCATTGGAGCGGTCCTGCAATATGTGCCGCAATCATAGAATTCAGGAACTATGTTGTTTATTCAAAAAGAAAACTGGCGACTTATTTTATACCGCGTATAAAACCTTGTACAGCATTGAGAGTTCATCGTTACAATTAGAACGCTATGCATATCTCTGCGCACATCATTCCACAGGCCGGTCCACCTTCCAGAAAGGCCTTTTGAGTGCGTGTGAAATCGAGAGGGACTCTCTCACTTTTGCATACTCTCTCGTCTCAACCCTGGTCTGTAGGTTTGGAATCATGTGTGCGCATACCTTGATGCAGCTAATGTTCTGTCCGAGTGCGCATCTCGCTATCATATCCATCGTCATCGCTTGATATTCGCTGAAATGAACAGCACTACCTTTCACGCTCTGGCTATACATTTACATTTATCCTGACATCAAGGCAAGGGGCCTGCAGGAAGCATCATTTGGGGTGGTCAAGATCTTGGCTATATTTGAATATAATAGTTCTTCATGTGTTCGACACATTTCCCTACGTTTCACTGGCAGTGAGAACCCACGAGGGATGAGAACCCACGAGGGATGAAGAAGAGAATTCGGTATTTCGGCATTTCGGGCGAGATATTGGTAAAAGCGGAAAGAGTCGGAAAATCGGACAAAAGAGTACCACACTCAGAGAAAAATTACTTCGTCGCATGCATGAAGTAATCAATTACTTCGATTGTTGTTCTAGTGTATTTCCACAGAAGTAATTAATTACTTCATGCATGCGACGAAGTAATTTTTCTCTGAGTGCAGAGTTCCTAGAACCCACGCGTAAATGTCTATGCATCCGCCGTTCTCCCTCGACTTCTCACGAAGAACATCAATCAAATTATCCAGTTGGTCGTGGAACATGAGGTGCATCTTCAATTTTCAGGAGAATAGAAAGAAAAATACGGGAAATAACCTTCTTCATTTTACCCGACGAGAAAATTGCTGAGATGACTGCGCGCATTTCCTTCCAACCAGCTCCTATAAGCCAATTAATATGTATTTTCTATTTTTCACTTAATGCAACGTAATATTTACAGGAGAGTGGTGTTCTATATTGTGTACATCCTAGTACTTTTGTACATGACAAATTGATACATTGTCTCCCTAATGCCAATAGTGCGGGTCAACAACTGTAATATCGTTACCAAGGAAGTGAATAGAGTAGAATTACATGTGTTGCACAACTCAAAACGAGTGTCAGGTGATCTCTTGCGGAAAAACTTAGTCGAAAAACAAGAGAGCGGATGGGGAGCATAGGATTATCAAACCATTAAGAAAAACAATTATTTAAAAAAAACCGTGTGACCCTTCGTTGTCCACTTGCAGCAGACCGTCCAGAAGCGGATACACCATGTTGATTGCGATGTTCTGAATAGTCTGTTTTCTCAAGAATATGAAGCCGTTTATCTAAGAGTCGGGCAGATCCGATAGGGGTTGGAACAGATTATGAATAAAAAAGATATACTTTAATTGGATAATCAGAAATAGGGGAATATAATGTTACCTTTCTGGCGACAAAGTTGCTAAACTGCGAGATGAACACCTCCTTGATAATTGCCGGATCAGTGGTCACAATCTCCAGATTTGAGCCGTAATAGAGTCTGCAATTTTAGAGGAAACGTTGAGACTATAATGTGTTGATCTAACCCATAAGTCTTTCCGTATACTTTCTCGAGCGCAGAGTAGATTGCGGGAGTTGCCTCGACTCCTTTCTGTAGCGATATTTCATAAATCATTACAGTATGCGACTATCAACAAACATTTTTGACTACATCGAAGAAGTGCAAAAAGTTGCCGAAAATGAAGTGTGCCGGCGGTCCGGAGAGGCCAATTTCCTCTCGTAACTTCATGCATTTACGGCGCTCACTGAACTCGTTAATAATAAAATTGTATTTGAATTTATACCGATACCAATAATTTGATTCTTTGCGTATTATATGTCAAATCTTGGTTTTTACCTATAAGCATGTACGTTTTTTTTAAAAAATGCATTCAAAATATTGATACATGTATGTATTCATCATAATAAGAGAACCAACTTCAGAGATTTCAGTATCAACGTGAAAACTGCCACTCCAAATAGCAGCCAGATCATTATATAGCAGAAAGATCACTGCAATCACTCAGCTAATACATATTTTGAATTTAACATATATCTAATGTTAAACTTACAATGAAAATCAGTTTCAAAATATAGCGTGTGAATAAATGGTAATGATTGAGCAAATAAAGTCAGAATCTATTCAAAAGGTGCGATCTTCGTCTTCACATATCCCTTATAAACTCGGAGCGAGAGAGCGCTGATCTTCCCAACACTGTGAAAAGAGTGCTCCTTTTAGCACAAGTGAGTGACGCTATTGTGGTCGACAATTTCGAAAGGTGCAATGCTTGTGCAGTTATGTGTACCAGATGATACACATTTCAGCACAAGCAAAACAGTTGTAATTGTTCGGTTGTTCTTTGTGCTTTTTGCTCGAATCAACATTATTTATTTTATCAAATACCTGTTCCACAACCCCGTCAAGTAATTTTGTAATTTCTTATATTCTCTAAAAGAATCAGAATCAGAATCAGAATCATTTATCAGTATCATGCGGTTCGATGGTTATAATGCATGCTGATCTCTTCGTGACATATATTCTCCTTGCGTAATCGACCACCAATAGACTTTTAAAGGTAACTATACAACTACCCGCATAAGAGGGAAATTACACCCCCACACTCCTCATTCTTCGCGCATTCTCTTCGAAAAAGCGGTCAATTTCCCTGTTATGCGGGTAGTTGTTTAGTTACCTTTCAAAGTCTAACCACCAATCGTTCCCTATTGATCGACTCAGTTCTTCTCTCCATCGCATTCGAGGATGACCAACAGGGTGAGAACGATTATAAGGAATCCAAGTAGTGAGTGCTCGTGACCAGCGTAGTCCTTCCATTTGCCGTATTCGGTTCGCCCAATTAATCTTCTTTCTGAGAGCCAATTGAACCCAATCTTTAAGCTTCGTGATATTTTTTATGCGAATATTTGACCAATGGTGTAATAGGTTTGTGCCGAGTATCTTTCTTCCTTTGAGCGATTCTCAACTTCTCCTTGTCTGTTTCGCTAAGAGTCCAGAGTTCAGATCCGTATAGTGCAGCAGGGGTAATGAGGGTGTTAAAGGCTCGACGTTTGTGTTGCAATCCCAAACGAGACGATTTCATAACGTCATGGATTGTACTCCATGCCCCCAAGCACATCTTATTCGTCGATCAATCTCTTGCGACGGATCTAGGGGCAATGATACTGTAGTGCCGAGATATGAACTTTCAGCTACGAATTCGTATTGCTCTCCCTTGATTACTATTGGTGCGCGAGTCGAGGTGCAATTCGTAAGCAGTACGGTCTTCTTTGCGTTCACTGATAATCCATAGGCGGCAGCGTTCTCGGTAACAGTTCTAAACGAATGAACTGCTCATTGCTCCCACTCCCTCTTCGTTGACCAATTGAAGAGCAACTGTATTTCATTACTTTGCCTCCTGAGGAAAACACCAATCCTACAAGACCATTTATCTATCTGTTGATCAGCTAGACGTTCCGTTCAATTCGGGAAAGTTGCACGATAAGTTGCAAGAAGAAATGCAAGATAAACGTGATATGAATAAATACATGTGTGTTGGAGTTGAGAATATAATTGTCATGATCGGTTTGTACAATTTATTTTGGTCTCTCATTGTCAGCAAGCTGCACGCGTAAAATAGCATTATCATCAAATACGTTAGATGTTCGTAAGTGTGCGGACCACTACAGACGAGTTTCCAACAGTCGACGTCCTCTTGAAAATACTCGGCCGAGTGTGGAAGAGACAAATGATCAACCTGAAATTGCATAAATCTATCATTTTATAGCACCTACACACAGAAAAAAATCTGTCATTTCTCATTCTGTCACTTTTTCGACAGAATGATTCTGTCGATCGATTCTGTCATATATGACAGATGTATCTGTCGGTCTGATAGATTAATCTGTCGATGCAAAGCTTTTTGAAAATCGACAGAATCAATCTGTCACTCTGATCAGATTTCATTTCGATCGGTCGGTTCTTGCTAATTTTAATGAGTGGATCGGTGCAAATGAGGATTATTGTCTCTTCTCATTCCCTACTCTCTAGCTCGTATTGTTGCAAATTTCAGAGGGTATAAAATGATCAGGGAACACTTCACTCTGATCGCTTCAACTTTTTCCCAATGGAAAAGAGGAAGGGGGCACTTGCCCCACGGACAAAGTCCTCCCTCTATGAAAAACCGAACTTCTGCCAAAGCAGAAGAAACCACAGACCCGAGGGGATTTGGGGAGGTGGGGTACACCTCATTTCTACAGTAACCACCACCCACTCCATCTGTACTTGAATGACAGAATGAATCTGTCATTGTTGCACCCACCGAAAATCGACAGAATGATTCTGTCAAATGCGACAGAATGGCGAGTGACAGAATGAATCTGTCGAAAAAGTGACAGATTAATCTGTGAGAGCAGATCTGACTAGGGTTCTCTTGTTGGAAAAATTGGGCTATTGGAAAATTTTCTCCCCTCTCACTTCCAATAACCCTCATTAAGGGAGCGGTCGGCTATTGGAAATAGTTTGTTATTGGAATTCCAATAAGAATTGGATTTCCATTAACAGAAACCGCCTCCAACGCCGTCGAAACACAAGATTTTGATAAAGTATTTGATGAAGTGGTCTCTGTCGCACCTAAGATCATGCTCACTATCAGAAATAAACCAATTTCCAAGATTACACGATGGATACGGTAGTTCCACACGTTACGTGTATCGACTTTCTTACGAATAAGCTTATTTGCCACCGGTTTGATTCAGTCTAGTGTAAAATCATATGCTACTGGTTCCATTTGAATTTGGAAAAGATCTTTTCTCACATTCAGCAAAAAAATACAATCAAAAGGATAATGGCGGATTCGAACCAACCACCTTCCAATAGGAAAGCAACAGCTTACCCAGTTGAGCCACGATTGATATATGGGAGAATAAGCGCGGGATGCCTGAACTACGCAGGGGAAAAGGAGAATTATCTTTATTTTCCCTTCCTCACTTTTCAGTACACTTCTCTTCTAACTAGAGGTCTCTGATGTCAAATGTAGTCTTTTCGAGTACATGTCACATTGAAATGATCAACGAAAATGGTCTTCTTGTGAAATCTGTTATATCTAAACATGTTTTACTTTGTGAAAATCAAAATAACAGCCAGAAACAAAATTAAAAAGCGCGAGGCGACTAAGTATAACTGGTAGAACACTTTATAACAGCAATATTACAAAATCTCTCTTAAATATCCTCAAACTAGGACTCTTCCTTATTGGAATTCCAATAAGAAATGGAATTCCATTCACCGCGCACCGTGTCTTATTGGAAGTAATGGAAAACAATGACGCCATTGTTCACTCTTTTTGGAATTCCGGAATCATTTCCAACAAGAGAACCCTAGATCTGACAGAATATTCTGTCAGTGCAATCTGTCATATATGACAGATTTTTTTCTGTGTGTAACAGCTGTGAGATTACGCCGCCTCCACCTCTTTTCACCCGCCACTACGTCACATTGCGTAGGAGTTCTATTATTTCCCCAATGACGAAATAGCGCTGTGATATTTTAACAAATGTTTCCCACGGATAAAAGCAATTTGCATCCATCGTGAGCAAAATACTATTATTTCTGGAATATTCTAATTTAGGTGTCGTGAAACGAAGAATCGTGAAACGAACCCGTCTATGCCAAAGGCGAGTTGCCACGAAACTGTGGTAGATAGGTACGTTTCTGAACATGTGCATTTATTTCAGACCAGTAATTTCAACAAAAAATATCACCAAATGGAGTTGTTGTTCGAGGTGTTACGAATGAGAATATGATAAACACTACAATGTCCGGAAAGCATTGCGCAAAAGCCTGTATGTTTAATAAGGATTTAAATTCATTAAACTACTATTTGCATTACCTGAAAGGCCAACCTAATTTCCATGGAGTTGTCACTCGACTGAGCGGATTTCTGTAAAAAATATTTAATAATCTGCCTAATTCCCTATCCCATTTACCCCATTTTCCATGAACCAAGCTTCGAAAACGGAGTTTTCACATTCATTTGTAATCATTTTCCGCCACAATTTGTAATTACTTTCTGAGTAAACTTACGCGATGCAGTCTCAAACGAAGCAAAGTTCCCACATCCAGCAAGATCGTCAGGCAGTAATCAATCTCGCACGACATCGTATTCAAATATCTGAAAATACTTTTTTATCCATGCAATATGGAATGAAGGGTACTGAAGAAGAGTGCGAAATGTGAGACTACGATCTCCTCCTTTCGCGCACTCTCTTCACCGGTCGGCGTTCGAGTAAGTTTACGAAATGAAGAGATCGTGTTCTCCGATTTCGCACCGTTATGTGAAGGCCATCGATGGCTACGGTTCGGCACACACGCACCTATTGAAGGGTATGGCTTGTTCTAATGGCGAGAACTTCCAGAACATTGTCGAGCGATCGTAGATCATATAGATGTCTTTGACTGCAATTAGAATTAGTAATTTATTAATTATATGCTTTAAAATAAGACAATATTTAATGTACACTCACACAATATCAACGGCGAGTTTTGCACTATCGACAGCAAAATGAGCGCCGCAAGCATTAGAAGCGTACGAACTTCCGTCTGATTCCTTCAATACTAAGATATTATAGAGTTTGCAATTTGGGTAAATAAATGAATTTGTACTCTTCATCTCTCACCGGTCGATTGGCCAGAGAGTGTTTCAAATGAAGAGCGCTAATTCAATTATTTACCGAATTTCAAACTCTAAGATATTGTACGGTAATTCAGAGGAGAATTCTTTTGCCCTGGACGACTGTGGGTTAAACGTGACATTGCAATGTCAATTTAATGAACGTATGGCGCTACGGGAGCTAACCAGCCATAGCTGTTTCTACCATGCAATACCAATAGAAATAGCTATGTATGTACTAAAAACAATTTCAAGTTACTATTCGCTGTTCTACCTATAACTGTACAGCGGGAAGACAGAGGCGATAAATCGATTGAGCGAGATGAGTACGTGAGTGCGGCAACCCAGAATCCACAGAGTAACTCCGAGCTGAACATTCTAAAGTTATAAAGTGATTTTTGAAATTGTGAATGGTACTGTCCCATGCACGTATCCCATGAAACGTGTTTTACAAAATTCACAACATTCGTCCAAAATGATAAAACGTTCCGTTGCTAATCCGTGCAAATGCAGAAATGATATGCGCATTGCAAATCAAGAGACACTCCGAGGTATAGAAGGAAAGTACACACACCAGTAGTGCATGTTATGAACGTATCATTTTCAATTGAAATGTGGATAGTATTGTAGTATATTTCGATCACGTTCTCTGTTTGCTCAAACTATAATAAAAAACACCCACAAATCCCATGTAGCGATTTAATTTGCCGTCCGTGCCAAAGATTTCGTTGTCAGGCATCGAATACCTAAGATCCAAAATTAATGACCACCTAGTATTTCATAGTTGAAATCCGGTTTTAATTTTGCGAACATATAGCATCGATAGAGAAAAATTATTTCTTACACAATCTTATCTAGGGATTGGCACTGTGCAAAATGATTCATATGCCTAATGCTTACCAAAAAGAGAGAGAGATGAGCATGCTG
Organism: Pristionchus fissidentatus; assembly: GCA_036245785.1. Taxonomy (NCBI): domain Eukaryota; kingdom Metazoa; phylum Nematoda; class Chromadorea; order Rhabditida; family Neodiplogasteridae; genus Pristionchus; species Pristionchus fissidentatus. The sequence continues at coordinate 4,134,645 of BTSY01000004.1, read as the reverse complement.
AGATTGATCAACACAATAGCAACACAGATAATTCCGAATCTGAAATAAAAAGTGAAATATTTTCTCTACGAACTCCTTGTATTCAATAATGTTTGTAAACGCAAACCCACGAGTTGTGCAGAGCTTTCTTCTTGTAGATGGTTGCGAGGGCAATAGTGTTAGTCACAAATCCAAACGCCGAAACACTGTGGATCGTGAATAGAGCGAGCGTGATTTTCTCCTTCTCCATTTGGTCTTTTTGCAATCGTGGAAAAACAACCTAAATATTACTTTCAAAGACCCTCAGGCTGTGTATCAACTACAAAGATAAATGTGTGAATGCGCTCAAGCAAATAACAATAGTATAAGAGTTGGTCGAAGCATATTGTCGGAAAAGAGGGGGAAGTGTAGCAATGCACACGAAGAGAAAGGGATGAATATGTAAAGCGCAAAATTGAAATTGTGATATATGTAAATGGTGATGATTTTTTTTTAAAAAATGAACACACAGACAACGCTCATTTCATTTTAAAACTTGGCCGGGTAGTGTGAACGAGATCGAGCGTCCGCAGCATAATCGTTTAAAACACAATAAAAATTTCCCTAATGTATTTGACTTATCAGTTCCCTATGGCTAGATAACCTTCACCTTTATAGATGGCAATCGCGCGTTGACAAGGTATGCATTAGTCAGCGTTAATAAATAGTGCATTAATCTGAATGCATGTTGATGTATATGTGAGATATAAGGCCGACTTCGTGGGGGGCAATGAAAGAGAAAAAAACTGAGTTGTTACAACCCCACCAGGAAATTCTCAGGCACACGCATTTCTGAGTGGGATACGATATATTTGTTGCGCAAATACAGCAGAGAATTCAATCTCAATTTGCAATATCCGTCCAATAAATACAAAAAAAAAGATCTGTAATATATTGTAATAGATAATTATCAGAGAAGGAGAAAATTACAATTTCTATAGAATTGGATTGTTTCTACAATAACTGCCGTAAAAGTGCACATTTCATATTTCACTTACTCTGAACATCTTGCTCAAGTAAACTACACTCAACGTTAATAACTCATAAAGTATAATAACTTAATAAGCTTTACACAATTTACGTCATGTGATGAGCCACATTTGAATAGACTATGACTAGTGTGGAAAATTCAAATGACCAGTCTGCAATATCAAATTGCACAAGCACAATTTATTAAGTTAAGACAAACACGCTAAGGAAGCGAAATAGTCTTACCTATTGCTATTTTGAATACTATTTCTTGTAGTGCTCACAGAAATAGCTATCGATATTAGCATAATAATTCAAATACAAAGTAGATTATCATATTCGATATATTATGTTTTTTATAATAACGCTTCCGTAATCCCGGTTATTGTAAACGCTGGCACTTGTGTTTTTAGAAACATGAGATAGATAAAGTAACACCAATCCATCAATGCCGAACGCGAGTTGCCATGAAACAGTAATAGAGAGAAAGGTTTCTGAAAGTATAGATCTCAAAAAAAGTAAAAGTGCGAAACGTACCAAACGTAGGTCGAGGAGTCAGCGAGTGGAAGAAGAAATGTAACGCAACGTTCCGTGGATATGTGGGACAGGTTCAAAATTTGCGAAAGTATGTTCGGTCTGTCGCGAAAAGTCTGTGATACGTATCGGACCCACGAGTAGGAATGCCAAATGAAGAGCTCTGGGAATTGGTTTATCACCCATAAAACTTTTATACTCCTACCAATTCTCCAACTTAATGTTTTAATCTTTTCTGGGCATCAATACGAAACTTTTGAAACTAAGTATGGGATGATTGTACATGAGGATCGTTTTTGAGAACTGGTAAACACGAAAACAACGAAAAATCGCAGTCTCTTCATGAAGAGTCGTTTATAAACCTGAAGAACGTAGCTCATCTCCCAAGATCAACAGTGATAAATATTCCTAATAAGATTATAGAATGATTGGAATCAACTCTTCACATGTTTTCATACCTCATTTGCATACTACAGCGATTTTACGCGAGACAAAATTTGCAAAATTGCTCTTCATTTAGCATCCCTAGTTATGGAGCGACGTCTTCTTGTAGATTGTTGCGAGCGCGTCTGTGTTCCTCTTGTTTTGTTTTCCGATTGCATCGATAATGTTACTCCTAGCAGAAAAATTACCAGGAACTTAAATTTTAGAAAATGATGCCGGACGAACTTTAGATGACGAATATTGCATTTCTTCAGGGACTAGAGTGCGAAATGTCGGACAACGGTATCTTCATTTCGCACACTCTCTCGGCTATCGACCGGTCTAGAGAGTGCGCGAAATGAAGAGGCCGAGACATCACATTTCGCACTCTATCATGCACAGACAATTTTAACAAGGTTTATCCCCGTCATAGAGAACTATCGTTTTTTTTGACGACTCCTCTGTTAGCTTGCACTTTGCAGTGTTCGAGATTGACCCTCTCTTTATGGTCCCTTGTGCGCTTCAATGTGGTAGACAAGATGGGAGGGTAATCACGATGGGAATAGTTTATTATAATAGCATGAAGATGAACTGTGGGCTGGTTTCCTCCTTGTGCGTGTCCTGTATCTCGGAGATGACCGTGTTTGGGTCAACCGAGAGGCAAAACAAGCAACTAGGAAGGAGGAAGGAAAGTGAGTAGAATGAATCTCAGCCGGTAGAAGAGGCTGGATTACAAAGCACAGATAACGAGAGACAGTGGCATTACGAGAGACGATAGAGAAAGTGCGGGATATTGGGGCAAGATTGTAGTGTGATAACACATATGAAGCAATAGAAGAGAGAAAACAGATGATAAAGTGGCAATCTGGCAAATAATCAATAATATAATACAATGAACTAAATCATCGTCACGGGGGACGAAAATGGTACTTCAGTCTGTTTCCCGTTCTCAGACATTCCCCAGCGACCAGAGACGACGTCGTTGGTGTTGTCAACATCGAAGACGGCGGAGGTGAGCGATGACCTGAAATGACAGAACACGAAATAGAACTCGGAATCGTAATCATCTCGGGATAGAATCGATATCGGTATCGGGCGCGAGGGCGGAAGGACGAGGCGGGACGAGGGGAGAAGATGTTCCCTGGTTCTTCGTTCTTCTTCCTCTTCTTCTTCCACTCGAGTAATCTCTCTTCGTCGCAACTTCTTCTCCGCTCTCTCGAGGTATTGTCCATCTCTGAGATTGTTCCAATTGTCCCCAGTTGTGACCATTGCCTTTCGTCTGCAATAGAGATGCGACTTTGTTGTGGTTGCGTCAAGGTACGAAGAGAATGTGTTCGAACGAGCTTCTTCTTTCTCCTCGTCTTCCACTCACATACTACCTCCTCATCCATGTTCCCAATTCCACATGGAACCCTCGAGCAACCAGTATTGATATCGTAGGCATTGCCGACCCTCTCTTCAAATAATTCGCCCTTCTCGTGATCTCTGTTGCCGATGCGCTCAATTCCGAAACTCGCCACAATGGATTTGAACGGGATAACTGGGAATATGGTTGAGGTGACATCCGTCGATCTATTTCTGTCGATCGATAGTAGGGAACATCGGACACAATCCAACACATGCGGAGAATCGGTAGTCCCACGGACTGCTATCGACTCGATTCCGCTGTTTATTTCCCTCTCTGCATCCTCCGATGATTCATTCCTATCATTCGGGATCATCTCCTCTTCTTCGCCCTGATCTTTTCCAAAGATCATCTGACCCCTTTCTGCCGTTTTGCCTTCGAGCAGGGAATTCACTGCTGCGTGGGGGAGATGATCGAGAACAAGTTCAAATGAAGCCGCTGTCAGTTGAACGGGGAATGCATCGATCTTGGCGTTAACCGTAGTTGACTTATCGCATTCGATGGAAGGGAGAGAAGCGAACGCTGAATCGATAGCGACAGAGTTCTCTGTTAGATCCAGAGAATTCAATGGATTGAACTCAAAAGGATCAAGCTCTCCTCTCTCCACTGTCCTCACCAAGACGTCTTCTCGGGGTAATGATGCCACTCCGGGTGATGAGATACCCGAATGGAAAATACGATCTTGTGAGTGTAAGGGATTGGGCGAGACACTACAATGTTCGATGGTGGACGAAAGTCGCACATCAGTGGAGAGTTGGAGATCGACTTCTCGAAGTTGGAGGGATGACTCAGAGGGAAGCGAGTAATCAGCCTCTTGATGATTCTTGTCAGACTCTTCCGAAAGACTCGACTCGTAATGTACTTCTGATTTGATTGTGTCCTTTTCATCAATGAACTCCTGCCAAATTCGAGTCAGATCTGCTCGGTTTCTCTTGTCGAAGATCTTTCTTACTGTAGATCGAAGAATCAATTCCGGATCGCTGGGTGTCGTGTATTCGAGAGTCGTCGTATTGATTTCGTCAACGTAGTCTTCCAGATGAGATACGTACTCTTCAACAGCGCACAATCCCTTCGTACGAAATCCGACTAGTCGTTGCAGAAGATTTACGAAGAAGCATTCCATTACTTCGAGTTCCTCAGTGACACTCGCAGAGGGAAGAGCGAGAATGGATGTTATCCACTGCTTCAAGGTCGTAGTGATCCTGGAAGTCGACTCTCGTAGTTGAGCGAGATCGAACTTGATAATCTCGACATCGTCTCCGTATCCCTCGTCAAATGAACGACAAATAACGGTGGCGACATTTGTAGGACTCGAGAGTTCTTGCCGAAATTGGGAGGAGAATAGGGAGAGGTTGGAGCTTCCACCTGTCTCATCATCGATGATTGAACTGTTGGATGATATCAGAGTAGGCGAACTGGATACATCTCGTGATTCGAAGGTGAGACTGAAGATCTGATCGAGGTAGAAGTCAAGATCGATTAAGTATGCTTCTACTGCATTCAGTCCATCCGTTTCTCCTTCGCACAATGCATCCAGAGCATTTTTGAAGAATCTCTCCAGAACTTTCGTTTCCTCCGGAATTCTCTCAGGCGAGAGGGAAGAGATGCTCACTTGCCACTCCTTCACAGTCTTCTTGATCTTGGCCGCAGCTTCTCGGAATCGATGATATACAGAATGGCGAATTTCCAGACTGTTATCACATGGTCGATATCCCTCTGACTCATTGAGAGAGAACCAAGTGGAAGAAATAACGGTCGTGAGTGCAGAGAGATTATCGCGGAATAGTAAGGAGAAGGAAGGGATTGCCGCGCTTCGGCGGAGTCGTTCTTCATAGAATGGGGATCGAATGGTTGGGATGAATGGAGTCGAACTGGTATCGGAATCGTTATCGTATTGTATCGAACAAGAACTGAGAAAAGAACTCGAACTAGAAACCAACGAAGCACTCGAACTCGATATCGTACTGGAACTCGGATTCACACGCGGAAACTCGATCGATCGCGAAAGTGAAATCGATGAATGGGGCGAGATCAGTGTACGAGTGAAAGGGAGAACAGAATCATTAGACGGATGCCACGCGGGGAAATCGGGACGGTTCGGGAAGGAATGACCAGAACTGTCAGTCCTTCCCGGCCGATGCACCATGTTCGAGATTGACCCTCTCTTTATGGTCCCTTGTGCGCTTCAATGTGGTAGACAAGATGGGAGGGTAATCACGATGGGAATAGTTTATTATAATAGCATGAAGATGAACTGTGGGGGTCATACCCAAAATGTCCCCCCCTCCTAAAAAAGATGCCCGAAATGTCCCCGGAGAAAGTGCCCGAAATGTCCCCTACCCAAAATGTCCCCCCCATGCCCAAAATGTCCCCCCTGCCCAAAATATCCCCTGCCCGAAATGTCCCCCCCCCCTTCCGAGGAGAGGGAGAGAGTAGGGGAGAGGAGAGAGATAGCGTCCTCTCCTTTGCCGCCAAGCCATTTTAGGCGATATTCAAGATGCTCGATCTCAGCCGAGAGTAAACCGATCGACATAATTTTTGGTTTCAGAGGTCTTCTTGCTTATCGCAATAAATTGAACCAGGTATTAAGCAAAAATATTAAAATAGAGCCGAGTTACAGCAAGTCAAATATGGCTGTTTTCACCCACATAAGGGTACCGCCATGGTGAAAAAAGTGAAATTTTTCGATCTCGCAAATTTTAATGAAATATTGATACAACACATTCCCATTATGGGGAATTCGATTTCATCAATATTTTCACTTGATTTCGCCTCCTAAAGCGGCAATTGTGAACTGCTTGAGGTTGTTTTATCGCTATTACGTTGTATTTTTCTCAAATAATTTATTATAATTTCTATGAAGACAGCAAAATATATTATAAGAAGAAAAAGTTCAGTCGCCGTACTAATCCCATCTCGTTTGCCAGGAAGGGAACATGTTAGAGAGTGTGTTGGAGAAGAGATGCAGAGAAAGATATCTAGCAAACGAGCGGGTTTGGGAGAGAGGAAAATTCGTTCGCCAGGTGAGAGACAACCGCTATAACACGAGCACAGATAAAAAAATAAAAGTGAATTTGCCTCGATTACCTAATCAAACGAGCTAGTTTTTACCCAGTGGGGGTAGACTGATAGCCACGGGGTGCGAAATCATCTACCCCCAGACAGCGGAGGAGAAAGGAATGATAAGTGAGACTCAAGGTTCCCTCCATCTACTATAAGGGTGTCCGGAAAGTTTTCGCACTTTTTCACGTTTTTGCTTTTCCTTCTTTTCGCCTCAATCGCATGGGGTATTGTTGCAGCACGTTAGTGTGAGGGCCTGTTCTCACTACTTTTCTGGTTCTAGGGAGTAATGGCACTGATGGTGCCTATTGTTGAACAACGAACTTACGAACAACGAACTTACTCAACGAACTTACTCAGACCTGAATTTCAAAAGTTTTCATATTTTTATCTCGAATAGTAGTCGAAAAAGTTCGCCCAAATTGTCAAATGAGTCAACCAATGATTGCGGATAATAAAAACAAAAATAAATTTTCGCAAAAATAATTTTCAACTTGTTTTTTGAACCGATGAGATTGCGGATAATAAAAACAAAAATGAATTTTCGCAAAAATAAATTTCCAACGTGTTTTTTGAATCGATGAGATTTTCTCCGTAAAAACGGTGGTAAATTTTTTATTCACTTATAATTGTTTATAAGCCATGTTTGGAGTGAATTGGGGGTGAAGAAGTAGGAAATTTAAAAATGTCGGAAAAAAATATTTTCGACATTTTTCCAGTTTTCGACTTTTACAACGACCTGCTCTCGATTTAATCTTTTGAAAAAATAGTTCTATTTATATTCTTAAAATTTTATATTATTTGCTTTTTAGTATTATGGTTCCTAGGAGTCGATTCTCATTTCCATTGCTCCCCCTCTGTCTGCAATTTGTCTGTACACTCCCATTCTCTCAGTATCTATCCCGATTCCTGTGATCTACCGAACCTCCCGGTCTGACATTTTCTATAGATCATCTCGAAAAGTTCATTTTCCAGGAGTATATCAAAGGGGGTTGGTACGGCAGCGGATGTGCGACTTTTACGAGGAAATATGTCCAGGATTGTGAGACTGGGCGATGCGAATGTTTGGAGTGAAATTTTTCTAGGGTTATCTATTTGGGGGGTTTTCATGTTATATTTTTAAAATATCTTTTTTATATTATTTTTGGCCAAACATCGGAGTATTCTGTGCAATGTTTGTCTGTTCTTTCACTGTGTGCCCCTCCGGAACATTGTTGAATGTGTAATTAAATTATTTCTTATTTTCCCTTTCCCTATATAAGATATATTTCTTATTTTCCCTAGTTTGGGCTTTTTTGCTCAAAACTAGGGATAAAAAAATGAAAACGGAAAGCGGAGTCCGCCATGCAAATCGGCGAGAGTCGTCTCTTGCTGGCATGCGCGCTAATCTAATCAAATTTCCGCTTTGGTGCCGGCTTGAAAGCGGAAACATCACGAAAACGGAAAATCATTTTTTTTCCGTTTTCCGATAATTTTTCCAAAGAAGCTGGGCCAATCGGACCCTGCAGAGACGATATACAATATATAAAGACTCTCAAACCAATTTATAAGGTCAAGAAATATTCATTTTTGTGGTATTAATCCACCAAAATTCGGGGTTGCTATGGATTTACATACGATCAGACGAGAGAGAGGGTTTTCTGCCTTGATTCCGCCTAGGTAATGAGCACATTGAGCTCTTACCGGCAATAAGGGCAAATCAATTTGAATTCCACCTTCATTACGCTTTCCGTTTTTGCCATCCCTCCCTGAAACGTCTCAAATAAAGTAAATATTCAATCACGCTTGTCTTTCCGCTCGGTCATACACAGATCATTCTACAGAATGGCGAGAATTACTGAATCTCTTTCAGTAGCTCTGCCTCGTCCTCGAGACGTCCAACGCGGTGTGGGGAGGAAGCGGATGATTAGGTGGGTAGTTTTCTACCTTTACGTACGATTGGCGATAGGCAGAATCGGCTTGTGGAACCGTTTCAGGCTCCTTTTTGCCGCGCCCGCGAGCGGTCTGGCCGCTTCCCGCCCTTCTTCTAGAGGAGGTTTGCAACTTATTACTTCCTTTATTGCACATTTAAAACATTCTGAATTAGGTTTGTTAACATGATTGTTAACCTCCAGGAAGAGGTCGTGGTGAGAGTGTGCAAAAGTGAGAGAATTTTTTGGAATATTTTTGCATTTCGGGGTATTTCTCTGGTATGGGAGAACGGGGTTTCCCTAAAAATTCTCGTTAATCGGTTTCTTTTCCGCATCTTTATTTCCTCTTTATCCCTTTTCAATATCGATTACATTCCATTTCATGTCTCTCCCGTCTCCTTCGCTGCTGGCCGTCGCTCGCCGTCGTCCCCTCGCGGTCGGCCGCCGCCCCCTCGCGGTCGTCCGTCGCTCGCCGTCGTCCCCTCGCGGTCGGCCGCCGCCCCGTCGCGGTCGTCCGTCGCTCGCCGTCGTCCCCTCGCGGTCGGCCGCCGCCCCGTCGCGGTCGTCCGTCGCTCGCCGCCGCTCCGTCGCGGTCGGTCGTCCGTCGCGCCCGTCTTCTTTTTTCTCGTCAGGTTAGCGAGCGAAACAAGTTTCTGGTTGCTTGTGGATACCTTGCCCAGGTTTCCCCGCTCGCCAATGGTTCCGTGCCCGCCGATGGTCTCCGGTCGCCTCTCTGAGGGGTCTTCACTTCACCTTCTCTCTCCTTTTTCATTTTTTTTCCGAGAAGGTTTGAGGGAGCGAGAGATCTTGCTTTGTACCGGTACTCCTTTTCCGATCGATCTGTGCTAGCTAGGTGGGAATGGGTGTGTCCATGGGGACATTAGTAGTCGGAACCAGCTCGGACCCGTGGGAAAGGGTGGTGGGGGTTACGGTAGGCTGATACAAGCTCGGCTCAAGTTGGTACGGAACCCTGGTGTTGTCTCGATAAAGTATCACAGCCTGGGGCTGGTTCTGTCCGTGAAACTGGTAACTATACATGCCCGGGTCCAATTGGGTTACATAGTGTGAGATATACAAGGTGAGATATACATATAGCTTTATTCGATGTGAAAAACCTTGCAATAGATAAACAGTCGAATATTTCAGGGATTAGACAAGAGTTGGAAAGATTTCCTGGTAGGATGGCACGATGAAGGAGTATCGTATGAAGAGATGTCGGCTCGTTGTCTCGCCATGGGACATGAGATTTCTCCTCGTGCCATCTCTCGACTTCTCGCCCTTCCATTGGAGATCGTGAAGACTCCCTACACCCCTCGATTCTCCACCATTCCACCCGACAAGCTCGAAGTCGTCAAGCAATACATCGTCGATCTCTACGAAGAGGACGACGAGGTTCGGATGACAGAAATTCTATTGGGAATCGAACGGAAATTTGGACTGCGGGTGAGCGTTATTCTTATGTTTGTAATAGATAACTGTATATCAAGTTTCGAATGAATTCCAGTTGATATGCGTATGCTATTGAACGAGATGACTTACAGTTCATTGTTGAAGGTTACCGAATATCCGGTCGATCGAATCAGAAAGGAGGCGGGCCTTGGAGCTGAATCCACTCGATACGGGCACTCAGTTCGTGAAGCGAACCGGGCACCTCGAGTTGCTTGGTGTCGAGCCCAGAAGGCAGCAGAAGCCACCTTTAGGAAGCATGTCTTCACGGACGAATCGATGGTGCAACTGGATCCCAACTCTCGATTCGTTTGGGTGCACTCGACAGCTAGACATCGAAGAATTAAGAGCAAATTCAAGCATCCTCAAAAGGTGATTGCGAAAAATATTGATTAGTTTGTAACCACGTAAGCCCTATTTCCAGGTCCTCATTTGGGGCGGAATCTCTTGGAAAGGAGTAACTACTCTTGAAATTTTCAATGGTTCGTGCCGAGTAGACGCTCCAGAGTATTGCAAGATTCTACGAGATGGATATGTTGAGTGGGAGAGGTATTTTCTATATTCTAACTCGAACTGAAATTATCAGTAACCTTTCAGGAAGAATTATCGGGGGAGAGCGACATTGGTACAAGATAATGCCCGATCTCACACCGCTCGAATGACACGCGATTACTTGGAGAGAGAGAAGCTGAAGGTACTGTAAATATCTTACCCGCGAAATAACGCTGAAATATTTCTCATTTATTAAAAAATTTACCACCGTTTTTACGGAGAAAATCTCATCGATTCAAAAAACACGTTGGAAATTTATTTTTGCGAAAATTCATTTTTGTTTTTATTATCCGCAATCTCATCGGTTCAAAAAACAAGTTGAAAATTATTTTTGCGAAAATTTATTTTTGTTTTTATTATCCGCAATCATTGGTTGACTCATTTGACAATTTGGGCGAACTTTTTCGACTACTATTCGAGATAAAAATATGAAAACTTTTGAAATTCAGGTCTGAGTAAGTTCGTTGAGTAAGTTCGTTGTTCGTAAGTTCGTTGTTCAACAATAGGCACCATCAGTGCCATTACTCCCTAGAACCAGAAAAGTAGTGAGAACAGGCCCTCACACTAACGTGCTGCAACAATACCCCATGCGATTGAGGCGAAAAGAAGGAAAAGCAAAAACGTGAAAAAGTGCGAAAACTTTCCGGACACCCTTATAGTAGATGGAGGGAACCTTGAGTCTCACTTATCATTCCTTTCTCCTCCGCTGTCTGGGGGTAGATGATTTCGCACCCCGTGGCTATCAGTCTACCCCCACTGGGTAAAAACTAGCTCGTTTGATTAGGTAATCGAAGCAAATTCACTTTTATTTTTTTATCTGTGCTCGTGTTATAGCGGTTGTCTCTCACCTGGCGAACGAATTTTCCTCTCTCCCAAACCCGCTCGTTTGCTAGATATCTTTCTCTGCATCTCTTCTCCAACACACTCTCTAACATGTTCCCTTCCTGGCAAACGAGATGGGATTAGTACGGCGACTGAACTTTTTCTTCTTATAATATATTTTGCTGTCTTCATAGAAATTATAATAAATTATTTGAGAAAAATACAACGTAATAGCGATAAAACAACCTCAAGCAGTTCACAATTGCCGCTTTAGGAGGCGAAATCAAGTGAAAATATTGATGAAATCGAATTCCCCATAATGGGAATGTGTTGTATCAATATTTCATTAAAATTTGCGAGATCGAAAAATTTCACTTTTTTCACCATGGGGGGTACCCTTATGTGGGTGAAAACAGCCATATTTGACTTGCTGTAACTCGGCTCTATTTTAATATTTTTGCTTAATACCTGGTTCAATTTATTGCGATAAGCAAGAAGACCTCTGAAACCAAAAATTATGTCGATCGGTTTACTCTCGGCTGAGATCGAGCATCTTGAATATCGCCTAAAATGGCTTGGCGGCAAAGGAGAGGACGCTATCTCTCTCCTCTCCCCTACTCTCTCCCTCTCCTCGGAAGGGGGGGGGGACATTTCGGGCAGGGGGGACATTTTGGGCATGGGGGGACATTTTGGGTAGGGGACATTTCGGGCACTTTCTCCGGGGACATTTCGGGCATCTTTTTTAGGAGGGGGGACATTTTGGGTATGACCCGAACTGTGGGCTGGTTTCCTCCTTGTGCGTGTCCTGTATCTCGGAGATGACCGTGTTTGGGTCAACCGAGAGGCAAAACAAGCAACTAGGAAGGAGGAGGGAAAGTGAGTAGAATGGATCTTAGCCGGTAGAAGAGGCTGGATTACAAAGCACAGATAACGAGAGACAGTGGCATTACGAGAGACGATAGAGAAAGTGCGGGATATTGGGGCAAGATTGTAGTGTGATAACACATATGAAGCAATAGAAGAGAGAAAACAGATGATAAAGTGGCAATCTGGCAAATAATCAATAATATAATACAATGAACTAAATCATCGTCACGGGGGGACGAAAATGGTACTTCAGTCTGTTTCCCGTTCTCAGACATGCAGATCTGTTCAATACCGAGCAAGTCGAGTAGATCTCGACCAACGTTCCCGCGATGAGATCCCTGAAGTTAGTCTGGACAAAATAATGCATGTAATTTGTAATGTAGCTGAAAAAAATATATATTCGCATGTCATTGTTGAACAAAATACATTTAAATGTAAGGAACCGAATCGCTCGTTTTGAATCATAATCAGCATAGAGATTAGTGTGTATGTGGAATTAATCAGCGCTGATGCTGTCTTTCGATAATCGAGTTATGGTTGGACATCTTCCTACTCGCTCTTAATCGTAAATCCGCTTATTGCTCGCTTGCCAAACACATCGGACTGGAACATAATTCAGTTGATTTTCTTTCGATAACTCTCTTGTTTTGTAAACACAAGAAAAAATAAGCAAAGAATGAAATTTGCATGAACGGAGAATGGTACAAGAAAGTTTGTAGCCAAATGAAGGAGCGAGGTGAGTTCACATTCTACCACTGCTGGTAGCGACGATAAACGACGAAGCTGGCGTGCTTCCCGAGCACTCACAGAGTCGTTTTAAAAATCTGAACCAAAATCTGAAGAAGAATGACCTTACAGTTATGCAAAGCGCTCACTCTCTGTACGGCCGCACGTAGTACAAAGTCAGAATGGGATTTACAAGCGCTGGAATTACTGCTATCTAAAATAGTAAATCAAAGACTTCTTTCCTTTGTTTGTTTGTGTTCTTTCCATTTTTGAATTTTTCCCTGTTTTTCCGCCTTGTGATCAGCTGGACTCACGTCGTACATCAAGCCCTCGATGTCAACTGAATGCACCTCGAAGTATAGCTGAGCGAGAGTCAACGCTGTCATTCCTGTCAACACCAACATTGGCAGGACAGCGTGGATCGTCAGCACCTGGCAAATCTCAGTTTTCCGAAAATTCCGGGCAGTGATTTTCGAACCAATCCTTTGTGATTGCAAGTAGGACGAAATAGTTGACAAGAAATGACTTTTCGCCATTCAGTTTATAACAGTTATAAGTATATCAGATAAATCTATCTACTTTATGAAAAAAAGTCAATTAGATCAACAGGTGAACATGTTTTCCTGTAGCTGAAAGTCACCTGAGATAAGGGACAATTCGGTAACAGGTATTAAAAGATACTACAACATTGCTCTATCGAATAGTCGTGTGAGCTTGCTCTGATACTTATTTTGGAATTTTACTCGATTAAAAAAAACGATCATTCATACTGTTGTTTTGGAACAAACATCATTGGAACAAACAAACGTCACAATTGCAACATGTCACACAGTACGAGCACGTAACGCGAAGTATATTTATAGTAAGTAAAAATGTTCACACGGTTTCTTTATCCTAGCCGAGTTTAAAATTCGGGTAAAATTGATGGGTTAGATCTCTTCATTTCGCAACCTCAGCCACCAATTGACCGATGTAAGGAGTGCGACGAGTGCTAATCCATATTTTACCCGAATTTCAAACTCTAGATTTATCGTGACTTTTTTTCTGAGTGTATAGTAGTATCACGCTTTAATGCGAAGCTCGATTCATACAAAAAAAGATTCTTAAATGTTAGCAGACCCTTTTTCATATTTTATTTATTACTCTACTGCTGCTACTACTCACTAGCGTGCGAAATATGAGAACACCGCCTCTTCCTTTCGAACACTCTCTTCACCGGTCGGGTGGGAGAGCGTGCGAAATGAAGAGACCGTGGTCTCACATTTCGCACTCTACGACTCACTTCAGCAAGCGCTTCATGCATTATTCTCGTCCGCTCACTCATCATATCCACTTTACTTCGCAGAACAACTATTAGCTGAAAGGAAAAATGGAATCAATGTACGATCTAGCACGAACGTTACTTTGTTCCGAGCAATGCCGGTGTAGGAGTTTACGCAAATTGGAAATATCAGCATGTAAGAAATGAATGCAACGTGAACTGGCTCGAGTAGATCGGTGTAGCCTTGATAGAAAACATTGCATTGGTGTTAGCGTCACTGGTCGGCACAAGACTAGCACTAATTCATGAATCTGAGAGATCGCTCATCTTTCGTCAATGCTTAAAGTATTTTCATTGTGCTGAACACGCACGCACAATTATTTCTCGTCTAGACTATTGACGCTGACAATACGAGTAGCGCCATTAGATACAAACAAGTGAGAACTCAAACTCTCTTACATGCGATCATCCAGATATTCAGTCACTTTACGACAACGTGCATATTTTGAGAGCGTAGAGGGGTAAAGTCTCTTGAAAAATGAGAGAGTTGGTAGATGTCGGCATCTAAGAGAGTTCGCGCTCTGTGAAGGTTGTTCCTACCGTGCAATCCGAAGTCGCTGGAGTATCCTTCATGATAGAATCCGTCGACTATTTCAGATATTTGTTGTCTCGTGCTCGACGTCCAGACGAATCCCACCGCGTGGAAGAAATGAGGGAGATAGAGAAGGAGTATGATGAGCTGCAGTTTCGGCCTTCCCAGCAGACGAGCTCGCTCCCGAAGAAGCCGCGCTCTTGAAATACCAATTAATTAATATTCCTTAATAAATAAATAAAATAATCCTTCCTTAATTAATTAATCTTAATTATTATAATTTTCCCTCTTCTGAATACTTAGGAAACATTTTCATATGTTTTTTCACGACATATTTTTCCCGCGAGTGCCTGTGATGATGGCCTATTCGAAAAGTAACGCATAAACATTACTATCCTTCAATACTTGTAATCGGAAGAGGAACTACCGTAGAAAGGTTCTATGCTCGCAAATGGCAATCTAAAGCTAGCGTCATTCACTCTGCTGTTATTCATTTTCTGCAATTGCATTTACCCCACAATATACGAGGAAGTGTTCTAGACACTACTTCTTGGTGCTTACCGGTACCAGAACGAGAGAGCGATCAGCGAGCCGGAGTGGACCATGTTCAGATTCATGAATGCTGCGACGTACGAGCAGAAACGGTCGGAAACGTCGCGACAAGGTCCTTGGGAGATGCACAAAACGGCCGTTGATGAGAGGAACATCCGGCCATCCACGAGTAAATGCGAAATGATGGACAGAAGTTCAACCAGGGAGATGTTGAGCAAGAGCAGCGAGTATTCCTGATGCAGCAGTTACACGCTACAACGCTAGACATAATCGGCCCCCTTTCAAACATACTTTGAATCGCACAAGTACTGCCTAAGTGCCGTATAGAGATCATCACCCCCCTAAACGAGGAAGTCATCACTATTTCAGGTAGTACCCCAAGATGTAAGAAATTTTTGGGGAACGCCATTTCGTACATTTTTGAACAATGGTCCGGTCTTCCAATTTCTTTGTTCAACATTTCCAGCTCATTGTTCAAAAATTTACGAATTGGCTTTCCCCAAAAAAATTCTTACATCTTGGGATACTACCCTACTTCAGTGTTGACCATAATTAACTTGTAGCACACTTGCAATAGCTATAGATATAGCAACCAAATTCTAATTGGGTGCGAAATGCGAGAACACGATCTCTTTTTTTCGCACACTCTCTCTACGCCAGTAGGTAGACGAGAGAGTGTGCAAAATGAAGACATGTCGCATTCTACGAGGAAGAGACCCACTGACCGTCAAATTGGGGGGCGATTGGGTCAAAATGACTGCCATCGTCGAGATGTTCACTAGGGCTCCGAAAGTGACGATGTATTGATGAAGAAAAGCGTGCAAAACGGCGGCCATAGCTGATTTCGCTTTTATAAATCCACAAACGCACTTCCGAAAATATAAATAACGTTCCGTTCCTTAACAACAGATATGGCTGCGAGAGCGCATGACAACGCGAGAGGCGCGCCGAGGTATTAAAAGAGAATGCACGCACTGGTAGTCCATTTCATAACGTTCAATTTAAATAGTGTAATAGTGGAGTTTGAAATTCGGGTGATTTCTTAGATCAGATCTCTTCATTTTGCACATTCTCTACATCGGTAGGTTGATGAGAGAGTAGGTGAAATTAAGAGATCCAATCCCATTATTTTCCGAATTTCAAAATATACTGATAGCATTAATGTATTTGGTGAAAAATAACGATATTCTGAAAATATCTAGTTGCGATTTTAGTCTAGAGGAGGTCTAGAGGAGGTTTGCAACTTATTACTTCCTTTATTGCACATTTAAAACATTCTGAATTAGGTTTGTTAACATGATTGTTAACCTCCAGGAAGAGGTCGTGGTGAGAGTGTGCAAAAGTGAGAGAATTTTTTGGAATATTTTTGCATTTCGGGGTATTTCTCTGGTATGGGAGAACGGGGTTTCCCTAAAAATTCTCGTTAATCGGTTTCTTTTCCGCATCTTTATTTCCTCTTTATCCCTTTTCAATATCGATTACATTCCATTTCATGTCTCTCCCGTCTCCTTCGCTGCTGGCCGTCGCTCGCCGTCGTCCCCTCGCGGTCGGCCGCCGCCCCCTCGCGGTCGTCCGTCGCTCGCCGTCGTCCCCTCGCGGTCGGCCGCCGCCCCGTCGCGGTCGTCCGTCGCTCGCCGTCGTCCCCTCGCGGTCGGCCGCCGCCCCGTCGCGGTCGTCCGTCGCTCGCCGCCGCTCCGTCGCGGTCGGTCGTCCGTCGCGCCCGTCTTCTTTTTTCTCGTCAGGTTAGCGAGCGAAACAAGTTTCTGGTTGCTTGTGGATACCTTGCCCAGGTTTCCCCGCTCGCCAATGGTTCCGTGCCCGCCGATGGTCTCCGGTCGCCTCTCTGAGGGGTCTTCACTTCACCTTCTCTCTCCTTTTTCATTTTTTTTCCGAGAAGGTTTGAGGGAGCGAGAGATCTTGCTTTGTACCGGTACTCCTTTTCCGATCGATCTGTGCTAGCTAGGTGGGAATGGGTGTGTCCATGGGGACATTAGTAGTCGGAACCAGCTCGGACCCGTGGGAAAGGGTGGTGGGGGTTACGGTAGGCTGATACAAGCTCGGCTCAAGTTGGTACGGAACCCTGGTGTTGTCTCGATAAAGTATCACAGCCTGGGGCTGGTTCTGTCCGTGAAACTGGTAACTATACATGCCCGGGTCCAATTGGGTTACATAGTGTGAGATATACAAGGTGAGATATACATATAGCTTTATTCGATGTGAAAAACCTTGCAATAGATAAACAGTCGAATATTTCAGGGATTAGACAAGAGTTGGAAAGATTTCCTGGTAGGATGGCACGATGAAGGAGTATCGTATGAAGAGATGTCGGCTCGTTGTCTCGCCATGGGACATGAGATTTCTCCTCGTGCCATCTCTCGACTTCTCGCCCTTCCATTGGAGATCGTGAAGACTCCCTACACCCCTCGATCCTCCACCATTCCACCCGACAAGCTCGAAGTCGTCAAGCAATACATCGTCGATCTCTACGAAGAGGACGACGAGGTTCGGATGACAGAAATTCTATTGGGAATCGAACGGAAATTTGGACTGCGGGTGAGCGTTATTCTTATGTTTGTAATAGATAACTGTATATCAAGTTTCGAATGAATTCCAGTTGATATGCGTATGCTATTGAACGAGATGACTTACAGTTCATTGTTGAAGGTTACCGAATATCCGGTCGATCGAATCAGAAAGGAGGCGGGCCTTGGAGCTGAATCCACTCGATACGGGCACTCAGTTCGTGAAGCGAACCGGGCACCTCGAGTTGCTTGGTGTCGAGCCCAGAAGGCAGCAGAAGCCACCTTTAGGAAGCATGTCTTCACGGACGAATCGATGGTGCAACTGGATCCCAACTCTCGATTCGTTTGGGTGCACTCGACAGCTAGACATCGAAGAATTAAGAGCAAATTCAAGCATCCTCAAAAGGTGATTGCGAAAAATATTGATTAGTTTGTAACCACGTAAGCCCTATTTCCAGGTCCTCATTTGGGGCGGAATCTCTTGGAAAGGAGTAACTACTCTTGAAATTTTCAATGGTTCGTGCCGAGTAGACGCTCCAGAGTATTGCAAGATTCTACGAGATGGATATGTTGAGTGGGAGAGGTATTTTCTATATTCTAACTCGAACTGAAATTATCAGTAACCTTTCAGGAAGAATTATCGGGGGAGAGCGACATTGGTACAAGATAATGCCCGATCTCACACCGCTCGAATGACACGCGATTACTTGGAGAGAGAGAAGCTGAAGGTACTGTAAATATCTTACCCGCGAAATAACGCTGAAATATTTCTCATTTATTAAAAAATTTACCACCGTTTTTACGGAGAAAATCTCATCGATTCAAAAAACACGTTGGAAATTTATTTTTGCGAAAATTCATTTTTGTTTTTATTATCCGCAATCTCATCGGTTCAAAAAACAAGTTGAAAATTATTTTTGCGAAAATTTATTTTTGTTTTTATTATCCGCAATCATTGGTTGACTCATTTGACAATTTGGGCGAACTTTTTCGACTACTATTCGAGATAAAAATATGAAAACTTTTGAAATTCAGGTCTGAGTAAGTTCGTTGAGTAAGTTCGTTGTTCGTAAGTTCGTTGTTCAACAATAGGCACCATCAGTGCCATTACTCCCTAGAACCAGAAAAGTAGTGAGAACAGGCCCTCACACTAACGTGCTGCAACAATACCCCATGCGATTGAGGCGAAAAGAAGGAAAAGCAAAAACGTGAAAAAGTGCGAAAACTTTCCGGACACCCTTATAGTAGATGGAGGGAACCTTGAGTCTCACTTATCATTCCTTTCTCCTCCGCTGTCTGGGGGTAGATGATTTCGCACCCCGTGGCTATCAGTCTACCCCCACTGGGTAAAAACTAGCTCGTTTGATTAGGTAATCGAAGCAAATTCACTTTTATTTTTTTATCTGTGCTCGTGTTATAGCGGTTGTCTCTCACCTGGCGAACGAATTTTCCTCTCTCCCAAACCCGCTCGTTTGCTAGATATCTTTCTCTGCATCTCTTCTCCAACACACTCTCTAACATGTTCCCTTCCTGGCAAACGAGATGGGATTAGTACGGCGACTGAACTTTTTCTTCTTATAATATATTTTGCTGTCTTCATAGAAATTATAATAAATTATTTGAGAAAAATACAACGTAATAGCGATAAAACAACCTCAAGCAGTTCACAATTGCCGCTTTAGGAGGCGAAATCAAGTGAAAATATTGATGAAATCGAATTCCCCATAATGGGAATGTGTTGTATCAATATTTCATTAAAATTTGCGAGATCGAAAAATTTCACTTTTTTCACCATGGGGGGTACCCTTATGTGGGTGAAAACAGCCATATTTGACTTGCTGTAACTCGGCTCTATTTTAATATTTTTGCTTAATACCTGGTTCAATTTATTGCGATAAGCAAGAAGACCTCTGAAACCAAAAATTATGTCGATCGGTTTACTCTCGGCTGAGATCGAGCATCTTGAATATCGCCTAAAATGGCTTGGCGGCAAAGGAGAGGACGCTATCTCTCTCCTCTCCCCTACTCTCTCCCTCTCCTCGGAAGGGGGGGGGGACATTTCGGGCAGGGGGGACATTTTGGGCATGGGGGGACATTTTGGGTAGGGGACATTTCGGGCACTTTCTCCGGGGACATTTCGGGCATCTTTTTTAGGAGGGGGGACATTTTGGGTATGACCCGAACTGTGGGCTGGTTTCCTCCTTGTGCGTGTCCTGTATCTCGGAGATGACCGTGTTTGGGTCAACCGAGAGGCAAAACAAGCAACTAGGAAGGAGGAGGGAAAGTGAGTAGAATGGATCTTAGCCGGTAGAAGAGGCTGGATTACAAAGCACAGATAACGAGAGACAGTGGCATTACGAGAGACGATAGAGAAAGTGCGGGATATTGGGGCAAGATTGTAGTGTGATAACACATATGAAGCAATAGAAGAGAGAAAACAGATGATAAAGTGGCAATCTGGCAAATAATCAATAATATAATACAATGAACTAAATCATCGTCACGGGGGGACGAAAATGGTACTTCAGTCTGTTTCCCGTTCTCAGACATGCAGATCTGTTCAATACCGAGCAAGTCGAGTAGATCTCGACCAACGTTCCCGCGATGAGATCCCTGAAGTTAGTCTGGACAAAATAATGCATGTAATTTGTAATGTAGCTGAAAAAAATATATATTCGCATGTCATTGTTGAACAAAATACATTTAAATGTAAGGAACCGAATCGCTCGTTTTGAATCATAATCAGCATAGAGATTAGTGTGTATGTGGAATTAATCAGCGCTGATGCTGTCTTTCGATAATCGAGTTATGGTTGGACATCTTCCTACTCGCTCTTAATCGTAAATCCGCTTATTGCTCGCTTGCCAAACACATCGGACTGGAACATAATTCAGTTGATTTTCTTTCGATAACTCTCTTGTTTTGTAAACACAAGAAAAAATAAGCAAAGAATGAAATTTGCATGAACGGAGAATGGTACAAGAAAGTTTGTAGCCAAATGAAGGAGCGAGGTGAGTTCACATTCTACCACTGCTGGTAGCGACGATAAACGACGAAGCTGGCGTGCTTCCCGAGCACTCACAGAGTCGTTTTAAAAATCTGAACCAAAATCTGAAGAAGAATGACCTTACAGTTATGCAAAGCGCTCACTCTCTGTACGGCCGCACGTAGTACAAAGTCAGAATGGGATTTACAAGCGCTGGAATTACTGCTATCTAAAATAGTAAATCAAAGACTTCTTTCCTTTGTTTGTTTGTGTTCTTTCCATTTTTGAATTTTTCCCTGTTTTTCCGCCTTGTGATCAGCTGGACTCACGTCGTACATCAAGCCCTCGATGTCAACTGAATGCACCTCGAAGTATAGCTGAGCGAGAGTCAACGCTGTCATTCCTGTCAACACCAACATTGGCAGGACAGCGTGGATCGTCAGCACCTGGCAAATCTCAGTTTTCCGAAAATTCCGGGCAGTGATTTTCGAACCAATCCTTTGTGATTGCAAGTAGGACGAAATAGTTGACAAGAAATGACTTTTCGCCATTCAGTTTATAACAGTTATAAGTATATCAGATAAATCTATCTACTTTATGAAAAAAAGTCAATTAGATCAACAGGTGAACATGTTTTCCTGTAGCTGAAAGTCACCTGAGATAAGGGACAATTCGGTAACAGGTATTAAAAGATACTACAACATTGCTCTATCGAATAGTCGTGTGAGCTTGCTCTGATACTTATTTTGGAATTTTACTCGATTAAAAAAAACGATCATTCATACTGTTGTTTTGGAACAAACATCATTGGAACAAACAAACGTCACAATTGCAACATGTCACACAGTACGAGCACGTAACGCGAAGTATATTTATAGTAAGTAAAAATGTTCACACGGTTTCTTTATCCTAGCCGAGTTTAAAATTCGGGTAAAATTGATGGGTTAGATCTCTTCATTTCGCAACCTCAGCCACCAATTGACCGATGTAAGGAGTGCGACGAGTGCTAATCCATATTTTACCCGAATTTCAAACTCTAGATTTATCGTGACTTTTTTTCTGAGTGTATAGTAGTATCACGCTTTAATGCGAAGCTCGATTCATACAAAAAAAGATTCTTAAATGTTAGCAGACCCTTTTTCATATTTTATTTATTACTCTACTGCTGCTACTACTCACTAGCGTGCGAAATATGAGAACACCGCCTCTTCCTTTCGAACACTCTCTTCACCGGTCGGGTGGGAGAGCGTGCGAAATGAAGAGACCGTGGTCTCACATTTCGCACTCTACGACTCACTTCAGCAAGCGCTTCATGCATTATTCTCGTCCGCTCACTCATCATATCCACTTTACTTCGCAGAACAACTATTAGCTGAAAGGAAAAATGGAATCAATGTACGATCTAGCACGAACGTTACTTTGTTCCGAGCAATGCCGGTGTAGGAGTTTACGCAAATTGGAAATATCAGCATGTAAGAAATGAATGCAACGTGAACTGGCTCGAGTAGATCGGTGTAGCCTTGATAGAAAACATTGCATTGGTGTTAGCGTCACTGGTCGGCACAAGACTAGCACTAATTCATGAATCTGAGAGATCGCTCATCTTTCGTCAATGCTTAAAGTATTTTCATTGTGCTGAACACGCACGCACAATTATTTCTCGTCTAGACTATTGACGCTGACAATACGAGTAGCGCCATTAGATACAAACAAGTGAGAACTCAAACTCTCTTACATGCGATCATCCAGATATTCAGTCACTTTACGACAACGTGCATATTTTGAGAGCGTAGAGGGGTAAAGTCTCTTGAAAAATGAGAGAGTTGGTAGATGTCGGCATCTAAGAGAGTTCGCGCTCTGTGAAGGTTGTTCCTACCGTGCAATCCGAAGTCGCTGGAGTATCCTTCATGATAGAATCCGTCGACTATTTCAGATATTTGTTGTCTCGTGCTCGACGTCCAGACGAATCCCACCGCGTGGAAGAAATGAGGGAGATAGAGAAGGAGTATGATGAGCTGCAGTTTCGGCCTTCCCAGCAGACGAGCTCGCTCCCGAAGAAGCCGCGCTCTTGAAATACCAATTAATTAATATTCCTTAATAAATAAATAAAATAATCCTTCCTTAATTAATTAATCTTAATTATTATAATTTTCCCTCTTCTGAATACTTAGGAAACATTTTCATATGTTTTTTCACGACATATTTTTCCCGCGAGTGCCTGTGATGATGGCCTATTCGAAAAGTAACGCATAAACATTACTATCCTTCAATACTTGTAATCGGAAGAGGAACTACCGTAGAAAGGTTCTATGCTCGCAAATGGCAATCTAAAGCTAGCGTCATTCACTCTGCTGTTATTCATTTTCTGCAATTGCATTTACCCCACAATATACGAGGAAGTGTTCTAGACACTACTTCTTGGTGCTTACCGGTACCAGAACGAGAGAGCGATCAGCGAGCCGGAGTGGACCATGTTCAGATTCATGAATGCTGCGACGTACGAGCAGAAACGGTCGGAAACGTCGCGACAAGGTCCTTGGGAGATGCACAAAACGGCCGTTGATGAGAGGAACATCCGGCCATCCACGAGTAAATGCGAAATGATGGACAGAAGTTCAACCAGGGAGATGTTGAGCAAGAGCAGCGAGTATTCCTGATGCAGCAGTTACACGCTACAACGCTAGACATAATCGGCCCCCTTTCAAACATACTTTGAATCGCACAAGTACTGCCTAAGTGCCGTATAGAGATCATCACCCCCCTAAACGAGGAAGTCATCACTATTTCAGGTAGTACCCCAAGATGTAAGAAATTTTTGGGGAACGCCATTTCGTACATTTTTGAACAATGGTCCGGTCTTCCAATTTCTTTGTTCAACATTTCCAGCTCATTGTTCAAAAATTTACGAATTGGCTTTCCCCAAAAAAATTCTTACATCTTGGGATACTACCCTACTTCAGTGTTGACCATAATTAACTTGTAGCACACTTGCAATAGCTATAGATATAGCAACCAAATTCTAATTGGGTGCGAAATGCGAGAACACGATCTCTTTTTTTCGCACACTCTCTCTACGCCAGTAGGTAGACGAGAGAGTGTGCAAAATGAAGACATTTCGCATTCTACGAGGAAGAGACCCACTGACCGTCAAATTGGGGGGCGATTGGGTCAAAATGACTGCCATCGTCGAGATGTTCACTAGGGCTCCGAAAGTGACGATGTATTGATGAAGAAAAGCGTGCAAAACGGCGGCCATAGCTGATTTCGCTTTTATAAATCCACAAACGCACTTCCGAAAATATAAATAACGTTCCGTTCCTTAACAACAGATATGGCTGCGAGAGCGCATGACAACGCGAGAGGCGCGCCGAGGTATTAAAAGAGAATGCACGCACTGGTAGTCCATTTCATAACGTTCAATTTAAATAGTGTAATAGTGGAGTTTGAAATTCGGGTGATTTCTTAGATCAGATCTCTTCATTTTGCACATTCTCTACATCGGTAGGTTGATGAGAGAGTAGGTGAAATTAAGAGATCCAATCCCATTATTTTCCGAATTTCAAAATATACTGATAGCATTAATGTATTTGGTGAAAAATAACGATATTCTGAAAATATCTAGTTGCGATTTTAGTCTCGTACGTTCAGACTGAACAGTACTCGCGAAAGTAGAATTTATGTGAGAATGCAAAGGAAGCGGAAAATACAAGGTAAAGAGGAATTTGTCTGATATAGACGAATAGGGAGAAGAAATGAGATGTACTTTAAAACCAGGCGAAATATTGTTGTCAACATCTGGTTGCTTGTTGGTCGACTGACACATTTTACCATTTGACCGATAACAATACATCGAAACACTCTAATTACAATTATTAATTGTTCCGAAACGATTAGAGATCTCGTGTAAACTTGTCGTAGATCAGCAGATGTCCGTTTTGAGAACATATCCAAAAATGTATTTTCCAAAAAAATGTCTAACTTCATCACGGAATAAAAATCAGCAATCAGTTTTACATCTTTTCACACAAGAAAAGATGAATGACAACTCCCCCCCCCAACATGCCCGCGATTTGAACGAGGAAATACATTGTTTTGCATTTGTTATCTAATATATTGTGAATAACATGGAGCAACTCGAAAGTATAAGTTTATTTTTATTTTTACATAGTGAATTCGTGATATCACATTTATGAGCGGCTTTTGAAACCGAAAAGGGACGCGAAAATAGGGATACGGATCATGAATTGTAGTGAACGAGACAAGCACGTCTCTCTATAGTCTCGATATGGACGGACGTAGAACAATGTTAGAAGAGGATTGACTAGTGTCGGTAACAGGGCAATCTGAATAGGAAGATTTCATGCATTTTCACCAAACAAAGCGAACATCAAGAACGGCCCCTCGATGTCCAATGAATGTGAATTGGAGAAAAGCTGTACACATGAAGATATCGCCATTGAAAGTACTACAAATACGAGAAGTGCCGTTTACAAAGTGAGCACCTGAACGATTTTTCAATCTCATTTGCTTGATTATGAGTTCAAACCACCTTTGCAAAGGACTTGTGCATGCTCAGCGCCTCGTCACTCATCGCTTCACTACTTTCTCGCAGTTGTTTTGAAATCTGCATTATCGATTAGACTAATTGCAATTGCCTCTGTCACATACCTTGTAGCGAGCGCCAAAAATGTAAACAAATGTAAGGAGCGGGTATATTATAAAGTAAATAATGTACATGGCGTGAATCGATTTATATTTCCCCGCAAAATCTGAGAATGAAGGTGACGATAGTATCAGAATTTTTTTTAAAGAATACCGTGCAGATCGAAGCCTCCGGCGTATCCTTCATAATAACTTCCTTTTCTTGTCTCGTTTGTCTCGTTTAGCGATTTCGTCATGAATACGAAACCCGCGACGTGCAGCAAATGAGGGGCGAAAGCAAAAACGACGATAATCACGAGTCTCGGCATTCCGACCGACTCTTTATTGCGCAATATTCGTTTCCTGGAAACAATGGAAGAGGTGTTAGGCCTCCTTCTCGCAAGGTGGTCTCGACCAGGACCGACCAGGAATGTGCAAGAAGAATGATGACGTCAACCAACCTGTACCAGTAGGCGACGGCCAACAGAGAAATTGAGTGTGGCACGCTCACATTCATAAAGCCGCATAACACGGAGCACAGGGTGTCGGAGATCGCCCGACAAGGCCCATTGGACAGGCAGACGACCGACGATGACGAAATGAAGAGTCGTCCGTCGACGAGAGCTTGCGAAATGGTGTAGAGTCGCTCAGTGATGAGCGTGTGCAGAAGCAGGAAGGAGTACTCCTGACGGATGCATGTCCAAACGGACTCATAGTTATTCACATTCAGTCAATAGCTGAGAGGTGTGGAAAGTTGTCTGTTGCTCACTATTTTCCAGTTAATAAACGTCATTCAAATAGTGGTATGTATTCTCCGCTTAATTTTACGAAAATCATGGCTTCCAAGTGACCTTCAACATCCGTCTAAGAGGGCGAAGATACTAGATAAATGTGTTAAACTGAAACAGAAAATTGTGTTTTGTCTCACTTTGCAAGCTGCCGGAGTCTTCTTCACGATCAGTATCATCGTCAGTAGGTTGACGACCGTTCCATGTCCGATCAAACCCCGATGAACCACTTCGTGAATCATTTCTACCCAAATAAAGTGCATTGAAAAATAGGAATAACAACAAAAAAAGCGAAAGATTTGTCAATAGGAAATGCATTCTGGAGCTGCCAACGATTGAGCGACTAGCGGCACGCACGCCTTGTTTTGGCGGTCTGGCCGGCTCTCTTTCTCTCTCGGCGTGATAGAGAAAGAACAGTGGCCATTGAGAAGTGCGATAACTCGGATTGTGCCTCTTATTGCGGAGATGCAATACAATACGGTCACAAATGTGTCAAGGATTGAGAAAGTACCATTTGATGTATACAGAGCGCGAAGTCTCCAGCTTTCCATACTCTGGAGATTTTTTTTCCATACTCCATACACCCATTGCATTTGTATTTTTACTTCGGTACACGTTTGGTTCTCACAATCATCTTATTTCTAATTCGCACACAACAACCATCTGCCCTGCACATTAGAAGCAGTTATTTTTGCATTAATTCTTGATCTGCAATAGTTCTTCTTCATGCAAAAAGCGGTCAGCGTCTCTTACTGCTCTTACAGTGTCTTCGGTTTATGTCAGCACGTTTGGTTCGCACGATTAATTAGATATATAATTTGCGCATAGCAATCATCTGCTCGTTGAAGCAGTTGTTTTCAGTAATTCTTAAGCTATAATAGTGCAAAAAGTAATATACTTTTGCTGCCTTAAAAAGGCGGCAAGCGTATCTTACTCCAATTCTATGTCAACCTTCTCTATCAGCCCGGAGCTCGTCTCATTTCTCCTGAACTACTTTCACGTCATCGGAATAATTTCAACGCTTCTTTCGCATCTTGTCTTCTACTTTCTCATATTCCGCACCGACAAGAGCAACAGAGACTTCGCTCGCTTTCTCATGCATATTCAGGTGCTAATTTTTTTTCGTAATTTTCTTAGTCCTTCATTGTTTATTGTCGCTGAGGAGTCAGAAAGAGAGTATTTTTCCTTCTTCACACTTTCTCGACCGGACGGCAGGTTGGAGAGTGTGCGGAATGGCGACACGATTTCTGATACCTCAGGAATATGGCAATAACAAAGATTCTAAAAATATAGTGCGAAATGTGAGACATCTCTTCTAGAGTAGCGAACATGGATCACCCCACCCTGCTTGTTGAAATCCCAAATGTAGGGAGTGCCAGAACGCCGCTCCCTGCTCTCTCGCGGGGGTCGTAAATGGGATCCATATTGGGATACATTTTTGCCCTCCCAAAGCACTCGCACTTTTGGGGAGAACGTGTTTTTCGATTATAACTTCGCAGAAACTCATCAAAATGGCTGGAAAGATAGATATTTAGATCAGAATTTTGCGATCTATTAGATGGCGCTAAGGCCATGTCATGACAATTTCTCGTTTTTTAGAAAACGTCGATTTCTGACACAGGCTTTATCGCGGCCGATCCCGGTACCAGTTTATAAAGCACATTTTTCTAATCATTTTATGATAGCATGAAGCAGTTCATACCGAACAGAGAAGAATATTTTTTTTGCAATTTCCCTTCCCGCATTTCCCGGGAAAAATGGATCCCAAATGGATGCTGCCCCTATTTTCCGCTCCCTGCTTGCGAGATTGAGCATTTAAAGGTGGTGTCCCACGAACATTTGGTCAACTGAGTTCTCACTGTCGGGTTATGGTAATCGGTTTCCAGATAAGAGCACCGTAAACCGCATGTTCAGTCGATACGTTTGAACAAAGTTATTCGCGTTTGGCTCTGTGCCAAACTGACCCTGAATGCAGGGATTCAAAAATGATAGGGAGGGATAAGGGTGGACGAGGAGACAGCGACAGCGCCATTGAAAGATAGGAGATGAAGAATGATGGAGCAGGAGATTCGTGATACTCCTTCTTTAAAACCCCCTCGCGCGGTGTGCTAGGGAGGGAGAATAACAGCAGGGTGGGGGGATCCTTTTTCGCTACTCTAATCTCTTCATTTGGCGTGCACTCTTTACCGGTCGATCCATGAGAGGGTGCGCGAAATGAAAAGAATGTGGTTTCACGTGTACATATCACACTAATTCTAACTGGACTGCAGGTATCGTACTGAAAATATCGGAACGTTTACCGGGACGTGATCAAAATGTTCAATTTTTGTAACTTTGCGAAGAAAATTATTTGCGACTCGTGAGTAGGTTCATATTTTTTGCCTTTGCTACGGTGTCTTTTGCCAGCTTGGAGGAAGTTCCTTTTTTCCTGTGGTATGTTGCTGTACGAAAAAAACATTCGAATAGACTGATATTGTGCCACCTTGTTATAGATTATTGGTGGATTTTGTATTGGTCAATTGGGATGCGCGATAATGATTTGTTTTCACCATCGATACGTCGTTGTGATGTCGATAGCTCAACAAACACCGAGCACAGTACAGTTCCCCCGACACACAAAAAAATCTGAAAAATCCACAGGCAAATCAGCCAATGCATTGCAGATTGATTCTACCATTTCAGGCATTTGTAGCAGATTTTTTCTGTGTGCCTTCCCCGAATGCATACAATCGTTTTTTTATAAATATTCTTGATGCGGATATTCATATTTCGAGGTGTAATGATGGCCATTGTTGCGATGCCCGCAGTGTCATTTACTGCAGCTGCTGTGACAATGGGTCCTTATTCCGACGTGGTACGAAAGGTGGGATTGCCTTTGAGGGGGCATGACAGAAGCGCAACGACAAAAGTGCAACGGCGAATAACTCTGTTCAAACTTCAATAATTGATTTGAGACCCGCACTATCAATATTTGTTTCTCGCGTTTTGAAATCGTTGCGCAAATGTCGTTCCGCTCATTAGCGGATAAATTCACAAAGTGGGTTCGATAGAGCTTTCAATTTCGAGTTTAATGAGCTACTATACGAATCCATAGGCCAATTTTAAAGTGAATTAAAGCAATCGAAAGAAGTCGTTGCGTTTTTCACTTTTGCGCTTCTGTCATGCCCCCCTCCCTGTGGGACATTGAGGTAAACATTGAGGATATCAGGCTTACCCCGACTTGGAATGGGCGTTTGCGACTAATATTTCAATGATTGTGCTCGAAACGTCCACCACCACAACATACGTTATCTCAGGCGTTTCAACTGGAGTGATTTCTTCTTTACATATTTAAATTCTACTAAGAACAAGCACTCAAGTTAACTAGCAGGGATGTATTGAGGTTAAGAGACGGGATCGGTAAAACTCGACCACCCCCCGGACCTGGCTGCCCAAAATGAGAGAAGGGGGCCCATACTCGGGTGGGTGGAAGGTGTCCAGACCGGATTGCACAAAACACCACTTATTTCTATTTGCCGGTTCTGGAATTGGAAAAATATGGTTCTGAGTTAAAAATGCTCGAAAAATCAAAATTTCTCAAACTGAAAATATAGACTAAACTTATTTGCATTATGTTTAGGGTACCCAAACACTGTAAAACTGCTGGTCAGATCAAATTTCGGCTTATTGCGAAACCATTTTTTTTTGATTTTTGAGAAAAGTTTGCCATTTTTGGAGCGAACGCCCATAGTTTTTATGCATACGTTGTGGCCTGGCACCATATTCAACTAAATTGACCATAGCCAGCAGGTCCACCATGAACGGCGAAGTTTCCGAAATTTTCACTCGAATATCCGTTATCGGCGAAGTCGGTGTCGACTTTTCTCATTTCCTTTTTTTCGCGAAAACGTTTTTTTCTAAAAGTCGATGAAACTGTTTAAAATGTGTGTATTACTTATCATTTAATATGTTTACACCATATGGTCGAAAAAAGTTGAAAATTTTTCCACCTGGTGATGAATTCATCGTGTCACTCTTGTTCAGTGTATCGTGGAAAAATAATATATCACTTGATACGCGTGATATTTCGTTTTTTTTTCGCAATCGGGATCATATTTCAAAACATATCTGGCCAATACAACATTGAGAAATTCCCAAATGAAAAAATCACAAAAATTTGAGCGCAAATATTTCAGGGGTATGTATTTTTAAAAATCTTTTTTTTAAAATTATCTTTTCATGCAGATTCCGAAACATATAGTGAGAACGCGTACGGAATTTTTTGAAAGTTCGTTTTTTGGTCTTTTCACTACAAAAAAGTGATTTTTCGGTCATAACTTTTTCCACCATTGTTTTAGCCTTTCTAGCTATTATATTCGGAATCAGCGCACAAAACTACGTAATATAGGCTACTTCATACTATAAATAGCGAACGTTTATTTTTGGGTTAAAAAGTCTCAACATTTTCGAAATTTTTTTTGACCCCCAAAAAAATCTTGAGGCCTTCGTTTATGCGGCTGCGATCAGCACTCGTGAACCTTGTTTCACGAAAAAGTTTGATGGTAGGTTGCATTTTTCCCATCCATTTTTCCCATTTCCCATTTGATGATTTAAATTTCGTAAAATTTTAAAGTAATTCTGGTTAGTTATCATATGCAAAAGGTTCTGAGAAGATAACACGACTTTGAAGCGATTTATAGCGAAAAGACGAAAATTTTGCGAACGGAAGGAATCACAAACAAACAAACAGACAGACAGACAGACAGACAGACGTTAGCACTTTTTAAAGAATAGTATCCCGCCTACCAATGTTTTAGTAGGACAAATCATATAATTGCGGGCCCTACTTACATAATAGTAGGTCAAAATGAGTTCCAGTTCTTAGTGAGACGTTTATTTGTGTATGTTATTTTCTTTCAGAGATGCTCGAAACATATCGGCCCAAATTGCAGGCAGCTCTCATTATTTTCATAACGGCTGATATAATTGCTCTCTCCATTTTCATCTCCCTAAAAAAATATGCAAGCTTGACAGTCGATTACGGTAAATTGAAGCGACACTTTCAGGCAAATATAATGAGTGCGAAAACACGATCGATTCAGAAGAAGCTCACTTATATTCTGCTCGTGCAGGTTCTATCTGCTTATTGTAATACAATTGAACGTACAGACGGCTTTGGTTAAGAGACGTGATCGGTAAGACTCGAGCATAATTTACCCCGCCCGGACGTGTGAGCTAGCAATGAGAACCAAGGACCCATATTCGAGGGTGTTGAGTGCCTTAGGCCCACATTGCACAAAACGCCACTTATTTTATCTTCCTGCCCCTAGGCTACGAGAAACGAGGTTTGACGTTAGGGTTGCGAAATCGGACGGACATTTCGGACAAATTTCGGACTCGGTCGACCTCATTCCCCTTGTGTTCGGACACCTTTGTTGTTCGGAGAGACGTCCGAATTCGTCCGAAATTACTGTGTCCGAACTGAGCTATCGTGAAATGATTTTTCAACGTAAATATTTTTAAAAGAATAGTCGCAAATATTATAATTTTCTTTTTTTTCCGAGGCTTCAATATATTTCATGAGTTTTTCTGTTTGAAGACTCTCTAAACATTGAATGTAACTTAAACTTTTATTAGTAACAATTTCAGTGTCGGGATTTTTCAGTATCGGAACAAATTTCAGTATCGGAACAATTTTCGCCAGCCAGGCCATCTTCCTCGTTCTCTCCGAGTTCTTCCTCTCCCTTTCTCAATGAGATCATAGCCAAAAAGAAGCGAGCATCTTTAGACATTGACCAGCATGCAATGATTATCGATCGTTCCACAATTCAACCTCTTAGCCGATTTCTTGTGGTATTCTTATACATAAGACCGCATCTACTGAACAGTCTCTCCGACTGGACGCTGCTACTGTGGCCAGAGAGGAGTTTCCGGGCCAGGGTAGATAGAATAGGGAATCTGCGCCCATGGACGAGAAAAAAAAACACGAGAAAAATGGTCCCAAATGGGGCTAACCATGTGGGTACGACTGCTCGAGACGAGCGTGAGAAGGGAAAATGAAAATGAAAATGAACCGAGCGCGATCTCAGTTGTTTGCGCACGACATTCAATTTTTATGGATAAAAATCATTTGGTGATTGCTCGATCCACGATCCACTCGACCGACAATTTCGGACAACTCGGACGTCCGTCCGATCTCGGAAAAAGTCGGGCAATCCCCCATTCATTTCTCACATCCTATGTCCGGCTTCCGACGCTGTCCGATTTCGCAACCTAGTTGACATCTTAAAGGGTCGAAAAAAAAAATTTTTTCTCACATTAAAAAGATGAACTCAATTTCTTATTTGCTTTACAATCGAGGCTCAAAAAGTATACAACAATATTCAGATGGAATCTAAGTCGATTACGAAACTACTTTTTTGACTCGATGATTTGGTCATTGAGTAAAGTTGCTCATTTTTCGAACTGTAGCCCATAGTTGCTGTGCATATATATTTACATACATATTCACTAGTCAGTTCCTCGTAGTCAGCGAAGTTATCAAAATTTTCATTTGAATCTCCCCAATGGCGATAAAAACTATTTTCGCTTACCTCATTTTCAAGTGATCTATGTGGTCTTGTTTGCATAGAATAATATTTAAAACATGCCAAAATACATATATACTCGCAAGTTGGAACAGATATACCACGGCTTCTTTGATTTATCTCAAAACAATTATTTTCAAAGTGGCGAAGTTATTTTTATATTTGTTCACTAGATGTTGTATAACCAGCATCTGCAATATTTGGGTTTAGTTTTTTCTGCTCTTTTGAAATTAAATGTTGTTAATTAAGAGACAGGATCGGTAAGACTCGACCAAAATCGACCCTGCCCGGACACGTTGCGCTACACTGAGCGCGAATACACTCAGTATTGAGTGTATCGTACTCTGACTTAGGGCATCGAGAGCATGAAACACTCACTATTGAGTGTATTCATACACTTACTCACCCCCCCCCCCCCTCCCCTCCGCCCTCACCAATACACTTGAGTGTATTCGAATACACTTACTCATCTCCCCGCGCCCGGTTCGCCCCGCCCCCTTGGATACCGTAAACCCGTTGTACACCTATTCCTTGTTGGTTGGATACTGTAACACCAGGCAGTGAATTGTGTCTAATCTGACCATGTAACAAAGAAAAACACTGTGCTGCTTCATTAGCATCTTTTATTGACAAACATAGGAGCAACAACATCAATCGCAACAAACATCAATAACATTACGGGACTTCATTGCTCGTGGTCTTCAGATAATGGAGCACAGCGCGAGTGGCCTGAAGATATCATGAATACAATTAGGTAGAATGGGGTTGTCGCAGGTATTTCACGCAGAAATACTTTAAAATGCGTGCCGACATGCGACAAGTTTCGATCAATTTTCGGAAAATGGAAGAAACAACAGATAAATAAACGAAATTTAGTTTGCAGGACATAGTCGGGCAGTGATTGTTGCTGGGAGGCCAAAGGCGGGAGATGTATGACGTTGAGCAGAAATTGATATCGTCGCTAGCGCGCATCTACTTGACAAACATTTGAGAAAATTTGGACACTATTTTACGATTCCTGAGTTTCAAATTTCTTTAAAGAGTGAGATGATACGGTTATCGATTGATTGATGTACCGTATTCCTTGACAGAAAACTACTTCCACTACCGTATCCCTCCCCCTTTCCATTCGGGACCACTTACCATTAGCCTGCTCGCCGTGGAAGGGAACGGTAGGTGCCGATGATGGTCTGCTCCATCAGCTGCTTGCGCTTCAACTCATGCGTACCCTTGGGCTGCAAAGTAAGAATATTGGAACCGTACCAACTCACGGGGAAATAATCATAAGTCTAAGCTGGACAGCGACGACTTCAAAGTCTAATAGACGCAGGGGAGCGAGGCGGTTAGACTTTGAAAGTCGTCGCTGTCCAGCCCATAAGTCTAGAATCGTAGACTTATTTCCCCCTGAGAAGCCACGCCGCTTATCCAAAAACAACGACTAACCACATGAATGAGCAGCTTCTTGACGTGCTCGGCAGCCACTTCCATCTTCATCGCCGCCGGCTCGCCGTGTCCTCGCACTGCGATTAGTAAAATTATATTTCATTAAAAACAAATGACTATGCAATGATTCAGCTGCCCCCAACGAAACAACGCATCTCCGTCCACAGATGGAAGAGCCAATAATAAACACCATCGCAGAAAGTTTTCACAGCCTTGACGCAAATAGTTTGTTCAGATCCATAATTCAGGCTAAAGTATACAAGCTACAGTACCCTTTAACAACAGAATACCTGAATGAGCACGTGCAGTTCGTCCTCCAGATGCACCCAGTTCGGCTTGTCCCGATTAGCCTCCTCCTGCAAGCACGCGTTCAGCTATTGATTATTGGCAATGCACAGAAAAGACAGCGCAAACTTTTAACAAGAACATGGCCCCGTGCAAGTTCAAATTCACCCACGGATCAAGCAAATTTCAGGCCAATTTGATATAGTTTTGTTGCCCCTGCGTGCAAGTTTGAAGCTAGGATTGCGGTGGTATTCCCTGCATATTGCACACGATGATTTCGGCAAATTTGCGCTAGTTTTCGTGTCGTGAGAGAAGCAGAGAATGTAATAACATACTTATACAAAATATTATAAATAACATGCTCACCTTTCACTTCTTTCCTCCAATCTTCAATTCTCCTCCTCTCAGCTTCTCTTCATTCGTAGATCGGTCGCTCCTGAATGGGCACTTTCGTAACTCGATTTAATCATGAACGTGTAACTGTTTGCAAGAATGAAAATGAATAGAACACGAGAGTGAGACTGTATGATCCACCCTAGCAGTAAACACGATTTAATTATTATAAATAAAAGAAGCGTGCTCACCTTTCGATTCTACTCCTCTCCCATCTTCGCTTCTCTCCTCTCCAATCAGTAGTTCTTGAATGGACTCCTTCGTAAATTGATTTTTTCGAGCTCGAAAAACCGTTTGTACGCATGAAACAAACTAGAACAAGTAAGCTGAACCGTACAAACGGCCACGTGCTCATCAAGTTCTCTCGATTTTATTATCATCAATTTAACTAGCATACTCACCTCCCCCTCTTTTGTTTCTCCTCCCAGCCTTATTGGCAGCGGAGTAGTCGAATCCGTCAACCTGAATGGGCTTGTTCGTTACTCGATTTTATCAAGAACGTAACACCGTTTGTAAGAATTGAAAAGGAGAGTGGTATCGTATGTTCATCCACGACCATTACAAGACGTTTACACGATTCAGTTGCTATAAATAGAATAGATAGAAAATGAAAGGTAATAGAAAATCATCGACGTAACTTACTTCAGCTCAAACTGAGGCTCTCCTTGTCCAAATCGAGCTTAGACCCCTCTTGAGAGAACACCACTGGTACCTGGTACGAGACTAAGCATAATGTAAAAACAAAATGACACATAAAAGGTGAAAAAATCGATAAAACAACGAAAGAACGCTGCAAAAAAGAAAACATTACAGTACATGGATATTAAATTTGAGGGATATCGCGATGGGAGTTCATGAGTTTTGGCACTTACAGTAATCGGTAATCGCCAACTAATTTCTTTCATTTTGTTTTTTTTAAATTTATTTTTATCTTAGTTTGTTCGGAACGTTTCTATGAGTAAAAGTAACTCGGAATATACAATAGTATATTTTTCGTACATTGAAAATAAACAAAAACGCAATAAACCAAACTGGACAGCAACAACTACGGTAGTTTTTGGTAAGTGTGAATTTGTGGAAACATCTCCTATTTAAATCGCTCACTGTATGCGATATGGCACTTGTTTTGCAGATGTAGTAGAATTTACCACATTTCTTTTTTTACCTGAGGCCATATGAATCCGAAACTCCTGAAAGGGGTTAAGAGAGAGTGTGTGTGAATGTTGGAGAGTGAGTGCCTCTCCATTTTGCACAATTTCTCATTTCTGACTCTTCCTGGAGGTTTTACATACTCATGATGTGTACTGTGCGGCGTTCGATACCATAAAAAGGGACTGTAAGCTTCCTCCTTCTCCAAGTGTACGATACACTTACTCCCGTCGAGCTGAATACACTCAATACTGAGTGTATTGCCCGGATCAAGTGTATGTGATACTTGAGTGTATCTCCTAGTGTATCGTACACTTAAGTATCTTCACGCTCAGTGTGGGTGCATGTGTATTTTTTTCCTAGCAAACATACCGCTCTGTGAACAGGTTGGTTGCCCAAAGAGTGATTCTCTCTGAATTTGTTTTTCGAGATTTCAATTTCTTTTTTATATTGCACAATAAAGAGATGGTTGGAATGTATCATTGTGATAGCTGCATTTGCTTTCCCTTCTCTTTTGCTGTACGTCGCTGGTTTTGGTTGTAACTTGCGCATCATAGCGGGAATTTATAATCGTGAGCGTAGTCGTCGCTAAATTTTTTTCTGAACAAAGCGAGCAGTTGCAAAAAAAGCCTCAATAAAGTTGTGGGAGTATTGCTTTTAGGGTTCGCCAGGCAAACATGGTATTGGGACCCTGAAATGAGATTATCCAATTATCTCACTCCTTGCAAGAATAGTGAACATTATTTCAATATCTTGTTCCTTGGCAAGGAATTGGCATCAAAAATTTCAACTGATCAAATTTTTCAATAATATTTAACTTGTGGTTATACAAGCTTTGTTTTTAGTTACGTGGAGTTCATTTTCGTTATTACTTCATCTTTTTTTAAAAATTTTTTTGTATTGTTGGCTAAACAAAAGAAGAAATCAGAGGAATTTATCACCATAACGAGAATCACGGAGAAATATTTAGTAATTTCTAAGTTGTTTGGATCGTTATTGTCACAATATTTGAAAAGTTTTCCTGACAGGATCTTACTATTAGTTCCTTGTTCATTCCTAGGTTTGTCCAAGGAATTAAGACGCGGATCGATTCCTTGCCACGATCATTCCTCACTTTCCAAGGAAAAAGTGGTCATTTTCCTTGTCAGGCGAACCCCTGGCATCTCATTCGAATCCTTCCGATATGGCGAAAGTTAAGGCGCATTTTTTTAAAACAACTGGGATTTCCAATAGAAATTTGTGATATTTATTTAGGTGGAAACGGAAAGAGTAATGGAAACAGTGGTATAGGTGGCGTTTTCAACGTCAAACACCATCTCGCTCCTAAACGATGTCGATGAATTCCGAGTCATGTGGTGCAGATGACGTCTTGACAGAAAACATGATCTATCGCAACGCTTCAACGCTCGATTTTTGGGAATTTCCGAACTTCGTGATTCCAAACCAGCTGACACAATGATTATGATGTGGGAAAAAGCAAGAATATCTCACTTGAAAATGATAGTACGAGAACTGTCAGTGAGTAGGATGATCAGTATTGAGTGAACTATCGAGTGTAGCATTTGAACGCAAATTATAATGACATTGATAGCTGCGAAATTGTGAGGATTTGATAACATCTGATTTCACAAAATAATGGAGATAACCGAGTCGATAACGAACTAGCTCAAAAAAGATCTAACATTGGTCAATTCGTAAATGAGGGCGTTCGTTAAAAAAATCAAAATATCCGTTGGGATTAGCCCTTTTCATACAAGACCGTTCGGTTTAGATTGTCGGTTTTCTTTTCTGAATAGAAATTTCGAATTGTCTTCGACACTGCTGGCGTCACAAAATGGCTCACTGATAGTCAACGATGCTGTCCAAATGGAATATGTGTATAGAAATAGAGGAGATATCATGAAAACAGCAGGAATACCGGTCTGAACTTATTGTTTTAACATCTTAAAAGATCGTGATCGGTAGGACTCGAGCATAATTAACCTCGCCCGTACGTGTGAGCTAGCAATGAGAACCAATGACCCATATTCGAGGGGTTTCACTCCAAAAATAATGAAAATAAAAAATTGAAAATATCTTTAGATTTGGAGAAATTTTTTTTCGAGACCTGGTCCCTCAAAACCATTTTTTTCCAGGACCAGAGCCAGCAAATAGAAATAGGGGCCGTTTTGGATAATGCGAGACCAAGATACTCCACATATGAGAGTTCCCGTTCTCAGTGCTACACTGACCGTGAAGATACTTAAGTGTACGATACACTAGGAGATACACTCAAGTATCACATACACTTGATCCGGGCAATACACTCAGTATTGAGTGTATTCAGCTCGACGGGAGTAAGTGTATCGTACACTTGGAGAAGGAGGAAGCTTACAGTCCCTTTTTATGGTATCGAACGCCGCACAGTACACATCATGAGTATGTAAAACCTCCAGGAAGAGTCAGAAATGAGAAATTGTGCAAAATGGAGAGGCACTCACTCTCCAACATTCACACACACTCTCTCTCAACCCCTTTCAGGAGTTTCGGATTCATATGGCCTCAGATAAAAAAAGAAAGGTGGTAAATTCTACTACATCTGCAAAACAAGTGCCATATCGCATACAGTGAGCGATTTAAATAGGAGATGTTTCCACAAATTCACACTTACCAAAAACTACCGTAGTTGTTGCTGTCCAGTTTGGTTTATTGCGTTTTTGTTTATTTTCAATGTACGAAAAATATACTATTGTATATTCCGAGTTACTTTTACTCATAGAAACGTTCCGAACAAACTAAGATAAAGATAAATTTAAAAAAAACAAAATGAAAGAAATTAGTTGGGCAAATAGTAATGTACACCGACAATTGTACACTGTACACCGGTACACCGTACACCATGTACACTGTGTACACCAAGTACACTGAACATTTGATGTACACTGAGTCGAGGTAAATATAGTCGCTAAGTATTCATCGCAATGATGTTTTTTCTCAGTGGAAAATAATAAATCATTTTCTTATTTTAAAAAATAATGTTGATGTCCGATAGTAGGAATTAGTAGATGGTCATTATTTAGTAGTGAAATGGTACAGCAAAATGCCATTTTTTTTATTAAAAAAGAATTTTCTTCGCGTAGTAGCAATTGGACGTGAGGTGGAAGCTTAGTTGTACAGACGTGAAATCGGGGCTGTACATCTATATGTATTGCCTGAGGAACATCATTCCAGTTAATCCCCTGCAGTCAATACCACCACTATGTGCTAAGAACCAATAATATTATCTCTCCATGGTACGTCTTGATTTGGAAAAAGTATACCAGTGCATTCGCGTAAAAAAACTGCACGAATGAGGAAGAATACGTGCAGCAAAAATTTGATTTTGTCTGATTTTGATACGGAACGATAGCCCTTTTCTTCTCTTCCGTTATCTCGTTTTTAAATATTTTTCCTTATAAAAAATTGCTTTAGCTCAAAAGATTCCACATTTTCCACTTCGTCCATGAGTTTTTTCCAGTTCCGGCTCATAATTTGACTTTATGGTTTAACGAATGGTGTTAAAGAATCAAGTTTTTGGAACGTGTCTTGGGGATGTTACAAAAAATCGGCATGATTGAAGCTTTTTTCGTCGAGGAGAAGATATCTTTTGAAAACTTCAGAAGATATTTCCTCAATGGAGATGAAAGATGGTGAGAAGCCAAATGTACCTAGAATGCCCAATACATGTTCCAACAACTTCACCAGCTTACATTATTCAATTTTGACCTCATTGTTAAGTTATGAATATATTTCTGAGAAAATATCTCTCATTGGACCGGTCTCCACACCAGAAATGACTGGTCGTCTGGGATTAGTTTCACAAATTTCTCAGCCATGTTAATAGAGCATGCTCACCATAGATCAATAATGTTTGTTCCCGATAGTTCCAAATGATGTCTGGTTTTTAGGGTTTTTGGGTGAAAAATCAAAAATGATGTCTCATTTTCAATTTTTCAGGCGCTGCCGCGCCTGGATATCATGAAATGATGTCTGATTTTTCGAAATTTCACCTCAAAAAGTCCAAAAGCTGTCTGCGTTTGTTTCCTAGAACGAATTTTTTGGTCTATGATTCTCACCAGTCTGACACACTGTGACGCGGGAAAGGAACTCTATATGTAGAATTAATGAGAACAGCCGGACCTACATATCTGAAAATGAGACGGGAAAAGTTAACAGTGGACGGCTTTTTTCAAGATCACCAGTCCATTTTACAAAATAAAACACTTTGTATAAAAAGTTTGGTCATCAGCCATGTTTACTGTCATCCTAATTTTTTACTCACTTCTTTCGGTTACCAATGATGACCACCTACTTGCGTGTTCATGGACAATGAACCTTGATTTATTAAAATAAGAAATAATTATTCCCCTCGTGGAAAATAAACAACAAAAATCATCAATAAATTACATTTTAAAAATCTGTTTGAACAGTATTTAGCGACTATTTCATGAATCAGTGTACATGAAATGTTCAGTGTACTTGGTGTACACGGTGTACATGGTGTACAAGTGTACAGTGTACTGTGTACCGTGTACCGGTGTACATTACTATTAGCCAATAGTAATGTTGGCGATTACCGATTACTGTAAGTGCCAAAACTCATGAACTCCCATCGCGATATCCCTCAAATTTAATATCCATGTACTGTAATGTTTTCTTTTTTGCAGCGTTCTTTCGTTGTTTTATCGATTTTTTCACCTTTTATGTGTCATTTTGTTTTTACATTATGCTTAGTCTCGTACCAGGTACCAGTGGTGTTCTCTCAAGAGGGGTCTAAGCTCGATTTGGACAAGGAGAGCCTCAGTTTGAGCTGAAGTAAGTTACGTCGATGATTTTCTATTACCTTTCATTTTCTATCTATTCTATTTATAGCAACTGAATCGTGTAAACGTCTTGTAATGGTCGTGGATGAACATACGATACCACTCTCCTTTTCAATTCTTACAAACGGTGTTACGTTCTTGATAAAATCGAGTAACGAACAAGCCCATTCAGGTTGACGGATTCGACTACTCCGCTGCCAATAAGGCTGGGAGGAGAAACAAAAGAGGGGGAGGTGAGTATGCTAGTTAAATTGATGATAATAAAATCGAGAGAACTTGATGAGCACGTGGCCGTTTGTACGGTTCCGCTTACTTGTTCTAGTTTGTTTCATGCGTACAAACGGGTTTTCGAGCTCGAAAAAATCAATTTACGAAGGAGTCCATTCAAGAACTACTGATTGGAGAGGAGAGAAGCGAAGATGGGAGAGGAGTAGAATCGAAAGGTGAGCACGCTTCTTTTATTTATAATAATTAAATCGTGTTTACTGCTAGGGTGGATCATACAGTCTCACTCTCGTGTTCTATTCATTTTCATTCTTGCAAACAGTTACACGTTCATGATTAAATCGAGTTACGAAAGTGCCCATTCAGGAGCGACCGATCTACGAATGAAGAGAAGCTGAGAGGAGGAGAATTGAAGATTGGAGGAAAGAAGTGAAAGGTGAGCATGTTATTTATAATATTTTGTATAAGTATGTTATTACATTCTCTGCTTCTCTCACGACACGAAAACTAGCGCAAATTTGCCGAAATCATCGTGTGCAATATGCAGGGAATACCACCGCAATCCTAGCTTCAAACTTGCACGCAGGGGCAACAAAACTATATCAAATTGGCCTGAAATTTGCTTGATCCGTGGGTGAATTTGAACTT
Organism: Pristionchus fissidentatus; assembly: GCA_036245785.1. Classification (NCBI taxonomy): domain Eukaryota; kingdom Metazoa; phylum Nematoda; class Chromadorea; order Rhabditida; family Neodiplogasteridae; genus Pristionchus; species Pristionchus fissidentatus. The sequence continues at coordinate 4,093,021 of BTSY01000004.1, read as the reverse complement.
GCACGGGGCCATGTTCTTGTTACAAGTTTGCGCTGTCTTTTCTGTGCATTGCCAATAATCAATAGCTGAACGCGTGCTTGCAGGAGGAGGCTAATCGGGACAAGCCGAACTGGGTGCATCTGGAGGACGAACTGCACGTGCTCATTCAGGTATTCTGTTGTTAAAGGGTACTGTAGCTTGTATACTTTAGCCTGAATTATGGATCTGAACAAACTATTTGCGTCAAGGCTGTGAAAACTTTCTGCGATGGTGTTTATTATTGGCTCTTCCATCTGTGGACGGAGATGCGTTGTTTCGTTGGGGGCAGCTGAATCATTGCATAGTCATTTGTTTTTAATGAAATATAATTTTACTAATCGCAGTGCGAGGACACGGCGAGCCGGCGGCGATGAAGATGGAAGTGGCTGCCGAGCACGTCAAGAAGCTGCTCATTCATGTGGTTAGTCGTTGTTTTTGGATAAGCGGCGTGGCTTCTCAGGGGGAAATAAGTCTACGATTCTAGACTTATGGGCTGGACAGCGACGACTTTCAAAGTCTAACCGCCTCGCTCCCCTGCGTCTATTAGACTTTGAAGTCGTCGCTGTCCAGCTTAGACTTATGATTATTTCCCCGTGAGTTGGTACGGTTCCAATATTCTTACTTTGCAGCCCAAGGGTACGCATGAGTTGAAGCGCAAGCAGCTGATGGAGCAGACCATCATCGGCACCTACCGTTCCCTTCCACGGCGAGCAGGCTAATGGTGAGTGGTCCCGAATGGAAAGGGGGAGGGATACGGTAGTGGAAGTAGTTTTCTGTCAAGGAATACGGTACATCAATCAATCGATAACCGTATCATCTCACTCTTTAAAGAAATTTGAAACTCAGGAATCGTAAAATCGTGTCCAAATTTTCTCAAATGTTTGTCAAGTAGATGCGCGCTAGCGACGATATCAATTTCTGCTCAACGTCATACATCTCCCGCCTTTGGCCTCCCAGCAACAATCACTGCCCGACTATGTCCTGCAAACTAAATTTCGTTTATTTATCTGTTGTTTCTTCCATTTTCCGAAAATTGATCGAAACTTGTCGCATGTCGGCACGCATTTTAAAGTATTTCTGCGTGAAATACCTGCGACAACCCCATTCTACCTAATTGTATTCATGATATCTTCAGGCCACTCGCGCTGTGCTCCATTATCTGAAGACCACGAGCAATGAAGTCCCGTGAACTGGGCAAGGGACTAAAGTTCACTCGGACCAAGGAGGGATTAATTAAGAATGTTTGGAAGCACAAGACCACCGAGTGTAGTAATGTTATTGATGTTTGTTGCGATTGATGTTGTTGCTCCTATGTTTGTCAATAAAAGATGCTAATGAAGCAGCACAGTGTTTTTCTTTGTTACATGGTCAGATTAGACACAATTCACTGCCTGGTGTTACAGTATCCAACCAACAAGGAATAGGTGTACAACGGGTTTACGGTATCCAAGGGGGCGGGGCGAACCGGGCGCGGGGAGATGAGTAAGTGTATTCGAATACACTCAAGTGTATTGGTGAGGGCGGAGGGGAGGGGGGGGGGTGAGTAAGTGTATGAATACACTCAATAGTGAGTGTATCATGCTCTCGATGCCCTAAGTCAGAGTACGATACGCTCAATACTGAGTGTATTCGCGCTCAGTGCACTGCATGCGTTTTTTTACTTTTGTTTGTGTCAGCACATCTGGTTCCCACAATAACTTTGTTTTCTAATTTGCACAAAACAATCATCTGCTATCACTGCACATCAGAAGCAATTGTTTATCCATAATTCATAATCTATAATATTTCATCTTCTTAAATCGGCGGTAAACGTCTCTCTCTCTCTGCAATCCGATGTCACCCTTCGCTATCAATCCGAAGCTTGTATCATTTTTCATCAACTATCTCCACGTCATCGGAATGATTTCAACGCTTCTTTCGCTTCTTGTCTTCTACTTTCTCCTGTTCCGCACCGACAAGCGCAATAGAGACTTCGCTCGCTTTCTCATGAATATTCAGGTGCCATTTTTTGCAAATTTATTGCTCCGACTCTCCACTTGCAACAATGTTCGCTTTTGCATTTGACGAAATCACTTTGAACCTTGTTGTGACATCGCACCATGCACACACTCACTGTCTATCACTGTCCAATTAAACATCTCCTAATTGTCATGATATCCAGGTATGGATATTCACTGTCGACATCATAGTGTGTGTTCTCCTTGTCCCCGTCCCACTTTTCCCCATTGTGGGCTACCTTTGCTACGGAGTCTATTGCTTGCTCGGAGGAAGTCCACAAGTTCCAGTGGTAATACATTTCATATTTACTTATAGACGTCATCGTCATTATCCTGATCTGAAGTGAGAATATGGTTTCAGGAAAGGATCCATATCAGTATCGAGGGTTCAGTTTGGCTGGTGATGGGGTAGAGGATGTGTCTTCTTCCCATTCTCAGACCATCATCTTTGAAGTTTCTTTAGGAATAGACTATATCTTTCTTAGGACCAGTGGTATGTTGCTGGTGAAAACAAGCATACAAATTGATTAAAATTGCGCCACCTTGTTACAGATTCTCCTTGCATTCTGCATGGGTCAATTGGGATGCGCGATAATGATTTGTTTCCACCATCGCTACGTTGTTGTGCTATCGATAGCTCAACGAAAAACGCGCATAGTACAGTTTCCACCCCTCGCCGCATGTATCCAATCTATCTCCTTTTTAGGTGCGGATATACATATTTCGAGGTGGAATGATGACCATTATTTCAATGCCCGCGGTGTCGGTTGCTGCCGCTGCTGTGATTATGGATCCGTATGAAGATGTGGTACGAAAGGTGGGTCCGATTTTTTGGCTCCAAACATTGAGGTTATCAGGCTTACCCTGACTTGGAATGGGCGTTCGCAGTCAATATTTCAATGCTTGTTGTCGATTCGTCAGCCGTGACGTCATACGCTGTCGCAGCCGTCACAATTGGAGTAATTTTCTTTTTTTTCTCTTTATTTTATTTTATTTTCCGAATGAATCAAAACTTTGGCAGAAATTGCAGGCAACGCTCATTATTCTCATAGCAGCTGATGTAATTGTTATCTCCATTTTCAAGTCCCTGAAAAAATATGCAAGCTTGAGTGACTGTTACGGTAAATAGAGCAGCCTTTCAGGCAAATGTATTGAGCGCGAAAACACGATCTATTCAGAAGAAGCTCACTTACATTCTACTCGTGCAGGTGAAATCACAGACACAGCGTTGGTTAACAATTTTTTTCAGACGGGTATTCCTGCTCTATTTATGGTAGCTCCTCTTTTTCTATACACTTATTCCATAATGACAGCATCGTTAGCTATAAGTGAGCCTTTTTGTTGGGCGAACCGTTTCAGTGTCGACGATAAATCGATTTTTCTACACAGAAAAGAAAACAGTCAGTATGAACCGAAAGGTCCAAAGAGAGTTCTGGGTAATTTAGATATTAAACAAACACTCTCATTTTCGACTAGAACGACGTCATTTTGCATGAACTAGATTGTTGTCGGCCCTATTATCGATTTTTTTAAATATTAAAACAATTTAATCAAATCGTCAACATTTCGCAGCCATCAATATCATTATTATTTGCGTTCACATGCTACATTCAATAGTGCATTCTATACTCCTAATCCTGCTCACCGACACCTATCGGACTATCGTTTTCGGGTACGGTCATGTGATCCATTTCCGAAAAAAAATCAAGCTTTCAGCTGGTTCGGAATCACGAAATGTGGAAATTCTCAGACGAAGCTGAGCGTGGCTGTGACGCGATTTCACGCGGTTTCTGGCCAGACTATCGACGGCCGTGTCGTCTGATTTTCTGATTATAAGTAATTATTTATTGCGATTATTGTTACTGCATTAAATTATTATTATAATGATCTAGCCAAAATTCGATCCTCTTGCCGCAGATGTGGAAGTTATTGATTCTATTGTCGATTTTCTTGTCGGATCACTGGTAGCGACATTGTTGTAGAGTCCCAATCGCTTTCTGATGATGTCGTTGAGAATGAAACTAAATTCACTGTATTTGTTTGGTTATCTCCCTCGTTCCGCCTTAGTCCTGCATTCATACTAGCGACCGGTCGAGAGAGTGTGTAAAGTTGGGGGAGTTTTGACACCTCAACATAGCATCGACTATGAATGAAGCATCAGTGCAATCCTCCGGAAAAAATTCGCGAAAAAGGTAGCGGGAATAGCTGAGTGGGACTTCCTCGAGTATAACTACTTTCCGAAGGACCCGCATATCTCTGAATTATCTTACGTTCGGTACGGCGCGACATAATACAGGGTGATGAGCGGCGTCACAAGAGATGGCAGTTGTCCCAGCTACAATTTCAATTTATTGCATATTACGTATATCTTTTTGTGATTTAAAAATTGATTGTACTGTACATCTAGCACAACTCCCTCGATATCTGCTGAGTGAAGATTAAATTTGAATTGGGCCATTCCCAAAACAGAAATACCAATCGTGCAAATAAGTGGGCAAAGCACGTGAAATGTCAATGCCTGCAACATTTTAAACTGCACTCTTTTCATTGTCACTTCCAGATTGTTTTTTTTAAATAAAATATATTGGGTATAACCTTTGCCAGCATACGGTGACCATTTTGTGTCCGCTTACTCATATTAACCATTTTCTGCTTCAAGATAGACATCAGCTGAAAAAGTTTATAATTCCGAGCATAGCGGAGTTCCGAGAAGGGGAATGTCTGTAGATAGAGCATCTCCCATAGTACACGCTCTCTCGCTCCTTACAAAAACACAGTGAACCAATTTGCTATGAGAACGGTTCTCCTATTTTTAGGTTGCAATAGATAGTAGTGCTATAGAACAGTTTTCCACCCTCCTCCCAATCTCGTTTCCTAGAGTGCTTTGTGTCGGTGTGAGAGTGCGCGTGGAATGATGGTTGTGGAGAACCGATTCATAAGAAAGGAAATATTTGATAATCGCTATCCTATCACTTTTGCGCTCTTTGTAGAATGGAGATGTGGAATACTGTGCTTTGATGACTACATCCGCTCAATATTACACCTCTTCTAGTACATTTTACATAAACGCAATAAACTGACCTTGCCGTGAAAAATAAATGATGATATGAAAAAGATGTCGGTACAACCGAGAAGATAGATAAGGCAGAATGCGGGCAATGGCTCACTCCAGTCAGCGAAACCTTAATATACTGGTAAAATTAACTTATTAATAATAAAGCCGGAAATTCTCGGCGAAATAGCGATTTGCAATTTTGCTTATTGGATATTCAGAGCTAAAAAACCTCTGTGAAAAGAAATAAGTGTTTTTTTCAAACAGGAATCACCGCAATTGCACTTCTTGCCCCTTTCGCAATAGCCGAATTTTGTAAAAAAAGTTTATCAATTTTGTGATGTACGGTAGCGTTGCCCGTTCGGCATCGGTTTCGGTATTACCGAACTCCCTGGCGTCTCTTTTTCTCTCGTTCTCTCCCTCTTATCAGCCGTATTACCGATCTCTCGCTCAGACAGTCGTAATACGAAAACCGAACTTGCATCCCTAATGTACGGTAGAGAGGGAAAATGTTTTGTGACTCACCGATCAGCGCGTGCCCTCTGGCGAAGCCCGCGTGGTAGTGCTCGTCGACGACTGGTTCGAGTCGCGCGCGCGCATCGATGCGCATTATGTAGCTGGCGATGTGCGCAAAGTGCGGCAGAAACGCGGCGCCGCATAATAACTGCAGTCTCAGTCGACCGAATGGGCTTTTCAGACGCAGACAGCGAATCCTGAAAGGCTATTGATAGTGTAGAAAGTTTTTTTTGAAACTTGAATTCCAGCAATTTTATCAAATGAAAGATATTTGATCCTTTTTTTTCTTTTGATTTGCCTGCCAGTACAGTCGATGAAACACAGCGTTTCAGCATCTCGGGGATAGTGGGGATTGGCAAAATTCAAGATTTAAAGTTCTTATTGATAGGGACAGTCTTATTGACGATGCTTTCGTCGCTCGTATTGTGAGTTTCTCTTGGCCACTATTCAAACACCGTTCTGATTGTTGATGCGTACAGAAGAAACAGAAGAAATGACAATTGGGAATACGATTAATACGAAAACACATCTAGCATCTATAACTCAACAATTAGTCATCGCGGAACTAGTGTTATTAGTTTTTTAAAACATTTATAGCCGGAAATTATTCTCTCGTATTACATCGTATTGTTGCTGAGGATCGATTGAAGAATGGAACAAATTACTTTGGTCAGTCAGGAGCCAGAAAGTGTTGGAAAACACCCTTTGTTTCGTTCATACTTTACCTGTACCAGTAGGAGAGCAGAACGAGCGAGCCGGCGTGCAGTCTGTGCGTATGCAGGAAGCCATCTACGGCGGCGCAGAAGTTATCAGAGATGAGACGACAAGGACCGTCAGAAATGACGAGAACAGCGCGCGATGAGACGAAGATACGGCCTGAAATACACACGCCCTGAAATATTGTTCTAAACTCCCCTACTACCGGAGAGTTTAGAAAGGTTCCATTGGACCAGAAAGGTGCCAAAGTAAAAGAAAAGTCAGTACCAAGCACAGTTCGCATTTAATTGTTTTGAAAACCCATATTTGATTTTAGAATTTGATTTTACATTGATAGTGCTCACCGCCCATCAGCCAGTCGGCTACCATCGATAAGAAATCGGTTAGTGATATGTTGAGCAGCAGCAGAGAATATTCCTGTAATTGATCGTGATTTGGTTCCCTTAATGGAAGCTAGTGAAAAATTGGAAATATCGAGAATATAGGAACCGAGACCGCGCTGATGGCGAGGGAGTGAGTGTAATCCCCTTCCCTTCTCCATTGGGCTCCGAGAATAACCCCAAATTAGTTACGACCACCATTTAACGTTTATAGCGCGCTTACTTTCGCCTAACTCTCCTAGCTTTGGGGAAGGAATGTCGACTCTTAGAGGACAGAATTACTCGTTATGGGAGTCAGAGCGATGTTTCTGATCTCTCATAAGCTGCGACCTCAAAGAATGACCATTACGACCCACAGTCTGTCTGTCCCCTCAGAATAGGAATTTTGGCACTCAAGTTAGGCGGGGAGTCAGGCGACAGAGAACGCACCATTTGTTGTCCTCTCGATACATATTTCAGTGAAATATATTCAGTGAATCAAAGACACCGACGGTTTCCCACTGTTAAGGGAAATTTTCCCAATGGGATCTCACAGTTTCCCCCATTGGGAAACCGTCGGTGCCTTTGATCTTCCCCCATTGGTCTATCAACTAGGATCCATTGGGGCGAAAATACCAGAGTAGCCCCTCACTTGCAGTGCCTGTTCTGTTCACAAAAAGAAGAGATATGGGGGCATGAATTCTTCCGCCAACGAAAATAAATGGAAGCGGTGCAGTAACCTTCATCGACGACGGTGTTTTGGTGAGAATGATGATGATCGTCATCACTGATGTGAAAACACCGAAAAAGACGATGAAAAAATGCAGCGGCTCGTGAATCATTCGGTATCTGCAAAATGCGAAAAATATATGCAAAATTTGGTGCGCAACAAGATGTCGCAAAATTAAGTAGAAGAAAAAAAGCAACTAATAAAACATGAACAAAATTCGGATAGTGGCCAACTACCCTTATTCAGGAGATGAAGCCTCCTGCTGAGAGAACAAGCAAAATCGGTAGAGCGTTCGAGAGAAAAATGATATCTCCTCATTTTTCATGCTCCAGAGGGAATTGATTTAGCCGCAAACAAAGTAATGCAGTGTAAAAACAGTCTTAATGATAAACTATTAAAATTCATAACTATTTTCAAAGAAGTCGTTACAATACGCAATTTTTAACCGTTAAATTATGCACATAATTCTCTCTCAAAAATAATCAAGGGGCAGTAAAAGAGGGTGTTTAAAATTAAGAGTCGTTCTATTATTTCGCCAAACTTTCCGGCTCAAAACCATTTTTGAGTGAAGTTTATTACAATTGCGCGCGATTTCGCTGATCTGCTGGTTGTGTTGCATACATATCAGACACTATCTGAGAGGCTCGAGATTCAGCCGTACAAGGGCACCTAACCTATGCTGAAAAAATTACCCTAGGGTAAACTTTGGGCGTAGAAACCGAAAATCGACCTTAGAAGTGCTGATTCTCAAACCCGGCTGAGATATGCAACTGGGTATGAAAAAACGACCAAAAATTATTTCGAGAACGAAGCGTCAAAACCCCCTACATAGCTATATATTATGAAAGCTCATCAGAAAAGAAGCATTTCAGCTGTTGAACATGTCATTCTAACTATCATTTGAAAAAAGTTAGAATTTTTTTAAAGTTTGAAAAAATTTTAAAATATTTTAATGATTTCCATTGCATTTCTCTTGTTGCTCATTCGATTCTACACAAAAAGTTGTGTTAGTACAATTTTTTGTGCCCGATTTCACTTACAGGTACTATTTTTAAAAATTCGACGAAAAAGCCCCAGTAGCGTATTTAAACGAAAAGTGAATATCCAAATCCAACCATTTATCACTGTATCGCTGTCATTCGTGCTTAAAAATTTATTTTTTATCTATTCAAATATTTTTCCATTAGATAATTGGTATTTGCAACGTTCTACAGGTATCTGGAAATATAAATGCAATATAGAATCCGAAAATGAATATTTCGTATATAGGAAATTCGATTGACGGTCTTTACTAACAGATTGGTCACAAATAGTGAATCAATGGGTCAAATAATATTTTTCAGTTTTCGCATCTTTATTGACCAAAATTCGGTTAAGGAGGACTATTGTTAATATGATCAAATATCAACAAAAAAAATTATTTTTTTCCCTTGAATATCTGATCTTGAATATCCACTATTGAATAAATTACTTGTTCTCCATTTGAATTTTTTCTCATTTCGCAGTTGGAGAGGCAAAAGATATTATGAAATTGCAAATTTCGAAAATGTAAAAAAATAATTTTTTTTGTTGATATTTGATCATATTAGCAATAGTCCTCCTTAACCGAATTTTGGTCAATAAAGATGCGAAAACTTTGAAAAATATTATTTGACGCATTGATTCACTATTTGTGACCAATCTGTTAGTAAAGACCGTCAATTGAATTTCCTATATACGAAATATTCATTTTCGGGTTCTATATTGCATTTATATTTCCAGATACCTGTAGAACGTTGCAAATACCAATTATCTAATGGAAAAATATTTGAATAGATAAAAAATAAGTTTTTAAGCACGAATGACAGCGATACAGTGATAAATGGTTGGATTTGGATATTCACTTTTCGTTTAAATACGCTACTGGGGCTTTTTCGTCGAATTTTTAAAAATAGTACCTGTAAGTGAAATCGGGCACAAAAAATTGTACTAACACAACTTTTTGTGTAGAATCGAATGAGCAACAAGAGAAATGCAATGGCAATCATTAAAAATATTTTAATTTTTTTTCAAACTTTAAAAAAGTTCTAACTTTTTTCAAATGATAGTTAGAATGATATGTTCAACAGCTGAAATGCTTCTTTTCTGATGAGCTTTCATAATATATAGCTATGTAGGGGGTTTTGACGCTTCGTTCTCGAAATACTTTTTGGTCGTTTTTTCATACCCAGTTGCATATCTCAGCCGAGTTTGAGAATCAGCACTTCTAAGGTCGATTTTCGGTTTCTACGCCCAAAGTTTACCCTAGGGTAATTTTTTCAGCATAGGTTAGGTGTCCTTGTACGGCCACTGTTGATAAAAGCTCGATCCTCTCAGATAGTCTCTGACATGTTCAACAGCTGAAATGCTTCTTTTCTGATGAGCTTTCATAATATATAGCTATGTAGGGGGTTTTGACGCTTCGTTCTCGAAATAATTTTTGGTCGTTTTTTCATACCCAGTTGCATATCTCAGCCGGGTTTGAGAATCAGCACTTCTAAGGTCGATTTTCGGTTTCTACGCCCAAAGTTTACCCTAGGGTAATTTTTTCAGCATAGGTTAGGTGTCCTTGTACGGCCACTGTTGATAAAAGCTCGATCCTCTCAGATAGTCTCTGATATGTTTATTGATCGGCAAACTATACCATAACCGGTAGAGAAAACTGAATATCACTGACAAGAAATGGTGTATACATTTTCAATGTTGTATGATTTGACAAATGTGTCGGAATATACTCTATTGCGAGATTCTGCCTTCCGAAGCATTCAGGTACAAACAAAGCATGAGCAAGATTATTGTAGTGTATTCTGTGCAGGAGCATGATGAAACAACGACGCAACGTAAAATCTATTAGGATTAGGGATGCCAAATGAAGAGCAATTTTGCAAATTTTGTCTCGCGTAAAATCGCTGTAGTATGCAAATGAGGTATGAAAACATATGAAGAGTTGATTCCAATCATTCTAGAATCTTATTAGGAATATTTATCACTGTTGATCTTGGGAGATGAGCTACGTTCTTCAGGTTTATAAACGACTCTTCATGAAGAGCCTGCGATTTTTCGTGGTTTTTGTGTTTACCAGTTCCCAAAAACTATCCTCATGTTCAATCATCCCATACTTACTTTCAAAAGTTTCGTATTGATGCCCAGAACAGATTAAAACATTAAGTTGGAGAATTGATTGGAGTATAAAAGTTTTATGGGTGATAAACCAATTCCCAGAGCTCTTCATTTGGCATCCCTAATTAGGATATCTTCAGTTTGCCAAATTACTTTTTTTTATGCCAATCGTCGCTTCAAAAACGCGGAATCCTCTCAGTTCCTTTAGCGTATGAGAATTCACCAAAATGTCTGCCACATTTCACAAAACTTAATCCTCACCAAATCCTCGGCCAAGTGGCTTCGATTTCGCACTTTTCGCAAATCGCAAGTGGTCTTAACACTTTTTTTGAATAGAATAAACACGATTTAACATTTTTTCCGCAGCTGGTCAAGGTGGCAAATATTCACCTTTATCTCCTCACTAGTTTCAGTCAGGAAGTAACGAAAATAGCCAAACTTTGAAGTCACGTAATTATGCAAATATATAATTTCAGATCATGAGTAGGGATGCCAAATGAAGAGTGAAATGAAGATCTTCCTCTCCCTGAACAAAGGAATTCTGTTTCCCTCCTCTCTTCAAGAAGAGAGGGAGCGGTCGTTCTACTCTTCAGGCCCCTCTTCAAGAAGACTAATAGTGTCAATCCACTGATATTTCAATCAAAATGAAGCTTGCATCTCCAATTTGCATGAGATTAGTGTGAATGTCTGTACTCCGTTCAAATTAGCATGTTTTGGCAGCCGTGAGATGCTCAATGTCGTGTCACTATTCACTCTTCTTGAAGAGGGGAACGACCGCTCACCTCTCTTCTTGAAGAGATAATCCCCCTCTCATTTCACCCCCTCTTCATTTCGCGAAAATCTCTTCATTTGGCATCCCTAATCATGAGCCGAACAGAAATCGATGAGGCACACCATAGGCTATCGGAATATGTGAAATATACATCATGTCACATTTGGCTGTACGACAGGAGTGGCGCTCGCACTGATGTCTCAAGTTCCGCCAACGCCAATCGACGGGGAAGGACCTCTTTGCCCCTAATCCTCCTTCCTTGCTGTCTCATCTTCAAGCTCCACTTAGTATATCAGGCACTGCTATCTCTCTGATCTCTCTGATCTCTGAAAATTCAACGGAACGATGACGCCACGTTGTGCAATGTGCTCTTCGACCTACCAGCGCACACAATAAACACGTATGGCTACACAATAGTGCGCGCGTCTCTCTCTCGAGCGTGTTATCGTCTCTCATATAGACACCTCTCCGCCATTTCCCCTCAGTGTTGTGAGAGAGCAGAGTTCGCGATGGTCGCCCGCTCCAATCTCTTGATCTACTCGTTACTTGCCTGCCTTCTCACTTCCTCTGCTACATCCTACAAGATACTCGTATACAATCCCACTATTGGCCATTCGCACAACAATTTCCTCGGACGAATAGCAGACATTTTGGTTGAGGCCGGACACGATGTGGTGAGTACATTAATCTTTAAAGGTAAGATACTTCCCGACTTCTAGTTCGGCTCGCGGGAGAACACTGCTAGATCGTTTCTAGGCGGTTGCAAACGAGTCGATCAGTGTTCCATGTATATAATTATTATATACAAAATCCGTTGGAATTCCATTGCTCTCTCATTCTCCGTTATCTCTCACACCTTCTCGGTTTGATCTCTTTTTTCTCGATTATTGGAATGCATTGATCAGTTCGGCTCACAATAAGAGAACCCTAGAGATAATTTTGTAAAAAAACGAATGTTGGATCACCCAGATTGTTGATGCATTATTCGAAAATTGAAAGTGTTTTCTTGCTAATCTTTCGCACTCTTCTCTATTGAAAGTGAAAAGGCGGCGAGGGTCGTAAATATAGATAGTGGTGTTTGTTCACTTAGTCGTAAGGCTCATTTCAGACCTCATTAATTCCAATTATGGAAACGGATGTGGCCGACGGAACGGAGAAATCGAAAATAATCCGTGTTGAGATGGACCCTGAGGTCAAAAAATTGTAAGTTCCCTTTCAGTTTTGGTAACTGCTATTTTTTTAATTTGCGAAAAATTGAAAATTTATATTGTTGCAGCTACGAGAACGCACCTTCGGATGGAGATGATGCCAATCTGTTCCTGATCGATATGTTCCACCCCGTAGCGCCATTCATCGTAAGATTCATAGACATTGCATTAGACCTGTAGGAACGGGTTAATGCGGACCGCATTATTTGTTAATCTTGTTCCGTTGTACCAGCAACATTTAGGGCAAGAAGGGAAGATAATTCCAGGGGGGAATCAACTTGCTTGCGTTATCTATCACTCCCGAAACCAGGGCTGTGCGACATGGCAATGCCGCCATGCCGAATATGCCGTTTAAGCTGAAATATGTTTTCGGCATATGCGGCATTTTTTTCATTTTTCGGCCGAATATGCCGTTATGCCAAAAACACACAGCCCTGTTCGAAACCCATTCGTTCAGATGGGCGACGCGATGTCCGTTGTCTTCGGTGCTACCTGCAAAGGCATTGTGCACAACGATGAACTCATGCAGCAACTGAGAGACGACAAATACGATGTGTACATATCGGAGAACTTTGACGTCTGTGGAATCGGTTCGATAATTTTCATCTTTCATATTCCGTCTTTCATATTCAGGCAGAAGATTGTAAAATGTATAGAATCTTCGAACAATGATCATACAAATGACGAATCGAAAATCATGTAGGCTCATCGAAATTCGTTCCTCCCCTCTCATTTCGGCACAAGCTACCATCTCGATCACGTGAGAAGGTCGGCCTGGGTTTCGCACGGGCCAATTTTTCGGCATTTGTCTGTTTTTTTTCGGATGCCCCAAAGTGTAACTAAGCCTAAAAGTGTAACTCAGAAAAAGGGCCGGATTTCTGAAACGAGATTGAGAAGGCTGGGGTGTTAAATAACTCGTTTTTTGTTAACTTTCAAAGCCTATTCAGGACTAGCATCAGCCATTGCTCCCAAGTCGACGATCAGTGTATCCAGTACATGCCTCTCTGCATGGATGTTCGATGAGTTCGGAGTGGAACAGGCTCTCAGCTACAGACCTAGTAAGCCGCTAGAGAAGGGAATGAAATGCCCTTTCCCCATCGTTGAAAATTGTATTAAGAATACGATCTAGTACGACAATTGAATTCATACTAGGCTGTTGCAAAAGTCTTGTCGCGTTTCGGGGTACGAACATCTTTATCGCTACCATCTTCAAAGGTGAACCATTGAACTTGGGAATAGTCTACGTGCACACCACTAGTAGCCCTCTATAATTCGCGCAACTTATGGTTACCACTCTCATAGAACGCCGGGGTCTATAATTTGAAGTATCCGGTTAACTCGCTTACGATATCGACTCGGGTCTTGAAGTGTTGTTCTCTGAGGAAGTTGCTGATGGTGGGGAACAAGTTATTTTCTGAGAGCGTAATGTCTGACGACTAGGAAGGATACATATGGATGGTGCTGCCATACACCGCCACTTCAGAATTGGTCGCCCTCGCAGTAAGGGGTCGAGCGATGCCGTGTTGGAAGTAAACATTTGCCCACAAACCGCGTCTCTTATCGACTATGATCTCGACTTATTATATATCAACGGTGTACACCTGTGCCATGAAAGTGGTGACTTCGAGTAGGAGCTCCCAGTGCTGAGGGCTCCGGGCTCTCCACGAATTTCACAACATCATTTTTCGACTATCGAAAACTGTGTTTGGGAACATCGTATGCCTTCCTATCTGCATCAACTCACGGGTGTTTAGGTACAACGTTTTCACAGTTTACCCATGTATACTCCCCAGTCACCATTTAGTCCAGACAGCTGAAGGCCCTGTGGAAAATAAGGATATTCAAAGGCATATCCAACCTCAGAAAAATGACCGGATCCGAGAATTCGTACTAAATCAACCGTTCCATATTTTCCTTCTTTCCAATTTCGTGAACTCCCCAATGTATGGTGGCAAAGTTGGCTCCTAGTGTGCCGCCCAGTTTGCGCACGATCTGATAGGGATCTGCTTCTTGCTCTGTGCACAGAGTGCCAAAATACAGACGGAGGATTTTTCGGACCGGTCCTCTTCGGCCAGAGAAAAGTCCAAATTCTCGCTATCGAGAGCCCAACTTTTCACAGTGTGCAGAGAGGGTACATATTACCTATGACACTCATCCACATGGCGTTCAAATTCGGGTGACTTTGAGCCAGGCAGGATGACGAACAACACTACCACCCAAAAGTGGTGAGGGATGTTAACAAAACAATTCGTATTTCTCATGCAGAGAACTAGAAGGGACTAATCATAACCATGATTTAGAGAGAAGGTATGGAGAAGGTATTCTACTGTAAACTGGAAGGCACATTACAAAAAGAAACAGAGTCGAGATAACCCGCGAAAGTGAACGCTCAAAAAACGACAGGACTTTTGCAACAGCCTGATACATCAATCTAAGCGCAAAACGATTGTAGGGGCTTTTCCAGCCTAAAATATATTTCTACTGATTGCGATTGCGAAAACGTAAATTAAGGCCTTCTCATCTCCGATCTCAATGTGCACTCTATGCTTTCGCGGCTGCGCAATATCTACGCCGAAGTGCTGGATCGAGTAATGTACGGATATTCGCGTTTTGAAGTCAATAGAGTCCTAAGGGAACGATTCGGCAACGACTATCCCACTACCGAGGTAATTGTTTTCATTTTATTCAAATATTGTTTAATGCTAGAATGTTGTGCAATAACTGTTGCGAAATCAGGAACAACTGTCGAAAGTGGCTTATGTGTTCACTAATTCCGAGCCGCTCATCGAAACAGCAGCGCCGACAACGTCAAGAGTGATCGACGTTCCTGGCATTGGCATGAAAGCACCGAAAGCGCTGGATGAGGTTTTACAGAAGTTATCGATTGATCTAACTGAGTGATTGCAGTACTGGGAGGGCGTCATGAACCGCAGGAGCAAGACAGTCCTGATCTCGTTTGGGTCAATCGCCAAAAGCATTCAACTACCCACGCAGAGTAAGATGGGCATTCTCAAGGTACATGATTTTAAAACGATACGTAGCGTAATGCAAGAAATCAAACGGACTACTGTTGCGTGTACTCTCTATCTATACCTCGACGTGTATCTTGTTTTATAATGCCATCTCACACAGCATTACGGTGTTGAACTGCACAACGTTTCATGATTTTGGTCGAGTGTTAGTAAATTTGTAATAAATACTTGGCATATTTAATATGAACTTAAAATTTTTGTTTCAGGCCATAGCCCGGTTCCCGGATATCACCTTCATTTGGAAATATGAATTGCCCGAAGACGAATTTTGCGCTGAACACGCCTCGAAAGCGGCGAATTTGGTGATCATCAAGTGGATGCCGCAAAACGACCTCCTAAGTACGTTTTCTCCTAAGTACGTTAAGTTGTTTTTAAGTCCTAAGTAAGTTTTTTATCTCAAGCGGCAGGAGAAAGTTTTCTAGAAACTCAATTTACAATTATGGTTATTCACAAGTTAAAATTTAAATTTCAGATCACGACAAGCTCTCGCTGTTCATTACTCACGGAGGCATGGGATCGACACAAGAGACGGCGGCGAGAGGCGTGCCAGGTTCGCAAATTATTGATAGTGACAAGTGATCAGTCAAAAGCCAGAATGGTAGTCGACCAAAGGTTTTTTTCCGACACGAGCAACTGAACTTCCCTGTGCGGTCCGGTCTTTCGGTTGGTCACAAGAGATTGCATGAAAGCGAGTAAAACTATTATTTTAAAAAAATTCGACAAAACATTTATTTTTGCAGGTACAAGAAAATAGTTATCCGTTCAGTTTATGAAGCTATAATTTTTTAGCAATTTTCGTGCCCATCTTTGGCGACCAGCCACGCAACGCGGGACTGATGCAGCTGAACGGATTCGGCCGAGTTTATGATAAATTTGAGCTGCATGATGACGAGAAGTTAGCTGCAACTCTCAAAGAAGTGCTCGAGAATACCAGGTAATAGAAAAAAGTACGGATAGCCAGAAGCATGTTTATTCTTAGCTGTTCTGCTTTGTATTGTACCATGTACAGTTTGGAAATTTTTTTTTTTTTGCGATTTGGGGAAAAGTATATAATTTGCGTGAACAATTATGACAAAATACGGCGAGATCTTCAAAATCTTCAACGAATACGTATTTTGCGAGTACTCGTTGAAGATTTCGCTCGATTTTCCACTGTAAAGAAGTATTTTTTTCAGTTATTCGGAAAATGCGAAGCGAATTTCGAAGATGATCGCGCGGAAACCCTTCGCTTCCAAGGATCTCCTAATCAAACACGTCGAGTTCGCTGCTGAGTTTGGTATGTTTTAGAGATTTTCTACACAAATATCTAGTTGTTTATTCTAGAATCTTACAGTTTTATGAAATTGAGTCTCGAAAAAATATTAGAAACTATTTTAGGTGCATCAGCGGCACTTCGGCCCCAGTCCGTCGACATGAGCGTGGTCGCTCACTACAATTTGGACATTATCGCACTAGCATGCTTACTTCTTTGCGCAGTTATCTATATAGTCGTACGAATTGCGAGCAGCATAATGAAATTGATAGTGAGTGCAGTCGTGAGAAGGGACTACAAAGTATTGTCAAAACAAAATTAATAACTTTACGGGTCGTGTAGGCAGGTTTTCGATGTATTATATGAAATGTTGTTCACCCGCAATATTTGTTTTGTTTGTCTCAATTAATTGTTTATGACTTATTTACAGAGGCACTATGGAAGTCAATAAATTTTTAAATTGGACTCTCCTGTATCTTATCCCCATAAATTTACCACCGGGCAAGATCAAATATGCATAATTTGGGATCGCTAAATTTAATAAAACGTGATTTCGACGCGACCCAGTCTGGAGTGAACGGACCGCGTGCAAGAAGAGTATGGTTATCGCCATCGCCACCCACAATTCACAAGTTTAGTACAGTGTAAAACAGCTGTTTCTACTGATTCAACAGCGTGGGGTCGATGATATTTAAATTGCAAAGATACCTTATGCGAATTTTGATCAGAGTAATGGTCGATCAGAATAACAGCCCATGTGAAAGTGTGATTTTGCGACTAACCATGGAGAAACGGGCAAGAAACGAGCAATACATTTGTAACGTAAAACGATGAACGAAAAATAAAAATTCAAAGGCTGTACGTTTAGCAAAGGCGCTCAGCTAGGGTCATGAAGACTAGTCGGAAGTAAGCAACGTTCGTTCAAATGTTGTCATTTGTCATGTAATCTGCCATTTTAAATTTGAGATAAATCTTTTTTTGTCTTGCAGCTTTTCGGAAACATCATCTTCAACAGCGTCAACTACTGCG
The DNA here is from genome assembly GCA_036245785.1 of Pristionchus fissidentatus. NCBI lineage: Eukaryota > Metazoa > Nematoda > Chromadorea > Rhabditida > Neodiplogasteridae > Pristionchus > Pristionchus fissidentatus. Next base: position 4,075,201 of record BTSY01000004.1, on the reverse strand, counting down.
AGACAGTAATCTGATGGTCTTGTTCAAATAAGAATTTAGGGCGAAAAGCCATACCTTTCTGATACATATCTAATCTGTAGTGCTGCCCTTTTTTAATAAATTGTTTTTTTTGTTTTTGTTTGTTAAATGTTTTCCGACTTGATTTTTATCCAAAAAAAAGTCTGAAAATCGGAAAACGGAAAATGCTCAGCCCTGGTGCCTACGTCATAACAGTTGGATGCACGCGTGAGAAAAATCATTCTCATTCCTTGAATAGAAGCAATCATCGTCGTCAGACACGTCGGCGGCTTGAAGATGATGAGACTCTCATTATTCACATTTTTTTTAAAATTGCGCTACTCTCTACCGCTCTGATTATGTATTAAGATTTTCCGATGATCGTAGCAAGATGTTTTCTTCCATAGTTGGTCATTTTCAGATCTTTCCTTGTTCTGTTCTGATTTGTCTTTGTTGTGTTCTTCGTAACAACACATATGATTTTTTAAAGACGGGGAACATTGGAAATATTACAAGGAACTAACAATTCACTGAGATGATGTAACTGTTATTGACTCACCTCAGCAGCAGCCTGCATAGGCAACAGGCAAACAATTATTGGTGATGAATATTGTTATTAGTGGGGCGTGCATATATACAATAGAATTGCTTCTTTAGCATTCATTACCATTGTCAAAATTACAGCGACTCCTGGGGAATATCGAACCTTCAGCTTTGTGCTAAAAGTACTTCCCGATTAAAATTTCTGGAGAAGATTGAGTCTATTGTCCGGTGTCTATGAGACTTTCAATGGTAACTAAACAACTACCCGCATAAGATTGAAATTGACCGCTTTTCTGAAGAGAGCGCGCGGAGAATGAAGAGAGTGGGGGTGTAGTTTCCCTCTTATGCGGGTAGTTGTATAGTTACCTTTCAAAGTCTAGTGTCTATCCCTTATGTGGGATTTAGTGTCACATCAATGTACATCTATGTCCTCTTCATTTATCCCACTCTCCTCTCCATCTACTGGTCAAGAATGTGTGAAATGAAGAGTACATAGATGCATATTAATGTGACAAGGAATCCCGGATTACCATTATATTCGACTTGTTGCATCTTTATAGCACAATTTTGAAATGATTGCGAAGCTCAAACACATCTATCTGAACCAGGGGGCCGACCTACGTCAGATTCTTATTAGATTGCTTTCGCTGATTTTCAATCAATATAATATCTTATTATACACCGGACTGCAGAAGGTTGCAGTGATAACCCCTGCAGTCGAGCAGCAAAAATTATGAAAATATATGATATTCGAGATTCTTCATTTTGGAATGTTGCTTGCTGGTGATTTGCTGCACATCATCCTCAACACAACTCTCGATTTCGCTGCTATTGTCGCCAATATCGTGTTGATTAGGGCGGTTCTGTTACGGTGAGTTATTATATATCTTGGAATGAACATGATTTAAAACATATCTTGAAATGTGGAAAACTGGTCTCCGGAACAACTCCACTCATTTTTTTAAATATATTTTGACCGTAAATTGTGGTGAATGTTCTACTGTGCTCCTAATACAATTTTCTCGTGGTTCAGAACACCCAAGTCGTTCGCCGTCTACTCTATCATGCTGATCAGCATTGCGTGCGTAGACATAACGGGAGCACTGAACGGTTGGCTGTGTACAATGCGGTGAGCATACACGTGTCAGCACAGTTCCAAGGATTACATTCGAATGGAGCTAATTTCGTCCATTCCAATGCAATCCTTGGCCCACCTATTAGCATGCACATTATCTTGGAGTGAAAAATAATGTCATTTTAGCATCCAAAACATCGGTTTCGACTTTCTCTTAATCTACATTGGACCGTGTACACTACTTGGAGCCCGTTGGTGTCACGCGAGTTTCAGTGGGTGGCCTATTTGTTAATGAGAATATTGGTTATCATGCAAATTAAAGATAAAATTATAATAGAATTTTGAGGCTCGGTAAGAGTAACGGCAAACATGAAATACGATGTAACATATAATGTCAAAGCAAGATGCTATCAGATAAGCTGAGGGAGCTGCAAAAATGAGTAGATAGCTTTTAATAAAATATAAATGCATGCGTTGCATGTTGCAGTGCGCGGTGACAATATTACAAATTCACAAAGATTCGTCCAAAATAATAAATCGTTCCGCTGATAAACCGCAGAAACGAAGGCGAGATAGCATTTGAAAACGAGAGAAGCAGACAGTAACCACACCACAGGTAGTACTGGAAGTGGAATGAAGTATTTTTAATTTGTAACATTCAGGTGTGCACATCGGCGCAATCGGCCAGTCAACCGTGCTGCTGCTAGTTTCCTTTGCGTACCGTCTCTGGATAATCAAGCGGCCCGCTGCTACTCTGATCGACCAGGATGCAATCAAGCGGCTGCTGCGCATCACCTGCGCCATCTCACTCGTTCCTATCGCGGCCAACTCGGTGGGTTTGCGCGCGAATGCTCTAAGAACTAGCCGAACCACACGCAAAAAAACCATGAGGGGCACAGATCTATACAAGAGATCTATTTGTTTGCACCTACCGATTTGGCTGAAAGTTGGTTTTTTGAATACATAAAATTGGTCTCTACAAAATGTGCATAGAGGGAAATTGAAGTTTTTCCGATTGCACTTTTTACGCCACTTTTCACCCTATAAAATACTGCAAAATCGAAAAATATTAAAATGTCACGTGAAAATATAAGAATTGTGGAGAATCCATTTCTCTATTTAATGAAAAAAAATTAGAACTCCATATCTCAATTTTAAAGCGAGTTATGAAATTTCTATGGAAGCACACTCGGGTGCAAAATCCGAAGGACCGTCACTTTGATACTCGCGTACTCGAAAAATAAGGCCTATCTCGAAAAACGGAAAACGCTATCAAATAGAGCACGATTGAAAGTACCTTGAATTATGTTTACAGGGAAATCGAAGAGAAAAATTTTCTAGTTCCGCATACCCCCCTCAAATGGTTGATTTTCTCGCGATTCTTCTCATATACATTTGAGAGATTAATGCATTGGCTCTTTAATCAATCTAATATTATAAGCAAGTGTATTATGTATATAGCTTCAACTGTTCTCTTCCTGTTTGTATTACTCAATGAGAATATGGCACCACCTCCTTAATGTTTAATATATTCGGTTGCGTTGCAGGTTGTGCTGGCCCTATCTGGTTCTTTTCCGCACATTCCTGAGTTGACGGAGTACACACTGAGCTCGCTCAACGTCACCGACGCCCACTTTCCCAGCACGGAGAACGCGGGGCTCGCGTCGGCGTTTTCAGCATCGTCGCCCACTACTCGATCGGATTCGTCGCACTCTTCTTTATGCGACGCCAACTGCTGGCAGCCATTATGAAACTGGTGCTCCCACTGGCCTCCGATTGTAGATAATAGTTCCGTTTGAGTAGATGGCGGTCGTTGATTCTCGTGATGGATTAGGTACTTGATTCGACGCTTAGGACAACGGCCCATCATCAGTCGGTTAACATCTCAGCCAATAAAATTTATGACATCACCTCTCGTCACTTTCTTGGTCATGCATAGAAGAATATACTACTTCCGTTTCACTATAATCACTATGAACATGAGATTAGGAGTAAAAATGCATTTATTAGATTTCTCGATGGTTATGCTTTTTAATTTCTCTGTAATTAATTTTCGTCATCTCCGCAAATTCGACAGGAAAAGCATTGCAGAAAATTCGCGACGGCCAGAACCATTGGGTGATTCTGCACACGCTCACCATTCAAATCATGCATCCACTCGCCTACATAACCGCTTTTTCTCTGTGGATGCTCGATGTGATCGGCGTAATTGAATCGACGGCGATAAGGAGACTGATCGGCATGGTAACAAGTCTGGGTTGTGCCCCCCATCGGGACCCCAATTCGCCTCCCAATGGGAGCGACATCAAGGATGTCGCTGGGTTCCCTGTGAGTGCAAAATGTTGGGATCTTAGACACACATGTTACTGATTCTCCCATTCGGATATGAGCTGGGCAAAATACCAGATCCCTCAGCCGACCAGTACTGGGACGACGTATTCGTGTCCCATTTTATGAAAGGACAGCCATGGTGAAGAAATTGATAAATAAATCACAAATTAAAGCAGAAGAAAGAGAGAACCGTTTACTTAAAAGACATAAAGCTGATTGCAGATAGCAATTTGTGCTGATTGCAGATTACGAGTATTTTTCCGCTCGTTACACCGATTGTCAACCTCTATTACCTTCCTCCATACAGAAGGTAAAACGCACATTGTCGCACTTTGTGATATTTGAATTCGCAGATATCTATGTGAGATTCTGGGCGCTATCGACTGCTCTCGACAAACTTCCAAGCACTCGTCAAACATTTCTCGTAGTACCGCTGTAGCATTTACTTCCAACACAGTCGCACCTCAATTATCCAACAGACAAATATAGTACTTACAACTAGGGATGCCAATTGAAGAGATGAAGAGGGGTGTCTATGCTAATGATTAGCTCTTCATGAAGAGGCGAGCGGTCTGTCTGCTCTTCATGAAGAGCTCGTATTGAGAAAATGGAAATAAATATAGAATTTCTTCCGTTGTTCTCAGACGCAACTTAGATTACCATATATCCAAGCGGTTTCCAGAAACTACCCAGGGTCGTTGCCAATGGTATACCAATAATGCTAAATCATACAACTAATACCAAAGTCTTATTTTAACCATCAATTCTACATAAAGAGACTCAGCTCGCAGACCGACCGCTCTCCTCTTCATGAAGAAGGGGTCGATTTGCATCCCTTTGTCTGGGGAGATGAACTCTTCATTCTCGCTCTTCAATTGCTTTCCCTACCTACAGGGTGGCTAGAAAGTACGGGCTCGATTTTGTAACGATCAAAACTCCTCTCAAAACACGTTTCGAGAGAAATGGTTATACCAAGTTAGAGAACACATGTTGTTGTTTACACGACGCTAGTTGGCTAGGTTCCTGCGGTCATGGTGCGCCCACAGAGTATGCGCCAATCGAAAATCGGTATTTGGACTCTCCGTGGGGACATAACTTCAATTCGATTAAAATTTTGTATCTCCCACTGAACAGTTCACCGTAATGTCACACCATGCAAGAAGATAGGTAACACCAAGGACTATCTCAGATCAGGTATGCTCCGAGCTCCCGTCATCCTCAAGAACAGAAACGTAGTGAGACAGACGAAAACACAACCAGCAGCGATTTGTGAGACAAATGGGTTCCTAGCTCGGAATCTCTAGTAGATTGATGGCTCTAATGGTTCATTCTGTACTCACATCATACCTCTACAAGATGTGTGAACACCATGTTCGTACGACAGGTCATATGCAAAAACGGCTCGAAAGCTGCATTTTGGGTTTTATGCGCGCCGTTTGTGACTGAAAAACGGCTACAGACCATTTCGATGATACGTATTTCTTTGTGTAGGAGGAATCCCATCGCCACAATTTGAGAATCATTACTCACTGACATCAGTAAGCCATAACCGTGACAGCCAGTCTAACCCTCGTTTCCCATCCGCTCTGTACCTTTGTTTGTGGCGGCCTACGAAATCACCAATACCCATCTCTTTTTTGCAACACATGGAGCGAGAAACAGTAGGGAGTATCTAATAAAAGTGATAGTAGAGAACATCTTTGCTTTCTGATCATATTTTTATTTCAAAAGACAAACATAGGCGATCCTGCAAGATTCAGCATTCAAAAATCGCCCAAAAACGGTTTTCCGGCCAATTATGCGAGTTCAACCCGACTTCGGAATTTACGTCCAATTAGTCAAACCTCAATTCGCACGAGTTGTCCGTGTGGTCAGTATTGTAGAAGGAGGTATACTCTACCACCTCACAAAATAAGGGCTCGTTCAAGAAAGCCCTCGTAAAACCGTGGGATAATATTATGGCAAAATACATGCGGCCTAACACCCACCGAGTACATGGTCAAATTGTTGACCTCATGAAAGCCGGCGGCGGTAAAATGCAATGAACTACTTAGTGTTATGACCGTATGAACCTAGGTAAATAACATATTTAGTTTCATATGCATTCGTTGAATTTTATAGAAATTACATGGTTGAATGCACGAGCCCGTACTTTCTAGCCACCCTGTACAACTGTTATCTCATGCCTAAATCATTCCGTTCCGCAGTCGATAATTGTCACGTAATAAAAAAAAACCGTCAGAAGTGCGAATTTTTAGTCGATCATAATACGATTTCCTGACAGTAAATGAACGATTTTATCATTATGTATACTCAGAAAAAAGTCTCTAACATTAAGTGAAAATGTCCCTAGGTTGTCAAGTGGCAAGTCTTAGTGAAAGTCACTAGAAACTAGTGAACTGTCATTAGTTTCTAGAGAAAGTTGATTTTTATCTTAACGTTTCCATCTTTTTATCTTTCTAAAATCTTTTTTTATTTTTTTTTCATATTTGTTATATATATGCACTTGGTCCATTGAACGGACTGTCATCGTCGATCAGAATCATAGTCCCTGTGCACATGATTCCAAACCTACAGACCAGGGTTAGTGCGAGAGAGTGTGCAAAAGTGAGAGAGTCCCTCTCGATTTATCACGCTCTCTCAAAGGCCTTTCTGTAAGGTTGAACGGCCTGTGGAATGATGTGTGTGAATGCTACTGGGATTTGAGGTGAGATGCGGATTCACCAATATGAATGTATTCCTAGTCATACATAATTGATACCATTAATGCTTTTCGAGATATTTGAATATCACATCCTGAGCTTTCTCATTCCTGTTCAGTACCTACTTCACAACAGGTAGATGCACGCGTGAGAGGATTCACTTCCTTTTCCTGAAGAGAAACAACCACCGTCGGACACGTCAGCTGCCACTTGTTGAACATAGTTGCTGAGGTTGATAAATTAGTTATTCACTATTCAAATAGCTCTATTTTCTCACACTCTGATGGAAAAGGTCGTCCGGAATTCATGATCAAATGTTGTGCTTGTTTCTGGTCACATCATCATTCTATTTTTTTTACTGGTTGTTGGGGGTCATTTTCTGATTGTTCCTAGTTATGTTCCGATTTTTCTTCGTGGTATTCCCGTAGCAATAATCTCTGAAACTTTTTATGCAAACGAACATTGCCGGCGACATTGCAAGGAACTAAAAAAACTTGAGATGATGTATCTTTTCTTAATTCAGCAGCAGTCTGCACAGCGTAAATATCAATTACTGGTGAGGCGTGTATATAATACATATTTATATATAAATGAGGATTGTTTTTTTGCATTCATTGTCAATGCCAGCTACTCCTGTGGGATGTCGATGAACCGATGTTCTGGTCTCTTTGGGCCAAATTTTTGTCTACAGTAATTGAAGCTTACATCTATTATCCTCTGTTACCATATTATTCGTCTTCTTGAAATTCTAAGGACAAACACGTCGCTCAGAATAAGAGAAAAAATTCCGACCTACGCCCAAAAATAATTTCGCTGAATATTTCATTAAACGCTGAACGTCAGACGATTGCTTTGATTACCACTTCAGTTGGCAATAAAATATTTTGAAAAAAAATATTCGAGTTTTGGCAGTTCGAAATGTATCGTGATGGAGATTTGCTGCACATCATCCTCAACACAATGCTTGACTTTTCTGCGATTATAACCAACATGGTCCTGATTATGGCTGTGATATTACGGTGAGTCCTTCTATATCTTGGCAATATAGTCTCCATCATTCCTTGAAATATGGAAAAGTAATCAGCAGGAACAACTCCAATAAACTTTTTTTAAAAATAAATTTACTAAATACATTCTTAATTTTTGTACTAGACTATTTGAGTCACCACTTTTATGTCATAATGTAACACTTTCTCGCTGTTCAGAACACGTAAATTGTGGTGAATGTTCTACTGTGCTCCTAATACAATTTTCTCGTGGTTCAGAACACCCAAGTCGTTCGCCGTCTACTCTGTAATGTTGCTCAGCATTGCGCTCGTGGATATAACGGTAGCCTTGAGCGGTTGGCTGTGCACAATGCGGTGAGCAGAAGATTATTTTTTTACCTTTCAAAAATCGACAGAATTCAACACTGAAAAAGCATATTTCCTGGCCTATATGGAGGTATATTTCCAGCGAGAGAAAAATTGCATTTCAGCGTCGAAAACATTGGTTTCGACTTTCTCCTAATCTATATCGGACCGTGTACACTACTCGGAGCCCGTTGGTGTCACGCGAGTTTCAGTCGGTTATTACAATTGCAAAATGATAAGGTCATGAAACGGACTACTGGCGCGTGCACTCTGGGTACGTGCATTCTCTATACCTCGGTGTGTCTCTCTCGCTCGCAGAAATTTCTTAAGTTTAGAAGCGACAACTGTTATTTTATTTGAAAAAGTTTTTTTTAATTTGTAATATCATCGAGCTGAAGCACTTATGACAATGTGCAGCAAAGGATGCAGGTTTGTTTTTTGCTTTCCGGCATTTCCAGCGATAGATCGGTAACACGGCTGAAAAGAGGCACAGAGTCGGAGAAAAAAAGAGGCTGCTAATGGGTGTACATAGCATTGAACCGGCATTCACATTGCTCAGGTGTGCACGTCGGTGCAGTCGGCCAGTCAACCGTGCTGTTGCTCGTCTCATTCGTGTATCGTCTGTGGATTATCAAGCGATCCGCGGCAACTCTGCTCGACCAGGATGCGATCAAGCGAAAGCTGCGCATTATCTGCGCCATCTCAGTTATTCCCATTGCGGCCAACTCGGTGGGTTTGTTTACTCCCACGGCTTGGAACATCGCAAAAAAGCATGCCTGCATCTATGATAGCTTTGAGGGCAACAGTTTATGTGCATTAAAATCGCAAGAAAAAAGGATTTTAGTGACACAGTTAACTTACTGTTTAGTACTGTCTCATTCGTTGCAGACTGTGCTGACCCTCTCTGGCTCCTTTCCTCGCCTTCCTCAGTTGACTGAGTACACGCTGAGCGCGCTCAACGTGACAGACACGCACTTTCCCAGCACTGAGAACGCGGGGGCTCGCGTTGGCACCTCAAGCATCGTCGCCCTCTACTCAGTAGGATTCGTCGCCCTCTTCGTGATGCGACGCCAACTGCTCGCCGCCATTATGAAACTGGTACTCTAATGCTACTCTGCCGGGGCTCATCGGCCTTAACGGAGAGCCCCCGGCACAATAGTCGCTTGTAAACGTAAAATCCTCTTGATTCCGGATTGACCTTGCTTTTACCTCAATCTAATACTGCGTAAATTTCATGCTTGGGAAAAAACTCGCGTAATCCTAAGCTAACTCAAAATGAATGAAATCTCTAAATCGAAAAAGAAAATGTTCCCAACGTATTTTACCATACCTGCTTTCAAGTTTGGAAGTTGTAAAAGACATATTGTCCACTTTCCACTCATGACATTTGTGCAGCACCAATGACCACAGCTTATAGCTTCATTTCCGTTTCACTATAGCACACTCAAGATGAGATCAAATTACGAGGCGAATTCTATTTATTGGATTTCTCAATGATTGTTCGCTTTCATTTCTTTGATTATGCGCGCCAAGGACATACGCTCGATTTTGAAATAATTGCAGACTATTCGGGATGGCCAGAGCCATCGAGTGGTTCTACGTACGTTGACTATTCAAATCATGCTGCCCCTAGCGTACATCACCGCCATTTCTCTGTGGCTGCTCGATGTGATTGGTGTCCTCGAGTCGACTTCTGTAGGGAGACTGCTTGGCATGGTATGGCTTGGTATGGCAAGGTATGGTTTTATGCTCCATCGGGACCCGAATTAAAATTGGATAAGCAACAGACGTGCCGCTGGATTGCCAATCGGGAATCTTTCGGAACCCTATTCGAGCAAGTGTTCGGAAACCATGGGCACCTTTTGATGTTTATCCCATTGGGAGGCGGGCTGGTATCCCGGTAGGCCAAAATACAAGAGATGAGCACGTGAAGAAAGGGCCGAGAATGTCTCCTACTCTGTTTCCACAAAATGGTTTGGTGACGAAATATGAGAATCGCGAACAGATAGCAATTTGTGCTGATTGCAGATTACGAGCATTTTCCCGCTGGTTACACCGATTGTCAACCTCTATTACTTACCGCCATACAGACGGTATTGTGACAATCCGCGATAATATTGTGACACTTTGAGATCTTTTAATCAGCAGATATCTATGTGAGATTCTGGGCTCTTTGGACTTCTCTCTACTAATTCCAAATCAGTCGTCGAGCATTTCTCGCAGTACCGCCGCTGCATCCACGTTCAATTCTGTCGCTCCACAATTATCCAATACACAAATTAATGATTGACAAATGGTTGTTAAATTGTTCTATCATTTACTATTTCGCGTGTATTCCCCAATCAAATTCTGAAAAATGTATAATTACCTAAAATTTAAAATATATCCGGGGCTAATATACGGATAATCGCATTCAATGCTTTACAATGTGCAAGTTTTGCGCAAAAGATGGCCAATAAGTAATTATAACATAAACTCACAATTTCTTCCCTCAAATAAATTTAAAAATCTGCTCCGAATTACGCACTTTTTTATTCGATCACAGGCAGAAAATGAAAGAATTTACTAGTTGCGTAGACGAATGCTCTGATCAAAACACTATTATTTGGTCAATACGACCAAACACGGAGAAACGGGTGTTAAATTTGGGATATGATGAACTAACAATGATGAACTAGGGATATGATGAACTAACAATAAATGAGAAAAAAAGTAAATACTGTGCATATACGAGAGGTAATATCAGAGGTTAGTAGTGCTTCGGAACAATTTTCAAAAATGTATTTTTGATTTCGACCAAACTTTAATAATAGAAAACGTTGGGGACAAGAATTACATATTTCCCGGTCCCAGTTACTCGAGCCGGCTTTAACGAAATTGACGGCTCCAGTGCCGGAATCGTCATGACTACTTTCAAAATGAAGGGTACTACTTTGCTGAACTACTAGTTGCACAAGACGTAAGAATACATGGATTTCGGAAGATTTTATAAAATTTGATTTTCACACTCACGATTTTTCACTTTCAAAGCTGTTTTTCGATTTAATTTCATTTTTTCTCATTTTTTTTCCTGATGATATTTGATGAGGAGTTTCACATTTTGAAGAGAAAATTCGTTTTATATTTAAATGTTTCCCTAGCGAAATGAAATGTATTGTAAGAATGGTTCGTTTTTACCGATTTAATTCCTTCGTTCACTTGAATGAATTTTCTCGGTCGCTCAAATCGACCATTATGGCAGATTGATGCTGCGTAAATTTCATGGGGTGCAAGGTGCAAAACAGTTTTATGCACCTTTTCATAACTTTTTTCCTAGTCAAGCTACAGCTTCCAAACTTGATACAGGGATTGTAAGCCACGTTTGGAACATTTTCCTTTTTGATTTGATTGAGATTTCGTTCAGATTGAGCTGAGTTACACGTGTTTTCCACCCTTTGATGGGGAAATTTCCCCGATGAAATTTGCGCAGCATAAGGTTTGCCACAAAAGATGACATCGTGAGCTTGATTCACGCCGAAACAAACGGTAGAGGTGGCATGAGATGGCGGGAGTGAGGATTCAAGAAATATGCACGGGTCACAATACTATGTCGTCATGGGAGCTTAACCCAGTTCAGACTGACAATCGCTGATCGTAATCAGACATCGACAATTGCAACATAATTTGACTCTCCAACTCAATTTCCGCTCACTTTCTTGATTCCACCTTTCCCAGAATACGGCTACAGACCCAAACAAATTACACATTTCTAGAATTACCGGTTCTGTCAGTTTCGCGCAACAGGGCTGGGATTTTTTGATTTTGATTATTTTTTGATTTTGAAATTGGTCAAAAAATTCAAAATCAATTTTTTTTTTGATTTTTTTTCAAAAAAATTTTGAAAATATTTTACGAAAATAGTGGTGCTTTTTGCCGAAATGAACGCGAAATACGTCAAATTTAGCGCCTAGTTCGAAATAATTATTGATATTGGCCAATTCAGATGATAGATTTCCTGTCCGAGAGTATCACTCATAGATGATACTTTTCGATTTTTTGAAATTCAAAAAATACTTCTAAAAACTTTTTTGACTGATATCCGTCGACATCAGACAATTATCGTCCGTTCTGCTGTTCATTCCTAATCGGTAGGTTCTGGCTAAATCGTATCTTAGTACTGTTGTTCGGTTTGGAATTAACATAGCCTTAGTCTACAATGAAGTCCTATTGAAATCAATTGCACCTGCAGGTGAGGCTTCTTTTAATATTAGACTGTCTAGTCCAAGACTGGCTAGACGGCAAGAACAGGTGGTTCGCTGAACGCAGATTTTGCAATGAAAACGGTTCTTTGAGGATTCGTTGTTTGGAGAACCTCTCCAGCGCCCATATTTCGCACACTCTCATTCTCTGGTACTAGAGAATGTTACAGAACACTTTTTACCCGTTAAACGAAAACTTCGATAATTTTTTTCGATTAAATAATCTCTTGAAATAAACTTTCGACGTTGATGCCTTCGATTTCTCTTTCCCACTATGCACTAGAGTGCGAAATGTGAGGCCACGGTCTCTTCATTTCGCACACTCTCTAGACCGGTCGATATACGAGAGAGTGTGCGAAATGAAGAGACCGTGGTCTCACATTTCGCACTCTACCATGCACCGGCATTACTCCGATCGAAGCGTGTTTTTTTTTCGATGAAATTTAATTTCCGCAATAACGATCATATGTCGAAGGGATTGACTGTGTGATTTTGTATTTTCAGCAACACTATTTGGATCACTTTCTCATCGTTCTCTTTCAACAAACTTAAGCTTCGTTTCAAAAGACAGTTTCATGACGTTGAGTGCTTGGGTGACCAGTGCTCGGATCATCATTTTCCTGGAAGGTAAAAGACAGTTTCATGTCGTTGTTTATGTATTTTTCTTTGGAAGAGTCATAATCCATTAATTTGAGGACTAGCTGGCATAGCATCGAATATTCTCTTAATTGTCGTCCTTGTTCGAGCGAATCTTGGATCCACAGGACAACGCTATCGAGTAATATGCATCATCACTGCACTTTTTAACATCTATACATCGGCCCTTATTGCGTTCACGATTAACGTAAGCGATGTATTAATTAATATTTTTTTAAATAAACAAATTTTATGACAACAATTGTTGCTGATGTTTTTCGGCCCTTACAATTAGCTACAATATATTTTCAAATCTGAGTGACCTTTTTTCTTTTGCTCCAATCTACGTCGAATTTAAATGAATTGTTTTTGAATTTCAAATTTGTTCCTTGGTCGGCAAATGTAATTCACACACTCTTCAACGGTATCAGGATAACTAAATGAGTGACATATAATCGGACTGTTGTGTTTCAAGAATTATTGTGAAAAGAAGTCCAACTGTGCTTTACAGACGTACCATAGAAAATATTCCTTTCTAAAAAGTTTTCTATACTCGCATTGTTTACAAATATACGAGTTTCTCTTGGCGGTGTAGTAAGCCATTCACCAGGTACCACTGTTTGCGGGAGGAACATTTCTTGCTACGCTCTATGGTCCCATTCTCTTCTTCCTACCGGATATCGTCGTTGACTTCCTCTACATGTCTTTGGTGGTTCAGACACATTCGTTATGGCAGGTGAATAACTAGAGTTAACTAGCACCACCAGATGGCTCCTAAAAGCGGCGTAGTAATTTAACCAATTTAGGTAATAATCATGAGTGTTTGGACATTTGATCGCAATTTAAGTCATATTTTAAAAATTCGCAAAGAAATCTTTTAGGCCATTCCTGTACCGGCTGTTTTGCAGTATCTTTCTTTGAAAAAGTGAGCTAACGATTGTTTCCGGTTACATTATTAAAATATATATTTGAAAGACCGAATATGAATCCTTGGAGAATGATTCTCTACTCCTTTGCCATCCCATTTGTTACGTACTCTAACGCATGGGTGAGTATTGCTTATGTTGTGCATATCTCATCAAATTTCACATCCGAATTGTATGTCGAAAATACAAATACTTTTGAATGTAATGTAAACAGTTGAATGTATCACAAATCCTCCCATCGGACGAGCTTCGCGGCGAACTCGAGGGAATTGTGTACGCGCTGCACGGTGCGGGCCCTAAGGACTGTAAGATTTACGGAATTCCAGCTAAGACGAAGGTGAGGACTGCATGATATACGTACGTTATTTTACTACATAATGATTTCTTTAAATGTAAAAAAAGAATGTTTAAAAACCACCGTTTTACAAACATCTGCAGAATGGCGAGTACGGCTTAGTGAAGCTTATTTTCCTTGACACAGCTCCTTCATTTATCATATCTTACGTGACGTTCATTTTCTGCGCTTACGAGGTTTTTTTCAAATCATTAAATTGTATATTTCTTTTTATCTTCCTTAGATTCGCAAAACTATCCATTCGTACGGAACAACTGCAATCAGCGGCAGAACACAAGAACTACAACGACGGTTCTTCTTAAGCCAAGTTGCGCAGGTTCACTTTTTTTTTTCACGTCTACGTTTCATCGTATCCTGATTGACTTCCTGGTGTACCATTATAAGCCCCCCCACTCCATATTGTCTGACCCATCTCAACTGGAAATTATGAACCCCCCAGCTTAGGAATGAGTGAACACATCAACATGCAAACGAGAAGAAAGTTCAGGTCGTTTTGCCTCTCATTCTTCTTTCTATGCCGTCACTTCTTATTTTTGTAACATTTTTCACGGGCAAAAATCTCGACAATTTCTCCTTCCTGTTCGTCTATTCATACTGGATATTTCCCTGCGCTCAGGTATCTACTCAGCACTCAGCATTTTTTGTGAGTTTAGATGCATATTACATGTTAAAAAAGGAGGCATTTATTTTGACTTTTTGGCTTGATAACAAATGTTACACTCCATTGCAGGCGCTCCTCCTACTATACTTCGTATCAAAATCAAACAAACACATGCCAAGACCGTGGAAGTGATCGCGGTGTTCAGTTTCGATCTCGATTTAAAAGAAAAAGATATTTAATGTGATTTTTCAATGTTAATATTTTTTGGGTGTAAAAGTACTCCATTCACGTTGCTCTTATTCAGTCAGATTCGATAAAGTATTGGTTAAAATCACTGTGAGCAATCAAAGCGGGGCGACACGACATTTGAAAGGCTTGGGATTGAGTACTTGGCCGAACACCGGCTCCAGGTCGATTGGCTCGGTAGGTTCAAGACGGAAGTTGAGCAGGAGAGTGCCCAGCACGAGGAACATTTCAATTCTCGCGAGTGCTGTATTCACAACGTTCATAAAATGATAAAACGATACAATACAATAAAATATGTATTAGTGCATATCAAGACGATGTTTCGTATTGGTTTCAGACCGCTCGCGACGAATGACATACATGAGCTCACTTACATTCTCCGACGCACTGCCTCTTGCCCAGTCCGAAAGCGACCATTCTCTCGAGCGTTTTCTGCAAAGAAAGCGGATAATGGTCCGAGCGCGATTAAGAGACGGGATCGGTAAGATTCGACCATATTCGACCCTTTCCGGACGTGGCCGCCCAAAATGAGAGTAGGGGGCCCATACTCGGGTGGGTGGAAGGTGCCCACACCGGATTGCAGAAAACATCACTTATTTCTATTTGCCGGCTCTGGCCTTGGAGAAATATCGAAAGGAATTTGAGTGAAAAATGGTCGAAAAATCAAAAATTCTCAAACTGAAAATATAGACAATACTTATTATTTGCGTTATGTTTAGGGTACCCATACACTGTAAAACTGCTGGTCAGGCCAAATTTCGGCTTATTGCGAAACCATTTTTAGGCTAAAATTTTTGGATTTTTGAGAAAAGTTTGCCATTTTTGGAGCGAACGGCCATAGTTTTTATGCATACGTTGTAGCCTGGCACCATATTCAACTATATTGACCATAGCCAGGTCCACCATGAACGGCGAAGTTTCCGAAATTTTCCGAAATATCCGTAATCGGCGAAGTCGGTGTCGACCTTTCTCATTTCCTTCCAATAAATCTTTTGGTACAATATTATTACAATATCATATTTGCTTGTAATATTATTACAATATCATTGACATGATTGAATGACTATTTTAAAGAGCAAATACACTATTTTTTTTCTAGCCTAAAAATGGTTTCGCAATAAGCCGAAATTTGGCCTGACCAGCAGTTTTACAGTGTATGGGTACCCTAAACATAACGCAAATAATTAGTATAGTCTATATTTTCAGTTTGAGAAATTTTGATTTTTCGACCATTTTTCACTCAAAACCATATTTCTCCAAGTCCAGAGCCGGCAAATAGAAATAAGTGGTGTTTTGTACAATCCGGTATGGACACCTTCCACCCACCCGAGTATGGGCCCCCTGCTCTCATTTTGGGCGGCCACGTCCGGGGGGTGGTCGAGTTTTACCGATCCCGTCTCTTAAAAAGTGCCTGCCAGTGAAAGTCACTGGAACAAGAAACATTTCACTAAACGGTAAGAGAAAGTCCTGACTCTATGAACGTGTTTTCTCGGTGTAGTCACCTTGTTGAACGTCTTTTCGTCAGCCTCAAGAAATCTCTCGGGCATGAACTGATCCGGTTCCTCGAACACTTCGTCATCCTTCAGCACCGAGTATACGTACGGGTAGGTCAACGTATCCTTCGGAATAGGATGACCTCCAATTACTGTGGCTTCCGTGCCTCCAATGTGCTTGTCTATTAGTTGTTCACAGATTCTCACTTTTAAAAAATTTAAAAAGAAGCACAAAATCATTCATAAATCGAGAAGGGATAGGTGAACCTCAAATGAAAAAAAAGAAAAAAAAGGAGTAAAGGGAACATTCATCTCACATCTATGGAAGAACAAGAACGGCAACATGTTGGCCACGCGCTGAATCTCGGCGATCGCAGCCACAAAGTACGGCAGTCTCGGCTTGTCGGACATGGCGAGCCGTCGATCCCTGCCTACCACGGAAAGCAGCTCGGCACGTATCTTCTCCTAGAGCAAAGTAAATATTTTTTCATGCACAAGTCGAGTCGAATAAACGCCGGGAATTTGAATTTTACATAGAACATGTAGTCCTTATTTCCTAATACATGATCCGCTTGAAGATATGTTTTCTCGAGAAGTGCTATGTATAACAACGGCAAATTACCAACTAGCTCCAGCGCCGTCACCTGTTTATCCGGATTCTTCATTAGGTACAGCACTCCCCATCTGATCGTTGTGCTCGTCGTTTCCATCCCTGCCATCCAGAAGTCGACCGCGATCGCATACAGTTGTTCCATGCTGGGCAAATCATTTTATTATTAAATGACTATTCGATAAGTAGATCTCTGTGAAATAAGCATGCATGTTATACATGAATGCCGCAATTGACTTTACGGGGATAAAATCGTCCCTCACGCACTCACTGTTTGGTGAAAACTGAAAAAAAAACTGCTGTTCTCACGTGAGTTCCGGATTTTTCTTCATTTCCTGAAGATACGATTCGACGAAATTAGTCGGTTCATGATCTGCATCGTGCATTTTCGCAATGGCGTCAACCTCGTCCTCGATGAACTGGTGGTACTGAAAATGCGGTATGCATTTGAGCACTGGCATTATTTCATTTCACATATAAACTTTTCTAATATATATTGCATCAGCAATTGTATCGTTCTACAGGCCCATCCCCCTGAGGATTGAATTAATGATTTGATTTGAATAGATATTGTAATTTGATAATATATCCATTTACTGCTCACTAAAACATAAAGAAGCGATAAGTTGAGATTGAGAGATTGTGTGGGAAAGGGTGCGTTGGCATCTTACATTTGCACCATTTCATGTTCACTTCAAATTCACCTCAGTCAAGGTATTTACATCTAATTAAGCGTCAAGGTAATCGTTTCTCATTGGTAAATTCACCTGAACAACATTGGCTTGTGGTTCCTTGTATCCCTTATCTCCGATTATCGGTAGATGTTTAGTCCACGGCCACGCTTGCACAATGTACAAGTAGAAGTTGTCCTGCAAATAAGATTTATAAAGTTATTTAATTAAAACATAAATGTTATTTAATTCCATGCGTATTATAAATTCACAAACAATCATACAAAATAATAAAAAGCTCTGCTCATAAACAACATATCTGGCTGTGAGAGCGAACGAAAAGCGAGGGACACGACGAGGTATACAAAGAGAGTACACGAACCAGCTGTCTATTTCATGAACGTAATACTTTACAATTGTAATACCCTCATGTAGAGAAGGTGCTTCGTGAGGCAGTCCTTGAAGTAGTCAAACTTGGCAGTGTCAGTGTACTTGAAGTGGTACCCGAACAGCGCCTCGTTGATAACATTTCCGACGCAAAGCTGAAGGGAATTTGCATTTTACTAAACATGAATTCAGTCCATCGTATCGGATGTTTTCATTAGTGAATCAGTGATTGTGCGTACGTAATAAGGGCGGACTACAAACAATGAGTAGGATTTGAATGATAAGACGAGAAAAAGAGAAACCAGAATAGGCATGTTCAGGTCGATGGGTGAGACGCCGTCATTCGTAGCAGCCAGTTGGTCGACCATTTCGTCGATAGAGTGGTTCACCTCAAATATTATTTTATATATGAGCCCGCTTGCGATAGAGTCGGACAAATCACAACGGGCGCCGGACAGAAGAAAATATGAAATGTGAGATAAACATTATTTTCGGCACTTTCGATGGTGCTGATCACGATCCAGTATGTGTCATTACTCACTAATTACTCTCCGACAAGATATGCTAATTCAAACATTTAGCTAGGTTAACGATTATTAGCAATTTCTCTCAACTATCTCTCACCAATCTTGTCATAACTCGGAGAATAAGATCTTGATGTGTTGCTATTTACACTAGCAACAAGATAACGTCTTCAGAAATATAAATTTGCATATTTCTGGCGGAAGTGAATTAATATCTCAAGAAGTTCTGATTAGAGAGGCATGAAATTCACATGGGATGTAGAGCACACTTCGAGTGACCTACCTTTTAAATTTGGGCACTCAAATCCGTCGGCAAGTCGAGTTATGAATTTTTGAGTGAGAGGATCTTGTTGAAAATGAGATTCTTTCGTTCAAGAATGCCGCATTATCATACATTTAATCCCCTAGACACTGAAATTCGCGAGAGCGGTCGGTCGAAATAGGGAATTTTCTTCAAGTTCCTCTCACTCAAAAATTCATAACTCGACTTGCCGACGGATTTGAGTGCCCAAATTTAAAAGGTTGGTCACTCGAAGTGTGCTCCACATCCCATGTGAATTTCATGCCTCTCTAATCAGAACTTCTTGAGATATTAATTCACTTCCGCCTAGAAATATGCAAATTTATATTTCTGAAGACGTTATCTTGTTGCTAGTGTAAATAGCAACACATCAAGATCTTATTCTCCGAGTTATGACAAGATTGGTGAGAGATAGTTGAGAGAAATTGCTAATAATCGTGAGCTTAGCTAAATGTTTGAATTAGCATGTCTTGTCGGAAAGTAATTAGTGAGTAATGACACATACTGGATCGTGATCAGCACCATCGAAAGTGCTGAAAATAATTTTTATCTCACATTTCATATTTTTTGCTGTCCGAACATTGTCCGACTCTATCGCAAGCGGCCTCATATGTATTACATGAAATAATAAATTGTTACTTTAGCAACTTTTGATCAGATAATTTCACTAGACATTTTAATTAAAAATGAAAATTTAAAATCATTTAAAAATGTGTAAGGGGTTCCTTTGGTTACCACTAAAGTGTGTTAACATGCTCTTTCTTCCTTTGACAAACACAAACACAAAAATTTCTACGTAAGCAATGGTCGTGTCTTTTTCGTATTTAGACCTGTGCCTCCATTATGTTGTTGCCCATTCCGAGATCACGCAGAATTCTCAGCGAGGCTCTTCTCTGTTCTCTCCAGACATCACCGTCGGATATGAGAATACCCGTGTTTTCAGTCTTCAAAACGTTAATTGTATTTTTATCATACATAATAATCTTACCTTCTGGAACAGCGTCTCGGGTGGAACATGAGAACGGCCCGCGAACTTGTCTCCTGTTTTAACAGGAGACAAATAAAATTGTTATTGTAATCAAGCGAGACATTATTTCTTCAGTACAATGTCGTAAATTTAAACGCCCCAAAGAGATATTCATTTATAATTTTTGTAAGTCACAAAAAAATCAATTTAATCCTACTTACCCTGAGTGATCAGCGACTCTTTGATGTTGGCATAACTAGTGAAAAAGACGTTCGGACGAGGAAGGAAAAGGGTGAAACACCCATCTAAATTGACGCTTCAGGGTTATCGTACACTTAACATGATTTAATTCCGTTAGAATCACTTAGAATGGACAGTCTTTCGATACTTTTCTGAATGTTTTCGGAGACTCACTGTATTTCTTTCCCATTGCGTGTAGATACACGTGAAGATTATCAGGTTGCATCTCAAATTGTATTATTCTTTTCATATTTCAATTTATTTTTGATAGAGTCATAATATTACTGATAAAGTAGTGAAAGCGTCGTACATGGTACAGGTTGCCGACAAGCGGCAGTGGAAACGGGCCCGGCGGGTACTTGCGAACATTGCGGTAGTAGAGAACGATGTAGGAGAGGATGGCAGTTAAGATAAGAAGGAGAACCATCTGATTGTGAGCACTAGCGTTCTTACAACAAATCCTATATTTATATTAACAAATAATACATTGTTATTCACGGATTACCTTTGTTATTCTGTAGTAGGAATATTCGTTATAACAAAGGTTCTGTGCATAAGAAAGTAATAGAATTTTAGAAACTCGGATAAAAGAAAACAATTCTCGGTAACTTTAATCAAACGAATCACTGCGCAACAAAATGAGCCGTCAGTGTGTGACTTTGGGGGAATAAGAGTGAAAACATCGAATCTTATCAGATTAAATATGGAACAATGGTCATCGACCCTTCCACAACATCGCATCAAATGTGGTAGTGAGTAGACTTTCGCATCAAATGTGGTAGTGAGTAGACTTTGAAAAGTAACGATTCAACTAGTTGCTTTTCACCACACATTCCTCATTTCTCGCACTATTTTTCGCGAAATCGGTCGATTTCCCTATTATGCAACTAGTTGAATCGTTACTTTTGAAAGTCCAGTTTGGACATATGAACGCAATGATAAAACATTTCAGTAATGAGGTAGTCCTTTCCGCCGCGTTTCAATTGAAATCCAAAGTGGAACTATTGCTAACCAATTTCAAATTCTCGAGAGAGTGATAAATACTGTCTCTGTATCGCTCAGTGATCAGAACAATCGTCTTGTTTGGACGCTTTATGTGCATATCGTCTGTTGCTAGGTACGCCTCATGGATCTGTTTTCATCACATTAGAACAGCGGCAACAAGTGTTTCCACTGAAAAATAACCATTGCTGAACGAGTACCGTAAATTCGCGGTTTGTATTTCATGCACACTTTTTTACACGTATTTTACAGGTATTTACTGTTTGCAAATTGTTATGAGACTACAAAAATAGCCTTCTTTATTGAGACACTACACACACGGAACTTGACAACGTGCGAGATCAGAGGGGTGCAACTCGGCACTTGAATGGTTTTGGATTGAGAACTTGTCCAAATTGGGGTGTCATATCAATGGGCTCGGTAGGTTCGAGTCGGTAATGGAGTAGGATCGAGCCCAACACGAGGAACATTTCAAGTCGCGCGAGACCTGCAAATATTTGTCTATTCGTCGTTACGAACATTAACTTTTTTTCACCGCTGTCTCTCCCCACCTACCTAACCCACAGTTAGGTTTTATCACTCCTCGTTTCTGTAATGGATGTCACACTCTTCGCCGTCGTATAAAATAAATCAATAAAAAACCTTCTCCGACACACTGCCGCTTGCCGAGTCCGAAAGCGACCATTCGCTCTAATGTCGCCTGCAGTAGCGTACAGTAATTACTGTTTCAAACGGCACTCAATGTTTCAAACGGCACTCATTATTGTGCGTGTATTGTCGCTGAGGGGTCAGAAATGGTCTCGTCATTCTCCACACTCTCTCGACCGGTCAGTAGGTGAGAGTGTGTAGAGAATGACGAGACCATTTCTGACCCCTCAGCGACAATAAACGCAGCGTTAAAGATAAATAGTGTCTTGCAACCAAGCCTATTACCCTGTTGACAGTCTTGCCGTCCTCGGCAAGGAATCTTTCAGGCAGGAACTCTTCGGGCCGCTCAAACACCGCATCTTCCTTCATCACAGAGAAGATTTGAGGGAAGGTCAGAGTGTCCTCCGGGATGAATTTACCCCCGATCACCGTTCCTTCGGTGCCTTGAATAGGTTCGAGTTCGCATTTGATAAGCGATATCAAGCGAATTCAGATACTGTGTAGCTTCAACGAATGTCGCGATGCCAACTACTCTGAGAAAAAAAAGTCACTAGGATCAGGACACAAAGTGAAAATGTTCATTTGCATGTAAGTGAAAGTAACTAGAAATAAGAGCTATTTCACTTACCGGAAAGTGAACATTTTCACTTTGTGTCCTGATTTGACCTGCCAAATGAAGACATTATGAGAGCAATAATTTTAAATTTTTCCAAAGACTGTGAACCAATTAACTGTAACAAGTGTTTCTGTTTGTTCTTCTAGTAATGGTATGTGATGATTTTTCATGTGAATTTCACAGAACCTTCATCGTCATTGGCAAATAAGAGCTCAAAAACTCCAAAAACTAGAAAAAATCGCAGACTCTTCATAAAGAGTTGTTCACAGAAATGAAGAATGTAAATATTGTATGATGAAATATACTTAGAGGTGTTGTGAATAAGGTTTTCTATTGATGGACCAACGTCTTCTTATGGTTTGCTACCTCATTAGCATAATAAAGCCGTTCTTCTGAACCTCAAATTCGCAAAATTTCTCTTCATTTGGCATCCCTAGTCCTGATCCTAGTGACTTTTGTTCTGAGTGTAGCTGAGGATATGGCAATTGTGTGAAGGTGTTGTGGATCAAAATGAGCATGTATCACTCACATCTGTGGAAGAATATGAAGGGCAGCATGTTGGCGACGCGCTGGAGTTCGTTAATCGCTGCTACGAAGTAGGGCAGTTTCGGCTTGTCTGCCATCGTCAGTCGCCTGCTTCTGCCAACAACCGAGAGCAGCTCGTCACGGATTTTTTCCTGCAGATGCAATCACTTCGCAATCCGCACGACCGCAACCCCAGGTGCGATGGATACTTAAATTTCTGTCAAGATTACCAAGCATGACTACTTACCAGTGCAATTACGACAACATTGCGTTGATGAGACGCAAACACTAGGGCAACAAACGATGTTAGAAGCGTGTTTGTGTTGTTCACCTGCTTGTCCGGATTGTCCATCAGAATGAGGAGCGCCCATCTCAGCGTTGTGCTCGTCGTTTCCATTCCTGCCATCCAGAAGTCGACAACATTCGCGTACAATTGTTCCATGCTGAAATAATAGGGAGTGACCAATAATCCTTATTATAACCGCAGTTTTGAGGTTAACAGTATCAGCATTACTTCTAATTGCTCAGTATATCTTAGCAGTTGACTCAATCTGTTCCACCGCCGATATGATAAAAAAAAATCAACCTCACTTCAAATCGGAATTCTTCTTCATTTCAGCGAGGTAAAATTCGACAAAATTGGTCGGCTCGTGATGTTCGTCGTACACTTTTACGATCGCATTCACTTCGTCCTCGATGAATTGATGGTACTGCAATGATCGCTGTGAAATGCAAAGATCTTGGAGATTCAGTAATGAAAAGAACAAAGGATATTTTTTTATCCAATCACTTTTTCTATTACTTTCGCCCAGACCTACTGCCACACTTGCATTCTATTATGTATCCCCTTGATTCCTAACTGCAACAATCGTGTTCGTAGATTTTTCATTTTTTCCACACCTGCACAACATTTGCATGGGGCTTCTTGTATCCCTTATCTCCAATGATCGGCAGATTCTTCGTCCACGGCCACGCTTGGACCAAGTAGATGTAGAAGTTGTCCTGAATGTCGTCATCTGCAGATTGTCCTCACTTGTGCGCTCTACCTTCATGTTCTGGAGGTGCTTGGCAAGGCAGTCCTTGAAGTAGTCAAACTTTGCTGTGTCGGAGTACTTGAAATGATAGCCGAAAAGAGTCTCGTTGATGACGTTCCCGATGCAAAGCTGATAGGAATTTGCATTTTACTAAACATGAATTCAGTCCATCGTGTCGGATGTTTTCATTAGTGAATCAGTGAAACTGATTTTAGCATAAATATTCAGTGAAATAATAATAATAAAAATAATAACAATAGCTAAAAATTGTTGCCTCTATTCGCCAAATTCTTGTCGATATCAGGTCACCGTGTCGGATCTTATCATTGGTAAATCAGTGATCGTGCGCACGTAGCCGGTGTGTATTACACACACTGAGTGCACACTAGGACGAACTACGGCGCATTGTTCATGATTGATAAGGCAAGAAAGGAAGAAGACGAATAACCTGAATAGGCATGTTCATGTCGAAAGGCGAAACGCCGTCATTGGTCTCATTCAACTGGTAGAGCATCTCGTCCACGCATCGATTGATCTAGGTTACCACATGATTCCAAACCTACAGACCAGGGTTTGGACGAGAGAATATGCAAAAGTGAGAGAGTCCTTCTCGATTTCACACGCTCTCTCACTCCAAAGGCCTTTCTGGAAGGTTGACCGGCCTGTGGAATGATGTGATTACAGATTAGACACGACATACTACTGTTTAGGTAGCGACTCGCATCTCTCTGCTCCTCTTGCTGTGTACAGTTCCGAAGGACGCTACACTCATATTTCGATGTCGGGGCAGTTACATCGGCTCTGTTCCAGTTAACCGGGCCCATGGGAATGAACCGGACCCAACGAAATTAACCGGAACCATACCTTGCCAAAAAAATTAACCGGACTCATGAAAATTAAACGGACCCATGAAAGTTAACCCTGAAAGTTTCGTTGGGTCCGTTTAAAGGGACCAGGCAGTCAAAAAAATAAGTTATTTTTAAATAAAAGAAAATCATGTTCCCGGAAGAATGCTAAAAACCGCATATTTTTGCGATTTTTTTGAAATTAGTTATGAATTTTCAAAGTTTCGCATTTTCACTACATCGGGTTACGGTAGCGACAACACCACAATTAATATCTCCAAAACCAGCCATTTTGAGGGAATGTGATTGTGTTCATTCAGTCCGACAGTGGTCAAAACCTCTACAATCCTGTTTTTGCAATAATATGAAATCATCAGCGCAAATTAAACAGCTTTCTGTCTTTTCGGAAATAGGCGACGCACCGTTCCACAGTCTAATTTCAAATTAAATTAACTAATTGTAAAAAAATGCTAAAAAATGTAATTTTTTCTGCATTCTCCATTAGATGATAGCGAGAAAAGTTGAATAAAAAATAATGAAAATTAAAAATCTGTTTTTGGAGGCTGCCTGGTCCCTTTAATTGTCATGGGTCCGGTTAATTTTCATGAGTCCGGTTAATTCCCATGGGCCCGGTTAACTAGAACAGAGCCGTTACATCTACATTCGTAAGCGTGCGGATATTGCCGCGGATCTGATTACCTGCGCCTCCATGAGATTGTTGCCCATTCCCATGTCTCGCATAATCCTCAAGGACGTTCTCCTCTGTTCCCTCCATACATCACCGTCGGAGATCAGCAATCCCGTGTTCTCTGTCTGAAAGAGACAATTGATAACGAGCCCATGATGAAATGGTCTTTACATGTTCGCAATTGATCTTTGTGGTAGTATATAGTAGTACCCTGAATATCACATTTTTATGAAATCACCTTCTGGAAGAGCGTCTCTGGCGGCAAATGTGATCGTCCCGCGAATTTTTCTCCTGTAAAAAGTCTATTTCATGCAGCTTTTCAATTTTTACTAACGATTCTGTTCGTGGGCTCACTTTGATACAGACAAATTCGTCATTAGAACTGTGACGACCAGTGGTATAGTATATTTCATGCAGCTTTTCAATTTTTTCTAACGATTCTGTTCGCGGGCTCACTTTGATACAGACAAATTCGTTATCAGTGCATAAGAACTGTGACGACCAGTGGTATAGTATATTTCATGCAGCTTTTCAATTTTTTCTAACGATTCTGTTCGCGGGCTCACTTTGATACAGACAAATTCGTTATCAGTGCATTAGAACTGTGACGACCAGTGGTCATCTCCAGTGCATGTTGATCTTTGTAGATAAGGCGGTTATGAT